>OZ007598.1:214324533-214817033 GCA_963931845.1 Maratus michaelseni | reverse complement strand
ATCTTATATATCATCTTATTATGATTTATGCCTTTAATTTCCATGTAATTGTACACAAATTCCGAAATTTGCATAAATCGAAATATGCGAATACCTGAAAATTAAGACATGCTGGATAGACCTTGAGGCGGCAGCACAGACAATCACCTCATCGATTTCACGGCTGAAATTCCAGAGTTAGTTAAAACTTGATTCGCATGTTAAAACGCAATCGGTCTGCCAAGTCATATCTTGGTAGAAAACACCCGAAATCCCGATTTTAGCAGTTGGCGCGTAGTTTTACCATTGTGTGTTCCTGCTCCCAGTCCCCCATGTTTTCATACCTTTTGTATGCAGGAAAACACAATGGTAAACCTATAAGTCAACCGCTAAAATCGGGTTTTAAGGTGTTTTCCACCAAGATATGACTTGGCAGACCGATTGCGTTTTAATATGCGAATCAAGTTTTAACTAATTCTGGAATTTCAGTCGTGAACTCGATGAGGTGACTGTCTGTGCTGCCGCCTCCCGGTCTAGGAGAAAATCTAAAACTGCATTCAGATTCAGCGTAAAAAATAAACTGAATAAGAAGTATCTGATTTCGATTTTGGGACAAAGCAAAAGTTCAAATTTGTTGTCCAGTGAACAAATTCCCTTTTTTATCGAATCAACCCCAGATTCATTTAGTATATAAAAAATTAATAAAATAATATACTGACATAATTACTTCCTGTTTCTTTATTTAAAAATAATAAAGAAATTTATTTTGGTTAAATTTAAGTCTGGAGTTGGTCCTCTCCCTCTTGCAACAGATATTTTGAATCTAGGTACAAGAAAGTACAGTGGCAACAAAAACATATATTTTAACCCTTTATGTACTGAATTATGAATTCATTAAAATTTTATCTTCTAAAGCATTTTTCGTGAATTTTTGAAACTATATTAGAAAATTTCAATAATCATTTAATACATTTTAAAGGGATTTTAGAAGGATTGAAGGATTTAGGATTAATTAAATTCTAATTTAGAGGGATTTTGCGCAATATCTATAACCCCACTCAAATATTTTTCATAGTATTTTGTAGAATTAGGAAATATACAAATGTTTTTACAATAGAAATATAGAAATATTGCCGAATTGAAAATCCCCTCCCCCTCTCCCAACGCCAAGAAAGCTGAAAAGATGCAAAGGCAAAATAAATCATCCTTTTTAAAAATTTTTTGTTTGGTGTAACCAATAACGCTTTTGGAACAAGATAAAATAATGCATCTATAACTCATTCTAAACTGTATTACTACTAATCGATGTATTAAATGAATTTTATAACTATAGATTTTTTACTGGTACTTATAAGTACCGTCAGTAGATAAAGGGTCAACCTCCAAATGGTCGCAAACGAAGAAAAAAATAAGGAAATAGCCATTAGACTGGAAATTTTGCCTTGTTTTAATATATTAAAAAGAAAAAAAAGGTTAAAGAACCGTCTTCATACCCAAATTGTACTGAACTTTGAAATTTTCAACACGAAAACCTAATTTTAACATCCTATTTGGCTTTTTCTGGAAAATTCCGTTCTGTAAGCTTTGATATTAAACGGGACAACATTCGGTCAAGAAAGTTAGGAATGATGAATTAAAATGTGAAACACTTACTAATCCTCCTATCGTGGTTTAATTCAATTTCTTGCAGTTTTTGGTTTAGATATTTGTCCGTTTTAGAAATTTAGGAAATTTGTTGTACTTCTATTTCTTTTCCGTATTCCGTTAGCGAGAATCATGGTTTGATTCAGTTTCCTATAGTTTGTTTATAGAAATGCTTTCTTTTCGATATGTGCAGAAAATTTTGGGAAGTTATTGTCGAAACGTCAGTGAAGGCTCACTGTGGAGACGCGAAAAGTTTTTGGTTTCCGTCTGTTTCGCGATAACTGCCGTAAAAATCGTCCTATTAGGTTGATTTTTGGTGGATATGTTGGTGAGGTACCCGGAATGAGCTGTATAGTTTTTAGTTACATTTGGTTCATTCGTTCGAAAAATATAGAACATTTCTTTTTAGGTCATAATGCTTTCCTATGAGATTGCAGACGATTTTCAAATTTCATTTTTAACTGAAATGAAAATCGCATATTTGAATAATGGATTTCAACGTAAAATTACGGATACTAAATTTTCGATAGGGAGGTCTTAAATATATGCAATAGCTTTGAAAATTTGCGCATACATCTATTAGAATTTAGAAATTAATTGTTTAAACTATTGGAAATTTTTTTGCAACTGTTCGGGAAATATAAAACATTTTATTTTCCTATTTTTTAAAAATTTAAAAATGCATTTATTTTTCTTTCCTCTTTATTTTATTAGTTTCTTAGCAACCCTATTTCAAAGAATATTAAAATGGGAAATACATTTTTTTATCTAAAAAATTACAAGAATAAGAAGTTTATAAGAATTTCAGAATATAATTGCATAAATCGTGTTTAATTTAACGCTTTTAATTTCTGAAACCTCCGAAGTATATTATATGCCTATAAATATGTATGTAACATTTAAAAAAATTAAATTGCGAATTGTAAGATGTTAAATAATAATATGAAAAGTGAGATTAAAAAAAAATGCCTTTCAGAGCTGACGTTGAGGCTCCTGATCTGCAGATTTACAAGTTTATTATTTCTTTAGCTGGAATCGTGGTTTGATTGAATTTCTTGTAGTTTATATTTGAAATGTGCCTATTTAAAAATTTACAAAATTTGTTCTACTTCTATTTTTTTCCGTATTCCGTTAGCGGGAATCATGATTTATTCAATTTCCTTTTAGAAATGTGACTTTTCGAAATTTACAAAATTTGTTTTATTTCAATTTTATTTTTCATATGCCGTTATCAGGAGTCGTGGTTGATGCTATTTCCTGTTGTTTAATTTTTGAAATGTCCTTTTTGAAATTTTTTGCGATTTTTTGTTCTTTTTATTTTTACATTCCGTTAGTGGAATACTGGATTTATTTAATTTCATATAGTTAGTTTTCAAAAATATGTTATTTTTGAAAATAGCAAAATTTTTTGTGCATTTCTATTTTTTCTTCTGTATTCCATTACCAAGGTCGTGGTTTATTCAATTGCCTCTAAGGAAATTATAAATGTTGTCGTATTTCTATTTTTTTATTCCGTAAGCCTGAATTCATCTGTTGACTCAATTTCTTGTAGTTACATTTTAGAATTGTCCTTTTCAAAATTAAAAAAATGTCGTATTTCTTTTTCTTCGTATTTCGTTAGCAGAAATAGATTTCCATTCAATTTAATTTTAGATATGTGTTCTTTTCTAAAGGAAAAAAAATTGATTTTCTATTTTTTTTTCTTCATATTCCGGTAGCGAGAGTCGCGATACGATTAAATTTCCTATTTTTAAGAATTGTGTCCTTTTCGAAATTTTTAAAATTTGAATTTCTATTTTTTTTCCTTCGTATTTCGTTAACAGGATTCGTTTGCCATTCAGTTTCTTTTTAGAAAGGTGTCCATTGCGAAAATTACAAATGTTGTACTCCTATTTCTTGTCTGTATTTCGTTAGCAGAGTAGTGGTTTGATTTAATTTCTTGTTTTTAAGAATTGTCCTTTTTCAAATTTCAAAAAGTTGTTGTATTTCCGTTTTTTCTTCGTATTACGTTAGAGGGAGTAGTTTTCCTTTCAATTTCATTTTAGAAATGTGTTATTCCGTTAGCGGTGATAGTTTTCCATTCAATTTCATTTTATATGTGTCCTTTTAAAAATTACAAATTTTTTTTTCTTTGTATTCCGTTAGCGAGAGTCGTGATTTGATTCAATTTCCTATTTTTAAGAATTGTCCTTTTCGAAATTTCAAAAATTTGTTGCATTTTTTTTTTTTTTTTTTGTATTCTGTTAGCAGGATTCGTTTGCCATTCAATTTCATTTCCGAAATGTGTCCACTGCGAAAATACCAATGTTGTATTTCTATTTTTTGTCCGTATTTCGTTAGCAGAGTACTGTTTGTTTCAATTTCCTATTTTTAAGAATTGTGTGCTTTTAGAAATTTCAAAAATTTGTTGTATTTGTTTTTTCGTATTACGTTAGCGGGAATCGTTTTCCACTCAATTTCATTTTAGAAATGGGTCTTTTTCGAAATTTACAAATTTTGTTGTATTCCTTTAGCGGAATCGTGGTTTATTCAATTTCTTGTTAGAAATGTGTCCTTTTCGAAAATTACAAAATTTGATTTCCTGTTCTTATATTCGTATTCAGTAAGCGGGTGTCGTGGTTTGATTCAATTTCCTGTTTTATAAAACTCTGTCCGTTTCCAAATTAAAAAAATTGTTGTATTTCTATATCTTTCTTCGTATTCCGTTAGCGGGAGTGGTTTTCCATTCAATTTAATTTTAGAAATGTGTCCTTTTTGAAAGTTCCAAATGTTGATGTATATCTATTTTTTGTTCGTATTCCGTTAGCGAAATAGTCGTTTATTCAATTTAATTTTAGAAATGTGTCCTTTTTGAAAGTTCCAAATGTTGATGTATATCTATTTTTTGTTCGTATTCCGTTAGCGAAATAGTCGTTTATTCAATTTCATTTTACAAATGTCCTTTTCGAAATTTCCAAAATTTATTGTATTGCTATTTTTTTTCTCCGTTCAGTCGTTTTTCATTCAATTTATTTTAGAAATTTTCCCTTTTCGAAAATTACAAAGTTTGTTCTGTTCCTGTTCTTTATTCGTGAGTTAGTTAGCTGTAGTGGTTTAATTCAATTTCCTGTGTCCTTTTCGAAATTTCAAAAATTTTGTAGTATTTGTGTGTTTTACTTCGCATTCCGTTAGCGGCAGTCGTTTTCAATTTCATTTTTAAAATGTCCCCGAATTTACATAAGGTTGTTGTATTCCTTTAGTGGAGAATAGTGGTTTATTCAGTTTCATTTTAGAAATGCTTCCTTTTCGAAAATTACAAAATTTGTTGTGTTTCTGTTCTTTTACTCGTATTCAGTTAGCGGTTGTCGTGGTTGGATTCAATTTCCTGTTTTATAAAACTATTTCAGTTTCCAAATTTTAAATTGTTGTATTTCTATATTTTTCTTCGTATTCCGTGAGCGGGAGTGCTTTTCCATTCAATTTCATTTTAGAAATGTGTCCTTTTCGAAATTTTTTTTTCTTTTTTTTCGTAATTTGTTAGCGGAATAGTGGTTTGATTAAATTTCCTATTTTTTTAAAAGTGTGTCCTTTCAGGAAATTTCAAAAATTTTGTTGCAAATTTTTGCTGGAATGTTCGTACATGTTAATTTTCTTTTTCTAAATGTCCTTTTCGAATTTTTCAAAATTTATTGTATTTTTATTTTTTCGTATTCCGTTAGCGGGAGTGGTTTTCTTTTCAATTTAATTTTAGAAATGTGACCTTTTTGAAAGTTCCAAATGTTGATGTATATCTATTTTTTGTTCGTATTCCGTTAGCGGGAATCGTGATTTGATTAAATTTACTGTTTCATAAAACTGTGTCCGTTTCCAAATATTAAAAATTGTTGTATTTCTTCATTTTTCTTCGTATTCCGTTAGCGGCAGTCGTTTTCAATTTAATTTTTAAAATGTGTCCGAATTTACATATGTTGTTGTATTCCTACAGCGGAATAGTGGTTTATTCAGTTTCATTTTAGATATGTTTCCTTTTCGAAAATTACAAAATTTGTTGTGTTCCTGTTCTTTTATTCGTATTCAGTTATCGGTTGTCGTATTTGGATTCGATTTCCTGTTTTATAAAACTCTGTCGGTTTCCGAATTAAAAAAATTGTTGTATTTCTATATTTTTCTTCGTATTCTGTTAGCGGGAGTGGTTTTCCATTCAATTTCATTTTAGAAATGTGTCCTTTTCGAAAATTACAAAATTAGCTGTTTTTTTCTTTTTTCCGTAATTTGTTAGCGGAATCATGGTTTGATTAAATTTCCTATTTTTTTAAAGTGTGTCCTTTCAGGAAATTTCAAAAATTTTGTTGAAAATTTTTGCTGGAATGTTCCTATATTTAATTTTCTTTTTACAAATGTCGTTTTCGAATTTTTCAAAATTTACTGTATTTCTATTTTTTCGCATTCCGTTAGCGAAATTTTCGTTTACTCTACTTCCTTTTACAAATGTCCTTTTCGAAATTTTCAAAATTTATTGTATTTCTATTTTTTTCTTTTTTTTCCGTATTCCGTTAGCGGGAGTGATTTTCTTTTCAATTTAATTTTAGGAATGTGTCCTTTTTGAAATTTCCAAATGTTGATGTATATCTATTTTTTGGTCGTATTCCGTTAGCGAAATAGTCGTTTATCAATTTCCTTTTACAAATGTCCTTTTCTAAATTTCCAAAATTTATTGTATTGCTATTTTTTTTTTCGTATCCCGTTAGCGGCAGTCGTTTTTCTTTCAATTTATTTTAGAAATGTTCCCTTTTCAAAAATTACAAAATTTGTTGTGTTCTTTTATTCGTATTCAGTTAGCGGTTGTCGTGGTTGGATTCAATTTCATGTTTTATAAAACTGTGTCCGTTTCCAAATTTCAAAAATTGCTGTATTTCTACACTTGTCTTCGTATTCCGTTAGCGGCAGTCGTTTTCCATTCAATTTCATTTTAGAAATGTGTCCTTTTCGAAAATTACAAAATTTGTTTAATTATTTTTTCTTCATATTCGGTTAGCGGATTTGTGGTTTGATTAAATTTCCTGTTTTTTAGAAATGTGTCTTTGGGAAATTAAAAAAAAAATTGTTGTAAATTTTTGCTGGAATGTTCTTGTATTTACATTTCCTTTTTACAAATGTCCTTTTTCGAAATTTTGAAACTTTATTGTATTTCTATTTTTTCGTATTTCGTTAGCGGGTGTGGTTTTCTTTTCAATTTAATTTTAG
The DNA here is from genome assembly GCA_963931845.1 of Maratus michaelseni. Classification (NCBI taxonomy): domain Eukaryota; kingdom Metazoa; phylum Arthropoda; class Arachnida; order Araneae; family Salticidae; genus Maratus; species Maratus michaelseni. The sequence goes on along the minus strand of OZ007598.1, from coordinate 214,810,187 downwards.
AAATGTGTCCTTTTTGAAAGTTCCAAATGTTGATGTATATCTATTTTTTGTTCGTATTCCGTTAGCAGGAGTCGTGGTTTGATTCAATTTCCTGTTTCATAAAACTGTGTCCGTATCCAAATTTCAAAAATTGTTGTGTTTATACATTTTTCTTCGTATTCTGTTAACGGCAGTCGTTTTCAATTTCATTTTAAAAATGTGTCCGAATTTACATATATTGTTGTATTCCTTTAGCAGAATAGTGGTTTATTCAATTTCATTTTAGAAATGTTTCCTTTTCGAAAATTACAAAATTTGTTGTGTTCCTGATCTTTTATTCGTATTCAGTTAGCGGTTGTCGAGGTTTGATTCAATTGCCTGTTTTATAAAACTGTGTCCTTTTCGAAATTTCCAAAATTTATTGTAATACTATTTTTTTTCGTATTCCGTTAGCGGGAGTGGGTTTTTTTTTTTTTCAATTTCATTTTAGAAATTTGTCCTTTTCGAAAGTTCTAAATGTTGATGTATATCTATTTTTTATTTGTATTCCGTTAGCGAATAGTGGTTTATTAAATTTCCTTTAATACATGTCCTTTTCGAAATTTCCAAAATTTACTGTGCTGCTATTTTTTTCTTCGTATTCTGTTAGCGGAAGTGGTTTTGTTTTCAATTTCATTTTAGAAATGTGTCCTTTTCGAAAGTTCCAAATTTTGTTGTATATCTATTTTTTGTTCGTATTCCGTTAGCGGTTGTCGTAGTTGGATTCTATTTCCTGTTTTATGAAACTGTGCCCGTTTCCAAATGTCAAAAATTGTTTTATTTCTACATTTTTCTTCGTATTCCGTTAGCGGCAGTCGTTTTCCATTCAATTTCATTTTAGAAATGTGTCCTTTTTGAAAATTACAAAATTAAGTTATTTTTTCTTCATATTCGGTTAGCGGATTCGTGGTTTGATTAAATTTCCTGCTTTTTAAAAATGTGTCCTTCTCGAAATTTCCAAAATTTACTTTGCTGCTATTTTTTTTTCATATTCTGTTAGCGGGAGTGGTTTTCTTTTTAATTTCATTTTAAAAATGTGTCCTTTTCGAAAATTACATAATTTAATTATTTTTTCTTCATATTCGGTTAGCGGATTCGTGGTTTGTTTCAATTTCCTGTTTTTTAGAAATGTGTCCTTTTCGGAAATTTGAAATATTTTGTTGTAAATTTTTGGTGGAATGTTCGTGTATTTAAATTTCCTTTTTACAAATATCCTTTTTCGAAATTTTCGAAATTTTTTGTATTTCTATTTTTTCTTCGTATTCTGTTAGCGGGAGTGGTTTTCTTTTCATTGTCATTTTAGAAATGTGTCCTTTTCGAAAGTTCCAAATGTTGATGTATATCTTTTTTTTTTCATATTCCGTTAGCGGGATTTGTGGTTTGATTCAATTTCCTGTTTTATAAAACTGTGTCCTTCTCGAAATTTCCAAAATTTACTTTGCTGCTTTTTTTTTTTCGTATTCTTTTAGCGGGAGTGGTTTTCTTTTCAATTTCATTTTAGAAATGTCCGTTTCGAAAATTACAAAATTTGTTTAATTATTTTTTCTTGATATTCGGTTAGCGGCTACGTGGTTTGATTCAATTTCCTGTTTTTTAGAAATGTGTCCTTTTGGGAAATTTCAAAAATTACGTTGTAAATTTTTGCTGGAATGTTCGTGTATTTACATTTCTTTTTTACAAATGTCCTTTTGGAAATTTTTAAAATTTATTGTATTTCTATTTTGTCTTTGTATTCAGTTAGCGAGAGTGGTTTTCTTTTCAATTTCATTTTAGAAATGTGTCCTTTTCGAAAGTTCCAAATGTTGATGTATATCTATTTTTTGTTCGTATTCCGTTAGCAAATAGTGGTTTATTCAATTTCATTTTACAAATGTCCTTTTCGAAATTTCCAAAATTTACTGTTCTGCTATTTTTTTTTCGTATTCTGTTAGCGGGAGTGGTTTTCTTTTCAATTTCATTTTAGAAATGTGTCGTTTTCGAAAGTTCCAAATGTTGATGTATATCTATTTTTTGTTCGTATTCCGTTAGCGGGAGTCGTGGTTTGATTCAATTTCCTGTTTTAATAAAACTGTGTTCTTTTCGAAATTTCCAAAATTTATTGTAATACAATTTTTTTCTTCGTATTCCGTTAGCGGGAGTGGTTTTGTTTTCAATTTCATTTTAGAAATGTGCCCTTTCGAAAATTACAAAATTTGTTTAATTATTTTTTCTTCATATTCGTTTAGTGGATTCGTGGTTTGATTCAATTTCCTGTTTTTTAGAAATGTGTCCTTTTGGGAAATTTCAAAAATTTTGTTGTAAATTTTTGCTGGAATGTTCTTGTATTTACATTTCCTTTTTACAAATGTCCTTTTTCGAAATTTTCAAACTTTATTATATTTCTATTTTTTCGTATTCCGTTAGCGAGAGTGGTTTTCTTTGCAATTACATTTTAGAAATGTGTCGTTTTCGAAAGTTCCAAATGTTGATGTATATCTATTTTTTGTTCGTATTCCGTTAGCGGGAGTCGTGGTTTGATTCAATTTCCTGTTTTAATAAAACTGTGTTCTTTTCGAAATTTCCAAAATTTATTGTAATACAATTTTTTTCTTCGTATTCCGTTAGCGGGAGTGGTTTTGTTTTCAATTTCATTTTAGAAATGTGCCCTTTCGAAAATTACAAAATTTGTTTAATTATTTTTTCTTCATATTCGTTTAGTGGATTCGTGGTTTGATTCAATTTCCTGTTTTTTAGAAATGTGTCCTTTTGGGAAATTTCAAAAATTTTGTTGTAAATTTTTGCTAGAATGTTCTTGTATTTACATTTCCTTTTTACAAATGTCCTTTTTCGAAATTTTCAAACTTTATTATATTTCTATTTTTTCGTATTCCGTTAGGGAGAGTGGTTTTCTTTGCAATTACATTTTAGAAATGTGTCCTTTTCGAAAGTTCCAAATGTTGATGTATATCTATTTTTTGTTTGTAATCCGTTAGCGAATAGTGGTTTATTCAATCTCCTTTTACAAATGTCGTTTTCGAAATTTCCAAAATTTACTGTGCTGCCATTTTTTTTCTTCGTATTCTGTTAGCGGGAGAGGTTTTCTTTTCACTTTCATTTTAGAAATGTGCCTATTTGGAAAGTTCCAAATGTTGATGTATATCTATTTTTTGTTTGTATTCCGTTAGCGAATAGTGGTTTATTCAATTTCCTTTTACAAATGTCCTTTTCGAAATTTTACAAAATTTCTTGTACTTTTATTTTTTCTTTATTCCTTTAGCGACAATGTTCGGTTATTTAATTTCCTTTTACAAATGTATCCTTTTCGAAATTTCAAAAATTTGTTGTATTTCATTTTTTTTCTTCGTTTTCCTGAGTCGTTTTCCTTTCAATTTTTTAGAAAATTTTTCGTTGAAAATTACAAATATTAATGTATTTCTATTTTTCGTATTCCGTTAGCTGAGTAGTGGTTTATTCAATTTCATTTTCACCGGCGTTTTGGCAAGAAACGATCATACAGCTTTTAATGTTTTGGATTTTATGATGATGGAAATAGTAGAAAAAATCCCCCTCCCCCCTTTCTCCGTCAATCCATCGGCTATATTATTTTATTCTATCTCAGCCAGATTCAAATACTTTTTTTTCTAACCCGTCTGCACAAGCGCTGGGATAAAATCTACCCCAGCTCATAACTATTACTTAAAAATGTGCGAAAATCGTTCGTGATCATTCTGAGCTTTATAGTACCTTTCAAGCTGAAATATACCAAGATGTGGCCAAAAGGAATTTACCACCGGTTGTGGATTTTCCATTCTTTTGTTATAAAAATATCACGTGGGAGGAAATTTACCCCACGCATGTTATAACGTAATGCAGAATGATAGGAAAATTTTACGTTTTAAACGTTAACAGCTCTAGCACATACAGTTTCGATATATCGGTTTTATATTTTTTTGTATTTTCATGGCTGAATTTGGATTGTAAAAGCTTTGGATGCAGAAAAATATCTTAGTGCTAGACTTTATTTATTTATTTATTGCTTTAAATATAAAAGAACTTCTTATTTTAAGTTAAATTATGTTCCTTATTGATTTACTGTTAATTTCAAAATATAAATATTTGTTTATAATCAAACCGGTGGGAAATTGTCACAAGAAAACCCATTGGGGTAAAATTTATCCCGCGCATGTAGTAACGTAATGGAAAGAGGTGCGTGTGCTGACGGGTTAATGATTCATTTTCTGTGAAGTTATTTAACTTTAATCATAACAATGCAGATGATTGACTTGTTCCTTAAGTTATCTAGTCCTGAAATTAAAATAACACTACAAATACACCTGCATAGTCCTTTTTTACAAAGAAAATGACACCGTAGATAAAAAAGATCCCTTTTTCTGAAATAGATACTTTAGGAGACTCGTAAATTTGGGTTTACAAATAGGGAGCTAAAATGACTAGCCCCTTTAAAATATCAATTTAATTATCAACAAGAACAAAAAATCATACGTCAAGCATAGATTATGAAACACTTTCCAACACATTCCAATATAATTTTAGAACTCTTTAGCATTTAATAAGGGGAAAGGCATATCACGTATTTAAAAACACAATTTCAGGAATTACTAACGATATCCGCGGAAAAATATCCGAATTACTTTGTGCAGCCCCGCATAGGATCTGTGGATTTGTATATATACTATATAAAATGCTTAATTTTAGTTTAGTTAGGAAGCGCGTAGCGCAGTTTAAAATGCCCCTTCTGAAATTTCCGTCCATAAACGGAAATAGACTCGAGAAATTTTGTGCTACCCTGTATAGGATCTATAGAAATTATACGCACTAATAGACAAAAAACGAGTTAAATTTAGAAATATGCTCAGAAACTGAAAACGCACTTCCAGCAATTATTGTTAACAGACCGCGCCGAATTCTTTTGTGGGTCCCAGTCAATGCCAAAAACATAGAAGTGCAAAATGTAAAAGACAGAATGCTATACACACATTATTCTATAGTGAGCCTCTTGTAACGTACCTTAGTGATATATATTCATTTCAATATGCTTGAAATAGTGAAACTTAAAAATAAACCACAAACGATTTTTCTCCGTAGACCGTGTAACAGAATTGTTTTGAGTGACCCTGTAAAGGAACTGTAAGTGCTATGCACACCCTATTCTATAGTAAGCCTTTTGTAGTGCAACTCAATGATATATATCCATTTCAATACACTTCATATTGTGTAGCATCATTAAAGTAAGCCACAAATGGATTTTTCCCTAAAGACCGTCATGTAACAGAATTGTTTTGAGTGACCCTGTAAGTGCTGTGCACACCCTATTCTATAGTAAGCCTTTTTTAGTGCATCTCAGTAATATATATCCATTTCAATACATTTGATATTATGTAGCATCATTAAAATAAGCCACAAATGATTTTTCCCTACAGACTGTCATGTAAAGGATTTCTTTTGAGTTGCCCTGTAAAAAAAAAGTGCTACACACTTCATTTTCAATACCGAACATGCCAATAGCGAACCTCAATAACATATAATGACAATCCGTATATATTTACGTGAGTTAGAACACAGACGGCAGACACACAAACCGAATTCATAAAACAGTTTTAAACTATGTTGAAAGTCTTAAAAACGTAAATTCTGGCAATAACAAATTGAAGGGCTTTAAATCATTGAATGATCGACAAATCCTCAATTTTACTTACCCATCATACGTAGCATACGGTAAGTCTTGTAATCGTTTTAAAAATCGAAAATTTTTTTTGACGGATTTACACGTTTGACCTTGGAGATTCCGAAAAACATATTTTTAGAGAAAAATTTTTGCCGTCCGTCTGTGTGTCTGTACACGCTTTATCTACCGAACAAATTGAGATAGAAACTTGAAATTTGGTATGTTCTTAGAATGTAATAATGTGAAGAAGCCTATTGAATTTTAGGAACCTCGATGATCCGAAACTTTTTTTTTCGGACTCTCGAAATATTCGTTCTGATGATAAAAGGTACATAAAAAATTTCGAAATTTTTTATTTTAAGGTGTGAATATAAAAGACAATAAAAAAAAAACAATTTTGCATAAAGAATGAAGTCAGTCGGATAATGAGTTGCCGAGATACTTGTAATCCTATATTCCACACTCTTCGATTTTTCGTGACCCTGTATTTCATCCAAATTTCAATTCAAATATATATTTGAATTGGAAATTAGACGTTTAATCCGACGCAATAAACCGTGAGTTAATAGGATTATTAGTTTTGGAGTTATGAGGATGTTTCTTTTACGCAACTCAGTAATAGAGCATTTAAAGTTTATGACGTCATCAAGCCCGATTTTATACGAATTGCAATGCATTTTATAAGTAGTTTACACATGTTTAATTTTCATATTTTAAATTATGTATGTCCATGATGGGTAAGTATTACTGTGGCCCCCAACGACTGGTTTTTATTGTAAAGGGTTTAAGTTAAGTAATTCATTGCCACAGTGTCATGAATTCATTTTACAAAGTCTGATGAAAATAACATTTATTTTGTAAGGAAATATGCATCAGTGCTGCTATTTGTTAGTTTTTCTCTAAAGCTAAAAACATTCGGCTATGTAGATGTAAAAATGTAAAAAAAATCAAATAGTATGTAGTTCTTATGTAAAAAAGAATAGTGGTTTTATATACTTCAGCTGTGAAGAGGTTATTAGTAAAGATGTGTTTGTATCTTTTATTTTTTAGAAATTCTCAAATTGTTATGCTGCTCGCACGTCTTCCGACATAATAGATATATTCACAACATGGATTCAATGTAATTTATAGAAATACTTGAATAAAAATTTCAGAAAATGTAGATAAACCAGATACTTGTTTTTCTCGTAAATAGGTTATTTTTGAACAAATTGTGGATTTTGAAAATGTGTTTTATTTTTACGTAGCCGAAATCTCGTGTCTTAAATTTGTTATAATGTAACTGAAACAGCCTCTTGTTTAATGTAAGATGTGAATTTCGAAAAATACAATTGTGAGCTATTATGCCAACACCCAGCATAAAAGACTGGTCCTCATAATTTTGCCTAATTTTAATTTAAAAAATGCATTTTATATCTGTTTTGTAAGAAATACTGATTTTTATTTCAGGAATGAAGGGTTGCAAAGGTTTTTTTATTACTGTTCCGTTAGTAGAAATCATGTGTTTGATTAAATTTCCTGTAGTTTGTTTTTAAAGAAAATGTCCTTTTTCAAAATTTTCAAAATTTGTTGTAGTGTGAAACCCCCAGTACAATTGTGAGCTATTATGTTAACACCCAGCATAAAGGACTGGTCCTCATAATTTTGCCTAATTTTAATTTAAAAAATTCATTTTATATCTGTTTTATTAGAAATACTGATTTTTATTTCAGTAATGAAGGGTTGCAAAGGTTTTTTTTTTCAGTATTCTGTTAGTAGAAATCATCATGTTTTGGATTAACTTTCCTTTAGTTTGTTTTTAAAGAAAATTTCCTTTTCAAAATTTTCAAAAGTTGTTGTAGTGTGAAACCCCCAGTACAATTGTGAGCTATTATGTTAACAACCAGCATAAAGGACTGGTCCGCATAATTTTGCCTAATTTTAATTAAAAAAATGCATTTTATCTCTGTTTTATAAGAAATACTGATTTTTATTTCAGTAATAAAGGGTTGCAAAGGTTTTTTTTTCAGTATTCCGTTAGTAGAAATCATGTTTTGGATTAACTTTCCTTTAGTTTGTTTTTAAAGAAAATGTCCTTTTCAAAATTTGTTGTAGTGTGAAACCCCCAGTACAATTGTGAGCTATTATGTTAACGCCCAGCATAAAGGACTGGTCCACATAATTTTGCCTAATTTTAATTTTAAAAATGCATTTTCTCTCTGTTTTATAAGAAATACTGATTTTTATTTCAGAAATGAAGGGTTGCAGAGGTTTTTTTTTTGTCAGTATTCCGTTAGTAGAAATCATGTTTTGAATTAAATTTCCTGTAGTCTGTTTTTAAAGAAAATGTATTTTTTGAAAATTTTAAAAATTTGTTGTAGTGTGAAACACCCAGTAAGTGACATTTAAGGATTCTTTCCTGTTCAAATTACTATTACAAAAATTTAAATCTATTTTATATTTACCTTTTCTTTTTGAAAGGATAGTAGAGATATATTAAAAAATTAGGTACTTCTCTATTATCCCGTCGACCACTTTTCAGAACAAAAAAACTATCGCCAAACTGTAACGCCAAATAAACGGGAGAACGTTGCCATTGGAATATCAAAATAAATAAATAAAATTTAAGAATTTAAGGACACAATTGTTGTATTAATTAATGAAATAACTAATAAATCAGTAAAACATAATGAAAAATTCACGCAAATGTCGAATTAAAAACCACTTGATGACATAACAAACACGTATAATGCTTCCGACATCAAGTAAATAGGATTGCATTTTTGGCGTTTAATCATACAGTTTGGCGATAGTTTTTTGTTATGAAAAGTAGTCGACGGGATAATAGAGAAGTATCAAAAATTATTGTTGGCAAAATTTTGAAAAATTTTATACATTTTTATTATTAAAAATTAAATTTTATTCAGAAATAGGGTCAAGAACTACAGTAACTGACACCTTCCTTATTTTGAAGCACCAATTACTGGCACAGAGTGAACCAGTGACTGACACTTTATTTAAAAAATTAAAATGCTTTAAAAAATGTATTCCTTATTATAAAAATAAAATACATTAATATTTATTATAAAAAGTGAGATTTGGTAAGCTGTACTGCATTATTAGTAATGCAGAGTACATAGCAGTAATACATAGTACTGCATTATTAGTAATGCAGAGTACATAGCAGTAATACATAGTACTGCATTATTAGTAATGCAGAGTACATAGCAGTAATACATAGTACTGCATTATTAGTAATGCAGATATCCAATAACTGACATTTATGAACCAGTAACTGACATGTGGTGTCACACAGGTAAAACAGTTTAAATTTGAATGGTGTTTACTAAAAGATAAGTTTAATTATTATGCATTTTTAAACAGATCAAATAGATTTCAACTCTCTTTAATATAACCAATAACTAACACCTCTGTCAGAGACTGGTGAAATGGAATTCTAGGAACCAATAACTGACTCCCCACGCCTTTCCATTAAGCTGAATTAAATAGCTATAAGCCCCAAATCATGGACCTAACATATCATGCATCAACTAATTTCTACAAGTATAACTATAAGCCCTAAATCATGGACCTAACATATCATGCATCAACTAATTTCTACAAGTATAACTTTAAGCCCTAAATCATGGACCTAACATATCATATGCATCTTTAAACTAATTTCTACAAGTATAACTTTAAGAAAAAAGTTTCGGATGGTCGCATTACAAATAGATTACAAAAACACTTCCTTAATTTTAGAATTAAGATGCTTGCTTCAAAATGGCACTTTTTGTATTCTCGAAAGTTTCTTCCTCATTCAATATGTTCTTGGCCCTCTATTGGTGAATAAATGGACTCCGGAATAAAAATAAGTATCTCATTTACCACTAGATGACATTACTTTGCAGAATTCTTTGCTCAAGTGTCAGTTACTGGTTAGTTGTCAATAACTGGGGATTTCACGCTACTTTTCGTTTTTCTTGTGTAATATGTTTGTTACTCAGTAAATGTTATATTCCTGTTATCTGAACTCGATGTATGAGCTATGTTATTTTGTTACTCTTATGTAAATAATTAGTTTAATATACAGAATTTTTTGATCTTCTATACATTGTTTTTCTTTTTTTGTGTGTGTATTTCTTAATCTTTGAGTGTTATATTCAATGTTAATTAAACTCTATGTTAAACAAAGCTATCTTGTTAACATACTCTTATTTAAATCTGACCTTCGTTAAATTGCAAGATACTTAAAATCCCACTAGATGGAACCCATCAAAACTTGACGGAACAAAATTGCTATAACAATATCAGTAAAATAAGCTTCTTTATTACATAAGAAGTGATGCGTATGAAAGTCTTTCAAATATTTTAAGTCCCCCCCCCCTCGCCCCGTGAAATACGGAACTATTTCCGATGCAAACTTTAAACAAACAATCCGTAAACAACTGTGAGATGCAAAAGTTTGACATTGCTGCCATATTCCCCACGGCAAGAAAGAAAATTTCATGGACGTAATGAAGCATCATACAAATAGTATATCCCTACTTTCATCTCATATTCAGTAAATGAATGAACATAGAAAATAAAGAATAAATCCCCCCCCCCCCTGTGATGATGCAACCGAATGAGCTCCTATGCGCATTTGCATTGCATCTGTCCAAAGGCATTGTCGAAATTCGACGTTAAAACAAAAGTTTTGAAATGTTTAAAAGTTTTTAAAATGTCATTTTTAATCATTGTTCGTTTAAAATCCAGATCTTCTAAAACGCATCCGTTGTTTTAAGCTAATCAATTTTTATGTAAAGATGAAGAATTTTTTTTTTACAATAATAAATTAATCTGCAGATGAGGGAGATTTTTAATGTTTTCAAGTAAAATTTATTTGTATGGTTTCTTCGGTTCCTTTACATAATCAGGATGACTATTCCTTTTCCATCACAATCGGGGATCTTTTCCCTCTTATACAGTCAAATATCCAATGGATCTTTAAAAAAATAATAAAATACAATTCGGATATTCGGATGCTACATATACATCAACGAATTCACCTTATCAATTTTATGTTAATCATAAACTATTTTTTTGAGAGAGAGATTTTAGTTTAACGCCAAAATGCTCTATCTTATGGATTATCTGATCTTATGATTTATCAGGTTTTATTATTATTAATATTTTTACTTTTCATGATAGTTAAGGAAATCTATTTTCAACTGTGGCAACTTTCCCAGGCGCTATTTTACATTATTAAAGCCAACTGAGGGTCACTGTTGAGATAGAATTGAAAAATATTTCATGTTTGAAATTTTTTTAAAAAGTCGTTAAATTAAGCGGCAGTTTTCAAAGAAATTTCAATCGAAAGCTAACTTTTTTTCTAATGGATGATGTAAGAATTGTAATTGTAAAATGTAGTAAAAAATTGAAATTTGTAGTATTTAGAAGTGATGTAAGCGCGATGAAAGCTAAAGCGATAGCGCCGTTTGTCGTCACAACCGTTATACATTTCTAAAAATTGCCATTGTGTTTTGACTGACGTCCAAAAGTAGTATTTTTTGACATCGAAAGAGAAATTCACAGTGAAAGGAATAGGACTTTGCCGCTAATAAGGAACTGTTAAATGAACTTATAACAACCCTACCCAAATAATTCCTACAAAATATTAGGCTTACATAGTTTATTCTGGCTAAAAATACAATCATTATTTCAAGTTTTTTTTTAACCATAACACTATTTTTAACAATTTTAATTTTCCTGAAATCCTTTACTTTTGTGAATTTCTTTCTTCTAACCTATAATTAAAAAAAGTAACATGTAATCAAGGTATGCAATAGGGTGGGCCGAAAAAATTCAAAAATTGTTTTTCAAGTCGCAATACCGCGGAAAAGTTGCGAATAGAGGAGACAAAAAATGGGTAAAAAAAGAAATAAAATCGGTTTATATCTTCCGATCGCGCATGTGCTGTATAGTTTGCTAAAATGTGGAAAAATTGACATTTTTACAAACTTTTTTAAATTAACCTTTTCACGAATGTAACAGCTGAAACTTCTATCTATTACACTAACAAAACATAATATTTAAATATTATTTAATTCCATCAACATCTTCCGATCACGCATGTGCTCTAAAAAGTCGCTAAAATTTAGCAAAAATCACATTTTTACGATAATGTTTTATCTTACGTAGCTGGTCAATATTTAAATGTAATAGCACTTAGCGACTCTTTTTCGAAACAATAACACTTTAGAGAATTAAAAATTTAGTAAAAAAAAATCGTTCAATTCTCTTAAGGTAATCCGATAGCGCAACAGTAGTCAAATCTAAGAAATTCACGTACGTGTTGTAGTTGGCTCGACTCAAGGATTAATTACCAATTCTGGCGTCTCCCATGTTATAGACAAAAAACAAAATGAGGAGACAGAAACAAAAGATTAGGGCTGAATTGTGTAACAAATCTGACGAATTTTCACTACAAGGTCTCTATTTGGATGGAAGAAAAGACAACACGTTATTGGTGGATGTAGTTCATTCAAAAAGGTTCCGTAGAGTAAAAAAGGAAGAGCATTACTCGCTAATTCAAGAACCTGGCTCAGTCTACATCGGCCATGTAACTCTAACTTCTTGAAATTCTGAAAGTATTGTCACTTCTGTTATTTCTTATCTGCCTGATCGTGGCATTTCTCTTCAAAAATTAGTTGTCATAGGATGTGATGGCACTAATGTTAACACAAGTTGGAAAAATGGTCTGATTCGCCGAATGGAAATGCATTTGGGGAAACTGTTACAATGAGCAGTTTGCCTTCTTCATTTTAATGAACTACTTTTCAGTCATCTGTTTCAATACGTTGACCGTAAATCAACGGGTCCGAAATCTTTGAGACGGCCAATCGATGAAAAGCTAAGTGTCTGAGAAAAGCGTCAAGTGATTATCTTCAAGAGCATTGACTGTCGGATCCCCATAACAGACAGAAGTATATTAAGTAAAGATCAGCAGTATTTACTCGATATTTCCATGGCAAAAAACTAAGGAAACTGTACAGAGGATTTGGCTGTACGAAATCCTGGTCCCTTGTCACACTCGAGGTGGTTAACAACAGTCAATCGAACTCTCAGATTGTACATAAGTGAAGAAAGCCCGACATCTGAACTTCACGAAATAGTTGTATCTATTCAAATGTCATACATGACAATGTAGTTTAGTATAAAATACAGTGATCTCTCACTTACACGCGATGTTTAGTAATTACTTTTTCATACCACTATTTTAAAACAGTAAAATTAGATTTATAAATTCTGCGATTTAACAAGCCGAAAATTACCTTATAAAAAACTGGTGCGGAAAAATGATTTCCGCGTAACGGACCAACGCTTGTGTACCAAGCAATACAATCCTCAAGGTCATCCTATAGATTTACGTAATATTGTCGCCACTGTGATTGAACGAAATGGATTCTTCGCTCATCCAAAACATTTGATGTTAGCCATCACACAAGATACTTCAAAGCCATAAGAAAGCTCGGACTTCGACGGATTCTAAAGGCAAGTTAGATCAAATGAGAATAACTGTCCGAACATTCATGCCTCCAAAACTGAATTTCAAGGGTCAAGACTACTCTTATATAATTAACTGGATAGACTCTGATTTATCTTCTGCCCCATTATTTAAGGATATCAGTGACGATGAGATTAACTCACATATTCAGTCACTCAGTTCCTAATTGGGATACAACATCCCAGAATTTCCCAGTCTCAAGCAGTTGAACGATGTGTCAAACTCGTAACAGAAGCCTCAGTAAAAGTTTGTGGAGCTGAATCTAGTAATGGTTTTATCAGAACAACTGTGCTTCTCAAGGTCAACCATGCATAACTTCGCCCATAAATCCGCTTTTAAAGAACCTTCATCTAAGAGTGAGTGAAAGCGGTAATGTTCAATTGTTCAACAAGCGTTTCGTGGACTTATGACTCTCTTCACATAAAATTTAGTTTTTCCAATAAGAAAATGTGTTTATAAATAATACTAATGGTATAATGTGAATTTTTTTTTTAAAATTTAAGCTTGTATTCAATAAAAAAACCCAACAAATAAAGGTAAGTTTTGATTTTTTTTTCCTTGAACTGTGATTTAAATTTATTTGTAATTATTTTTTTTAATTTCATTAATGCAATTCGCGACCAGAAGATGTTGATGAATTTAAGGATTTAAGTAATATTTATACATTATGTTTTGTTATTATAATACATAATAATTTCAACTGTTACATTCGTGAAGAGGCTAATTTAAAAATTTAAATTTTTTTTTGTAAAAATGTGAATTTTTGCCAATTTTTGGCAAATTTTAGAGCACATGCGTGATCGGTAGATATTGATGGATTTAAATAACATTTAAATATTATTTTTTGTTAGTGTAATAGATAAGAATTTCAGCTATTACATTAGTGAAGAGGCTAATTTAAAAAATTAAAAAAATTGTAAAATTGTCAATTTTTCCCCATTTTAGTAAATTTTACAGCACATGCGCGATCGGAAGATATAAACCGATTTTATTTCTTTTTTTACCCATTTTTAATGTTCCCTATTCGCAACTTTTCCGCTGTATTACGACTTGAAAAACAATTTTTGAATTTTTTCGGCCCACCCTAGTATGCAATCAAGATGAAGCAACCAATAAAGGCTCCAGTTCTAATCTTTAAAATTTGAAAAATCAGTTAAAATTACGACATGTTGACACAATCATATAAATTTTTCTTTTTAGTTTTATTAATGTTAAAATGCATTTCAAGCTAAGCATAACGTCATTTTCATCGGTGCAAACTTTTCACACGTACTTTGTATACGTTACTTTTATGCTTAAACACCATGCATACAAATAAAAATATATTTTGTATTTATTTGTAATGAAAAAAATGGCATCAACAAAGTTATAATGCATAATGATAAAATAAACCTAATGGACAATAGTCCCGTGACGTCACAATAAATATGAATTTTTATTCTCTTATAAAACACGCGGAGAAATATTTTTACCGAAATTTAACTTGCAAATTAAAAAATTCGGCCTAAAAGCCACGTGCTTTTAATATTTATTATTTCTCTTTTATCCTCGCAACCACAGAGTTCAGAGAATAAACTATGTGCCTCGCAACAGTGGGCGTATTCAGATTGCCGTCTTTATGACGTCATACGCAGAAGTAAAAGTTTAATTTAAAATTACGGCTAATTAATTAAATTTTCGAACAAACGAATGTACGATAACAAATCTGTGTCCAAATATATTTCATTTAAAACAATAATGATGTAATTTGATGAAGTAGTTTGTTCTCACGGATTGTCGAAAGCAAACGCTTAGCGTTTTAAATATATAGATTATCCTCGTTTAAACATTATGTAAATTATACGCATGGAATCGATCCAAAATAAAACAGTTGAACATAAGTATAAAAGTTTTGTAACTCTTCTAATACTTTTATTCTTTTTCCAGGAATTTAAAGCATCCAGATTCTGAAATTAAAAATATTTATGAGCTTAAAACCAATGAGAGATACTGAAGACCAGAACATATCTATTGAAATGTATTTGCAAATTTCAAATGCGATGGGTACATGAGATTTTTGTTTCACATCTCATTAAACTTTATGATGAAATTCATGAACTCAAATCTTTACGACAAAGTACAGTCGTATAAATTAATATCTCATTAAATAATGTGTTGGAGATGAACGCTGATGTTACGTAATACTATCCAATTATTTGTGTCAAGGTAAGCAAAATCTTTATGGAGTTGCAAAGATTTTAATTAAGAAATAGATAGGTAATGTATTTGACAATAATTTGTAAAATACTGAGAATGTTATAGAATTAAAAGATAGATTATCTGCTGATTTAAAATTTGAAAGTTTCCTCGCAGTTTGTAATTAATGAGCATTACTTCGCAAATTGCGAATGAGTAGGTCTAATTAAAGCGTATTATATCAAAAACTAGGAATGTATAGAGTTTTGTTTTATTTTTCTTTAATTATACTTTCCTACTCATTTTCAAAAATTGTTTGCTTTAATGACTGTACCACCATTTAAATTAATATTTAGGGTTTTGAAACAACATGTATTTATGTTTTCTTATTGAAAATAAGCATTATAGAAGAAAAATATACTAATCAACCACAATTAATGTTTTTAAATATCTGATAAAATGTGAAATTCATAGTTTTGAAGTGAATTTTAAAAATTGCGCCTGTTTACTAAATTAAAACATATTCCCAGAAACATTTCACCATGTAAAAATCTGTTAATTTGCTTCTAATTTATTTCCTCTGCTTACCTTTTCCAACCGGTAACTAATATATCCATTTGGTATGCTATATGTTTCACTGCAATAGAAGCATTGTTTAAATTAATCTAATTCTACAAATATAATGCAGTTTTAAAACATCGAGAAATGATTAATACTCTCAAGGATTATACTTTATACATAATTAATTTTTTATGCCAACTTTGAAAATTCAGATTTTTTAAGCATTTTAAAAAAAATTACAGGGAAAACAACATTACAAATTTGCCCTTTTGCTTGGCGGTCAAGGGGTTAACCATAAAGTATTGGGACATCCAGAAAGTTATGCAATTTTTCAAAGAGAAGCTTGACTTCACCTAGTTAAATTTTGATACTGCTTATAAGAACTGACCTTTAATGACCCCGAAATGTACATTTGATCTTTTCTGCTTGCGCTTCATTATTCTCGCTTGTGTTGTGGCATACTTTTTGTTTCAGTACAGTGCTAAGTATGGAGAAACAAAAAAGTCATTTTCGTCATATTATGCGTTTTCCTTTCAAGAAAGGTAAAAATTCTTGTAAAAGTTCTGCTGTATATGGACAAAGTGATGTTTCAGATGACACAGTTCGAAGGTGGTTTGAGAAGTTTAAGCTTGGAAATTTCAGGCTCAGAAGATGATACCCGCTCTCGACAACCGTCATCAGCTGTAAAGGAAGACCTCTTAAAAGAAGCTATCAAATGAGGATGCACTGCACTTTTTGGAATATTTTGTCTGTGTGATAGCTCGTGAACTGTGTAACGTGGATTTTCAGAGACAGCGTCTTTTAAGAGGTCCCATTTAGAGATGATGGTCGTCCAGAGCAGGCATCATCTTCATAGCTGAAAATTCCGCGCTTAAACTTCTCAAACCACCTTCGAACTGTGTCGTCTGAAGTAACACTTTGTCCCTAATACAACACAAATTTCACGAGCAGTCTGACTCGCATTTTTACCTTCCTTGAAATAAAGAACATAATATGACGAAAATGAACTTTTTGGTTCTCCATTCTTAACACTGTATTGAAAAAAAAAATGTCACAACACAAGTAGCAGAAAAGACCGAATGTACAGGGTGATTATAAAAAAACTATCCCGATATATGAGCCCCTAACTGTCATATCGGTCACAGAAACTGAATGAAATTTTGGTTTAAAGTATTTTGAGGTATGCGCTCAAGAATCATGTGAAAAACAGTTAAATTCTAACAGTTACGGTTACAATGACAAAATTTTGAAAATTTCAAATGGCAACACATTTTTTTTTTATTGGAATGTGATCTTCATAGTGAAAAACCATCAAAAGCGTTGGAACGGTACCTGTAGCACGAAAATCGTCGACGCTAGACAGAATAAGAATAGGGAAAACAACCAATAAAGGACAGAGAAGCAACAGAAAGTAAAACATTTTATTGTTCAATGGTATCCACCATCTGCCGCATGTGAAATGGAAAATGTATGAAACACAATAAAATGTTTGTTTTCTGTTGCTTCTCTGTCCTTATTGGTTGTTTTCACTATTCTTCTTAGTCTGTCTAGCGCCGGCAATTTTCGTGACACAGGTACCGCACCAACGCTTTTTATGGTTTTTCACTGTGAAGATCACATTCCAATAAAAAAAAGTAGGTGTTGCCGTTTGAAATTTTCGAAATTTTGTCACTGTAACCGTAACTGTTAGAATTTAACTGTTGTTTTTCACATGATTCTTGAGCGCATACCTCAAAATACTTTAAACCAAAATTTCATTCAGTTTCTGTGAACGATATGACAGTGAGGGGCTCACATATCGGGATAGTTTTTTTATAATCACCCTGTACATAACTGGGTCATTCAAGGTCACTCCTTATCAGCAGTAGAATAGTAACTAGACGAAGTCATAAAACCGCGTAACTCTACGGATGGCCCATTAGAACTTACACATGAGGACGTGAGTTTCAAAACTCGCCTTCTGCAAAATTTAAAAAATCGTGTTTTCTGTATCAATCTATTTATTATATTGGTAAATCTACTTCAAAAAAATATTTCAATCCGCAAAAAAACTAAATTTAGCATGCAGTTCGGGCATTGTATAAAATCTTGGTTTACAATGAAAACTAATGGATGCAGTTGCAGATTTTTCGCGATTTTCCAAAATTTGATTTCCTGGATAAGACGAGTTTAGAAACTCACGTCTTCAAATAAATTCAACTTGAAATTTCCAACAAAATACAAAATATACAAGTTTTATTACTTTCTTAATATATTTGTCATTTTTACAGAAATTCAAATTCTTTACCGTTTTCAAGTATAAATGTACCGATTGATACTGAAGTCCGCAATATATCTATTAAAATGTATTTTCAAATTTAAAATTCGGTGGGTAAGAGAGATTTTCGTTTCACATTTCATTAAACTTTATGATGAAATTCATGAACTCTGAAATCTTCACGACAAAGCATTGTCATATAAATTAATTTCTCCTTTCGTAATGAGTTGGAGATGAACGCTGATGTTACGTAATACTATCCGATTATTTGTGTCAAGCTCAGCAAAATCTTTATGGAGTTGTAAAGGTTTTAATTAAGAAATAGATAAGTAATGTAAAATTTGACAATATTTCGTGAAATTCTGAAAATGCTGTAGAATTAAAAGAATGATTAGTTGCTAATTTAAAATTTGGAAGTTTGCACACAGTTTATAATTAATTGGCAGTACTTCGCAAATTGCGAATGTGTAGTTCTAATTAAAACATATAATATCAAATCTTGTTTTGTTTTATTTCTTTCATTATTCTCTAGTTCTGATTTTCAAAATTTTTTCGTTTTTATGACTTTTAATTAATGCGAGGAGTTCTGAAACAAGATGTATTTGTTTTTTTCCTTAAATAATCTCTATAGTGGAAAAATATACTAATCAATCATAATTAATGTTTCCAAACATTTGGTGAAATGTATAGAATTCACAGTTTTGAAATGAATTTTTAAAATAGAATTTGATTAAAGGGAAAATTTTTAAAATAGAGTTTTGTTATAGCGGAATAATCATATACCCAGAAAACTTTTCCCAAGTAAAAATATGTTAATTTTCTAACTTATTTCATCTGCTGGACCAGGAAGTAGACCTTACACATAAACTCAACTAGAAATTCCCAACGGATACAAATTTTTATAACTTTCCTAACATATTTGCCATTTTTACAAAAATTCTAAGTCTTCATCGTTTTACAGCATAAATGTACCGAGTAATACTAAAGTCCGCAATATATCTATTGAAATATATTTCCAAATTTAAAATGCGATCGGTTTGACAGATTTTTGTTTCACATCTCATTAAAGTTTATAATGAAATTCATGAACTTGGAAATCTTCACGACGAACTATAGTCGTATAAATTAATATTTCCTTTTATAATGAGTTGAAGATGAACGTGGATGTTACGTAATATTATCGGATTACTTGTGTCAAGTTAAGCAAAATCTTTATGGAATTGTAAAATATTTAATTAAGAAATAGATGAGTAATGTAAAATTTGACAATAGTTTGTGAAGTACTGAGAATGTTAATTAAAAGACAGAATATTTGCTAATTTAAAATTTGGAAGTTTTCACGCATTTTGTAATTAATGGACATTATTTCGGAAATTGCAAATGAGTAGTTCTAATTAAAGCGTGTTATATCAAAAACTGGGAATGGATAGAGTTTTTTTTATTATTATTATTCTCTCCTAATGATTTTCAAAAATTGTTTTAATGACTTTTAATTAATACGAAGGGTTCTGAAACATCATTTAATTATGTTTATTTTCTTAAATAAACATTATAGAGAAAAAAATATACTAATCACCCATAATTAATTTTTCCAAATACTTGATGAAATGTATAGAATTCGCAGTTCTGAAATGAATTTTTAAAATAGCGTTTGGTTATTGAACTAAAGCATATACCCAGAAAAATTTCCCCAAATAAAAATCTTTTAATTCTATAACTTATTTCGTCCATTTGACCATAAGGTAGAACTTACACATAAATTCAACTTGAAATTCTCAACGGAATACAAAACATACAAGTTTTTTTTTAACTTTCTTAATATACTTGCCATTTTTACAGAAATTGCAAGTCTGTATTGTTTTACAGTATAAATGTACAGAGTAATACTAAATTCACAATATATCTATTGAAATGTATTTTAAAATTTAAAATGCAATGGGAAAGATATTTTTGTTTCATGGCCCATTAAATTTTATGATGAAACTCATGAACTCGGAAATCTTTTAGACAAAGTATACTCGTATAAATTAATATCACCTTTCATAATGAGTTGGAGGTGAACGCTGATGTTACATAATACAATAGTATTTAATTATATAAAGCCAAGCAAAATCTTTTATAAACTTATTAAAAGCTTTAATTAATAAGTAGCTAAGCAATGTAGTATTTGACAAATCTTTAGGAAATAACGTCTGCATTATCAAATTGAAATACTAATTGATTTCTAATTGTGATTTTGAATGTTTCCTCCGTCTTTGTAACTAATGTGTGATACTTTTGAACTTGAGAATGAATCGGTGAAATAATTGCGTTTTATCCCTCAAATTGTAAATGAGTCGGTGAAGTTATTGCGTGTTGAGACCATTGAATGAACATTGAGAACATACATCTGACTTGTGTGCTTGATACAAATATCCGCTTATAAAACATCGTCGAGAAGAGGACTGGACAGACACAAAGAAATAACATCACTGAAGAATTACAGCATAGGCCACCACAAAGAGTATGCATTGGAGGTGACGGGAGTTGAACCCGTTCCCCTGACTCTTACGCTGGCAAGCGTTTAGCGGAGTGGTGCCTTCATCACTCGGCCACGGAGGGCCCTATTGCTTGTTACTCAGCAAATAGAGTTATTTATTCAACGCTAATTATTCTATCCTAGTGATCTTTTAGCTTTCTTGAAGAATTGTAACTGGCTGATTGGACTGATTTGAGTTTAGCCAGTTTTAAATTTTATACAATAACAGCCTTTATATGAAAGTAGCGACATACGCACAGGTTGCAAGCTCAGGCTGCGTTCAGGCAGAAGTTTTTGTCAAAATTATGACAAACTTAAATTCCAGAATTCGGCCACACTTACCTGGACAACTTCGATTAGACGAGTGAGACACATTAACAAACATTAACTTGGAGATATTGTCAGGATATCCAAATGTCTTGGCGATCCTATCAATATCTCTGTCAATATGCTGTCAATATCTGCTGTCAATATCTTGGAGAATCTGCGGGAAAAAAATTTAAAATCCGAAAGAAAATTTCAGGATAAAGAAAATAAACAATAAAGTAAATAGAAAAGAAATGAAAATTTCAGGAATAATTTGCCTGAATTTATAATGTAAATACGTCCATTACAATAATCAGATACCGTCGGTTTACGTCTTAAGATTTCTGTTCTGATCACAGGTTATGCTGTCAAAAGTATATTTGTTTTAGCAAGAAATTCTACATCTTAAATTTACGCTAAGAAATGCGTAGCAAAACGTAGACAGTAAAGATAACATAAGTAAGTAAACACAATGCCATATATTTTTAATTTAATTATTGATATCCAAAATTAGAAGATTTTATAATAAATTTCCAAACCACCTTAATCAAAAAATTGCTCGCAGAATTGAGTTTATTAATTTAATAATTACTGAGTTTATTAAAAACTTATTAAGTCTACAGATTAAAAACTCTTTCCGGCCTGTACCGGGAGGAAAAGATAGCTTTCCTATATCTTCGTTTTAAAACTTTAGTTAATGTTACTCGAAAGCGGCAAGCTAAAATGCAAAGAATCCTATTATAGAAGATTAGTTAATACTGAATTTGAATAAGAAATTCAACAAATTAGTCCACTACAGCCAAGTTGACTTCATTTATGGAGACTTATTTTTGGTCGACAAATTTGACAATATTTTGCTGAATGTCGCCAAGTTTGGCGAGAATTTGACGCTAACGAATATAAATATAGTTTTATGTGTACGATTGCGAAAATAATTACAACAATGAAAGATGATAATTTGCGAGAAATTCCGTTCATTAAAACTCATAAATTAATCCCTGATTTGTTTTAATCTGCTGTTCTGTTTCAAAATGTCAGCTACCCTAGAATTTCAAACTACTATATCTCAGCCATTTTTTAAGATAGAGGCAAAACAAAAAATGTCCCGAAATCCTTGTATCAAGGCCTTATACTTAAGCAAAAAAATTGAATTTCAAAATTTTATATATATATATATTTTTTAGTTTTAAATTTTTAGTGACCGCCATTTTGAAACAAGCTGGCGAACGAACTCGGTCGAGATTTTGGTGAGCTTAATATACATGTTTAGTTTCACACAAAACAGTTTATAAATACGAGAGCAATCGTTTGAGATAGATATCAGATGTGTATGTATGTATATATATATATATATATATATATATATATAAATCAACATTTGAATGGAGGGTGGTTTTGTGGTCTGGGGGGGGGGGGTCATGATCAGTGCAAATATACCGAAAATTTCTGGAATTGCTTTCCTCCGAACGGCTGCAATAGGCAGCTTTTTACTTTTTGTAATGAAAGCTACGTAAAATACAGGGTGTTTAAAAAATGACCGGTATATTTGAAAAATCAATAAAAACTAAACGGGCAGCGATAGAAATACACCGTTTGTTGCAATATGCTTGGGACAACAGTAAATTTTCAGGCAGGCAAACTTTCGAAATTAGTTTTTTCAACAACAGATGATGCTGCAGTCTGGAAAAATCTAAACCACGATATTTTCCACATATCCACCATGCGCAGCAATAATATGGCGTAGTCTCTGAACGAAATTACCAGAAACCTTTGTAAACATGTCAGGAGGGATGGCTTCACATGCAGAAGAGATGTACTGCTTCAGTTTTTCAATTGTTTCTGGATTGTGGCGGTACACCTGGTCTTTCAAGTGTCCCCACAGAAAGAAGTCACAGGTTTACAAAGGTTTCTGGTAATTTCGTTCAGAGACTACGCCATATTATTGCTGCGCATGGTGGATATGTGAAAAATATCGTGGTTTAGATTTTTCCAGACTGCAGCGCCATCTGTTGTTGAAAATTGTAACTAACTTCGAAAGTTTCTCTGCCTGAAAATTTACTGTTGTCCCAAGCATATTGCAACAAACGGTGTATTTCTATCGCTGCCCGTTTAGTTTTTGACTTTTCAAATATACCGGTCATTTTTGAAACACCCTATATAAACGAGTAAATGTATTTGTACTTTGCTAAAACTGTGTAAAATGGAAACATTGATTATTCCAACAGATTCGGCTAAAATTTTATAGTCATCAGGGACATCAAATAATTAAGCTGGTTAGCTTATTGCTTGTGAGAGAAATGAGAAATGGCAGGAAAAGTGAAAGAAAAACCAAAGAATGAAAAGAGGGGGAAAAACCACATATGTTGGAGCCATTAGTGACGTTGTAATAGGAACAAACAAATACTTGTTATTAAATGTATTAATAAACTAGAATCATAAACTAGAATTTCCACATGAAGACTATCAGGAATTTAATAAAAAGAAAAGTGCCCAGTTAAACTAATGGCATTGAACTCACAGGCTATTCACACTAATCGTATATTATACTCTTATTTCAAAGAATAATGTCCCTCGAAAAATAAAGAAATCGACAATAAAAATGAAAATTCCGATTATGAGATGTACTTTTGATAGAAACTAAATACACTTTATACTTAACCAATGAACCTAAAAATCTAATCAGGGAAGCATCTAATCAGAATAAACAGATGTACCAAATTTGAAGCAAATCGGATAATCCTGCATGAGAAACCCATTTATTTAACTTAAGGGGGGATTAACCCCCTGTTCTCCCGTTTGTACTCAACCAATGAACCCCCAAAACTAATCAGGGGAGCGCCTCATCACAATGAACCTATATACAACATTTAAAGCAAATCGGATAATTCTGCATGGAAAGCCCTTTATCTAAATTAAGGGGGGGGGGGATCAGCCCTCAGTTCTATTTTTATACTTAACCAATGGACCGCCAAAACTAATCACGGAAGTACCTTATCACAATGAACCTATGTACAAAATTTGAAGCAAATCGGAACTACATGGAAAACCCGTTCCACCCCTTTATACTTAACTAATGAATCTCCAAAACGAATCAGGGAAGCGCCTAATCTCAATGAACCGATATACAAATATTTGAAGCACATCGGATAATTCTGCATGAAAAACCCATTTGTCTAAATTGACGGAGGGATGGATTAGCCCCCGTCTCCCGTCCCCTTTATACTTAACCAATAAACCCCCCGAACTAATCAGGGAAGTGCCTTATCAGAATGAACCTATATACTAAATTTGAAGCAAATTGGATATTTCTATCAAGAGTTATCGCGTTACATACATACGTACATACATACGTACGTACATACAAAACCTGCGGGCACATTAGCTAGCTCTCAGGCTTTGATAACCTGTGAGCTAAAAATGAGAATAAATTACAAATGTTATGAAAATTAGATTCTTTACATTTTTACCCTTTTATTAGGAATTCAAAGAATTCTGCTGTACCATAGAAGATGCCCATCGTTAATGAAACAGAGACAAATTGGTAAATTTTAAAATAATCTTCCTTTTTGAACATAAACGTATTTAGAGATAAAATGGAGTAAACTTACGGGATAAAACTCGGAACACAAGATACTCTGAGTAAATTTTATAAAATCTTCTTTATTGCGTTATTTTTAAGGTATTTTAAAAAGTTTACTCTTTAAAAATTAATTATATATATTATATAATAAAATAATACATTAAAAAATACATTAAAAATACATTACATTGTCAATAGGTAGTGTATAGTTTCAATTTTGTATGTTTTGACGAATACCTACAGAAGTGGCGAATTGTTCTTGAAATTCGGGAATGTAAAGAATAGATTTAAACTCATTCTACTTAACCATCATACGTAGTATAGGGTAAGTATTGTAATCGTTTTGAAAATCGATTTTTTTTTTGACGGATTTACACGTTTTAGACACTGGAGATTCCTAAAAACATATTTTTAGTAAAAAAAAAATTGTCGTCCGTCTGCTTGTGTGACTGTAAACGCTCTATCTCCCGAACAAATTGAGATACAGACTTGAAATTTGGTACGTACTTAGTATGTAATAATAGAAAGAAGGTAATTGAATTTTAGTAACTTGAATTTCAGATTATCCGGAACTATTTTTTTCGGACTCTTAAAATATTTGTTCTGATAAAAAGTATATAAAAATTTTCGAAATTGTTTATTTTAACCCTTTTTATCCTGACGGTACTTATAAGTACCACTTTAACCCCTTCGCGACGAGCGTCTTTTACAGAATTTTTAATCTGTAACCACCAGTTTTTCAAATGAGAAATTTTCACCTAATTGAATCGCAAAAATGCTATGATTAGATAAGGAAAACTTTACAAAAAAAAAAAGTAACTGGTGTGAATAATCGAGGATTCTGAGCATCTAAAAAGTAGCTGGAAAATTAATTCAGGATATAAAGGGTTAAGGAGTGCATATAAAAGACAATAAAAAAACATAAATTTTGTATAAAGCATGAAGTCGATCGGATAATGAACTGCCGATATATTTGTAATCCTATTTTCCTAACTCTTCGATTTTCATGACCCTGTATTTCATTCAAATTTCAATTCAAAGATATATTTTAATTGAAAATAAGACGCTTAAATCGACGTAGTAAACTGTTAGTTAATATGATTATCAATTTTGAAGTCATAAGGATGCTTCTTATACGCATTTCAGCAATAGAGCATTTAAAGTTTATGACGTCATCAAGCCACGATTTTATTCGAATGGCAATACATTTTATAAATAGTTAACACATGTTTTAATTTTATATTTTGTATTATGCATATCCATGATGGATAAGTATTACGGTGGCCACGAGCGACTAGTTTGTTTTTACAGTGAAGATTTGCGCACGAGGGAAATTAGGGAACCAACAGAATATGCAATAAAATTAAGAATACTTTTATTATCCTGTAACATGAAAAACTTGAAATTATCTGTATCTCCAAGGAAATTATTATATGGTCCCTGTACAATGTTTAGTGCATTTGTGCAAGAATAATACGTATATGCACAAAAACATAAATATTTGTTTAAAAAAAATCCCATGCTTTGATTTATAACATAGAGTGCTTTCAAACAAATTTAATGCCAGCTTCACAAAGTGCATGAAAAACAATACACTAGAATCAGAAATTAATATATTGAATATAATATTAATAAGACATGAACATTTGTATGAAATAATTTTGAACTGCGAACACTCATAGAAAACAAAATGCCGCAACACTCTAGTGAATGGAAGAGATTTTTCTGTTATTTGAAGAAATTATAGTTATTTGACAGCAAAATATCAAGGAATTTTGATCTTCTGTTAGCGCATGTTTCGGTGTTTTGAGAGGAAAAAGTAGAAAAACTCAGTTTTTAATACGAAAAAGTACGAAAAGTTCTCGGAACAACTCTTTGATTTGGCGAAAATATAGCTCTGGTTGGAGGATTTCAGCAAATTTTTTACAAATTTAGTTGAACGACAAAGTTAGTTCAATTCAGTAAAATAATATGGGTCACGATTCAGCAGTGGATTGCGGGATTTATAAAAAATGTTTGCTTTGCTGCCACTATTTTTCAGAATGGTTTTCGACTAATTTCTGTAGTGTACTAATCCGTTTTCTCAAGCCGGAATATCGGTTTTGTGAATGCTATCAATTCACAGTTAAACATTTTCATCTGCGTAACTAAATTTAAAAATGTAAGTGTAACAAAAAATCTTAACTTAATTTTTTTTATGCACTCTAAAGAAAGACATTTTCAAAACTGAGCAAAAAAATACTCATTTGAGTACGTCGCATAGTCAAAATGGCTCCGAATCAAAATGACTCAAGTTTGAAACATGTATATACTCATTTCTGAAAACATACACACACTCAAGAATAAAACATCATGTGCTCATTTTTGAGTATGTACATGTTTCACAAATGAGTATGAACTGACTTCTATGTGCTCATTTTTGAGTATTTCCATGTTTAAAAAATGAGTTTGAACTGAATCTAATCATTTTTGAGCATGTCCAAGTTTCAAAAATGAGTATGAACGGACCTCTATGTGTTCAGTTTTGAGTATGTTCATGTTTCAATATTCTGAGTATTTCTGGTATTTCAGAATTGAAAGCATTGGGTCGTCGTATGTGAAACAAAAAGTTTCATAACAAAACGAAAACATCGATTTACTCAGATTTGAAAGTGTAATTTTTTTCAGTGTGGTTGTCAATAAAACATGTTTTTTTCGCTGAGAAAAATTACACTTTCAAATATAACGACCCAATGCTTTCAATTTTGAAATACCAGAAATACTCAGAATATTAAAACAAGGACATACTCGAAACTGAGCACATTGAGGTCACTTCATACTCATTTTAGAAACATGGACATACTCAAAAATGACTAGAATCAGTTCAAAATAATTTTTGAAACATGGACGTACTTAAAAATGAGGACATAGAAGTCAGTTCATACTCATTTTTGAAACATGGACATACTCAAATAGGAGCACATGATGTTTTATTTTTGAGGGTGTGGATGTTTTCAGTAATGAGTATATACATTTTTCAATCTTGAGTCATTTTGATTCGGAGCCATTTTGACTTCGAAACATACTCAGATTTGAGTATTTTTTGCTCAGTTTTGAAAATGTCGTTTTTAGAGTGTTGAACATGGAATTGTTTACTCGAAAGTTGATAGCAACTGGAAAAGCCATATTCCAGATTCATAAAACTGATTAATACACAATAAAAATAATCGACACATTTGCGAAAATTAGTGGCAGCACAAAAAACAACCATTGTTTTTATAAATGCTTCTTTAAATCTCGAAATCATATCAGTTTCTATGGTTTCTAAAGATAAAGATCACTTTTCAGAAACGTGAGTAACTCGGAAGAGTTCATCATTGTATATATTTAATGCGTGATTATATTATATTTTTCTAAACATCTGTCTATTTTACAACTTTATTTATGGTATAATTAAATTTCTTGAATTTCGTGAAGTTGTGAAAATGAAGCTACCGTTACAACCTATGATGGACATTTAGCTTTCAAATGAGGTTTCGCAACTCGATTTAATTTAATGAGGCGGTTTCTAATTATTCTAGGTTGACGAGAAATTAAATAATGAAAATACACTGCAAATTCTCAGCACACATTGGTAACACATTTGAAACACTTTGATTCAAAAAAAGTGTACCAGTTACCTTAATGTGTACTTGTTTATTTCCCTGAATGTGTTCCAAATATGTACCGCTATAAAGAAAGTGTTCTGAAAGTGTACCAAAAGTGTTCTGCTTAGGATATCTGTTAAATCGAAACCTGGGAACACATGTGAGAACGGATTGGGAGCACATTTGGGCACAATTGTGAAATCTTCGCTTTCAAAATGTGGGCTAGAAAAGTGTGCTTAACAAAAGAAGTGTTCCCAGAAGTATTCTAAAAACTGTTTCAAAAAGTGCTCTTCAAAGTATTCGAAAAGAGGTGACAAAAAAGTGTTCTGAAAAGTGTATAAAGATTTGCGGTGTACTTTGAATTCTGAAACCTAAACAAGATTTTCTTCATATAGCTGCTAACTTTTACGCTTTTTTCCTACCACTAAAAATTAATAGAATTTTTTGTATTATTGAATCACATATTTCGGCGATTTAATAATAGAGCTGTTGCAAACCGTATGTATTCGTTACTGAGTAACGAGTATTCTCTCTGATACGAAGTACCGAATCGTTACTTTGGAATACGACTCGTTAGTCGTTACTGCACATTGAGCTCTATATATTATATTTGGAGCTCAGTGTTACTGCATCAACGCTAAGCAGAACTAAATGAAACAAACGCAAACGCTACCTTCACTCGCATGGTACTTACTTATGCCAGTACGAAAGTAACGAATGGATTAAATGAACACCCATACCGTATAGTCCAGGCATTTGGTAGAAAATAAAGGAAAGTTTTGGTGTAGTTTTTTTTGTGGGGTCCCTTTATGTTTTTCGGGTCGCTGAACACGAATCCGAAGTTTTCCAACAAAATTTTTTTCGGGAAATATGTTTTTTTTAGAAAAAACGTGTAAAAAAACGGACTTTTTTCCGTTTTTTCAAAATAATTCCAAAATTATACATTTTACGTGAAACTCGGCAATATATGAATTAAAGAAAATAAAATTTCTTACATTTTATGTATTGAAAGTTTTTTTCTCTGATCAATAGTTTAGCCGTGAGAGTGCCTCAAAAATGGGTGGAAAAAACAAAAAACTATAAAAAAACGGGAATTACGGTACTGTATGTCAATGTAACATAGAAACTAATCCTTTTACGCAAATGTTAACTATTAATGTTACTAAAGATTATATGTTTGACTATATTTTATGCATTTGAGGTAGAGGAAAAGTGCGGATCCGACACCAGGGGAAGGTGGGAGCAGTGGGGCAGATCCAGCTACTCTCATGAGTCAAAGTTGCTACTTCTCCGGAGAGCTCCTATTCTAAGAGGCGGTAACATTGTAGTCCAGTAGAAATAGCATTTTACCTTACAAAAATTCGGGTAGTTCTGATTTTTGGGTATGTTGTAAAGGTTGACCCTCTAATAAAAAACCAAGTTTTCGACCTTCTAGACCTTGTGCGTTTTTCACAATATTGGAAAAACCAATATTTTTCGGCACTTTTTTCGATTTTTCTTAAATAACTCAATTTTAGTGCATATTACAGACAAAAGCAGAGTTACCATTTTGTAGAGCATAAAATTCTCTACAACATGCAGTATTCAGGTTTGTAAATTGTCCAAATACGGGGTAAGATACGGAGCCAGGAAAATAGGGTAAAATTTGGAAAAAATGTAAAAATTCACAAATGACGTTAGTTTTTGCTTAATAACTTACTTTTAGTGCGTTTTAGAGACAAAAGCACTTTCAACATTTTGTAGAGCATAAAATTCTTTACAACATGCAGTATTCATATTTGTAAATTGTCCAAATAGGGGGTAAGATATGGAGCCGGGAAAATAGGGTTAAATTTGGAAAAAATGTAAAAATCCACAAATGACGTTAGTTTTTGCTTAATAACGTACTTTTAGTGCGTTTTCGAGACAAAAACACTTTCACCATTTTGTAGAGCATAAAATTCTCTACAACATGCAGTATTCATGTTTGTAAATTGTTCAAATAGGGGGTAAGTTATAGCAAAAACTAACGTCATTTGTGGATTTTTACATTTTTTTCCAAATTTAACCCTATTTCTTGGCTCCGTATCTTACCCCCTATTTGGACAATTTACAAACATGAATACTGCATGTTGTAGAGAATTTTATGCTCTACAAAATGGTGAAAGTGCTTTTGTCTCTAAAACATACTAAAAGTAGATTATTAAGCAAAAACTTACGTCATTTGTGGATTTTTACATTTTTTCCAAATTTAACACTATTTTCCTGGCTTCGTAGCTTACCCCCTATTTGGACAATTTACAAACATGAATACTGCATGTTGTAGAGAATTTTATGCTCTACAAAATGGTGAAAGTGCTTTTGTCTCTAAAACATACTAAAAGTAGGTTATTAAGCAAAAACTAATGTCTTTAGTGGATTTTTGCAAATTTTACCCTATTTTCCCGGCTCCGTATCTTACCCCCTATTTGGACAATTTGCAAACCTGAATACTGCATGTTGTAGAGAATTTTATGCTCTACAAAATGGTGAAAGTGTTTTTTTCTGTAAAATGCACTAAACTTGAGTTTTTAAAGAAAAATCGAAAAAAGTGCCGAAAAATATTGGTTTTTTTCAATATTGTGAATACATGTTACATCGACATACAGGGTCGTAATTCCCGTTTTTTACAGTTTTTTGTCTTTTACACCTCCCAATTTTACAGTATGAGCACTCCGGCGGAGGAGCACCTTCGACTCATGAGAGAAGGTGGAACTGCTCCACTGCTCCCACCTTCCCCTGGCGCAGGATCCGCACTTTTCCTCTACCTCAAAAGCATAAAATACAGTCAAACATATAATCTTTAGTATCATTAATGGTTACCGTTTGCGTAAAATGGTTAGTTTTATGTTACATCGACATACACTACCGTAATTCCCGTTTTTTTACAGTTTTTTGTTTTTAACACCCTTTTTTGCGGCACTCTCACGGCTAAACCATTGATCAGAGAAAAAAACTTTCATTGCATAAAATATAGGAAATTTTATTTTCTTTAATTCTTATATTGCCGACTTTCACGTAAAATGCACAATTTTAAAATTATTTTGAAAAAACGGAAAAAAGTCCGTTTTTTTACACGTTTTTTGTAAAAAAAACATATTTCCCGAAAAAAATTTTGTTGGAAAACCTCGGATTCGTGTTCAGCGACCCAAAAAACATAAAGGGACCCCACAAAAAAAACTACACCAAAACTTTCCTTTATTTGCTCTTTTTTATCCCCTAATGCCTGGACTAGTATGCGATACTGATACGGAAGAACTGAGACCGAATTCTCCGAGTCCGAAGTCCAACCGCAAACCCTCATCTTTTCGCATCAAACTAACGATTCGGTACTTCGAGTCAAAGAAATTACCCGTTACTCAGTAACGAATACGTACGGCTAGGCTGACGCATCCTCGCAGATATGTGTCTCAAAGTCGAAAAACCAAGCTAATTTCCGCCATTTAACATCCAGCCTCTTTCAGAAGGTGGAGGAACGAGGCCCTTAGGCAACCCCAGCTCCGGCAGTGGTAGATTGAGATGCTGAACTGAGACCCGAATAATGCGAAACAAAATGGATATGCGTCAGCTCCTATTATAGGAGCCTTACGTACGGCTTGCATGATTCATGGAGCTGGATAGTCTAAGGCGAAAAGATGGAGAGTTTTTGTTTGGATTTCAGACATACGGGTGTTCATTTTGTCGTTTCGTTACTTTCGTACTGGCTTCATAAAGACCCGTTCGTTCACGTAAAGACTGTTTATTGTGTTTTGGGGATTACACTTTTTTTTTTTTTTTTAATCTCACAGATATGAAGTTTTGTATGTATTTTTCAAATATTAACAGTAGAACGGATTGCATAAGAAGAAACTTGTAGAACCTATTCTGACCAAAAAAATATTAAAATTTCCATGCACATATTTTAAAGAAAAAGGAAAACATTAAAGAACCATGGATCTAAGAAATAAGGAGGCAAGTCGTGTTTGTTTTTCTTGTAGGATTTTAATTAGGTTAATTTAGTATTAATTATGCATTTAATCAATTAAAATTGCTCATAATTTTACTTTAAAAAGAACAGAAGCTTATAGTGAAATAAAATATTCGTTGTAGCTATATTTAAGGAACGATAAAGTATTTCTATGAAATATAACTTTATAAATTATTGATTTTTATTCATAAACGCATAAAATCAGCAAGTAGTCATGATCAGAAATTAAGAAATCGATTAGCGTCCCTCTCTCTCTCTCTCTCTCTTTTTTTAATGCAAAAGAGTTTTCTGGAGATACTGTCAAAATGAGTGCTTTGAACCGGATTTTTGGACGCGATAGTGATGGAAGGATCGTCATAAGACAGCCCTCGATTATAACTCGAGCTGTAATACATTTATAGAAATATGAAAACGCTATTTGATTCCCCAATATTTCAATCGTTGTGTCTGACAATTTTATGATTTTAAATAATAAAATGAGTCTTATGAATGTGTCAGAAAGTTTTGCGATATTGAGCGGGAGAAAATATGTTTTTGGGAACCGTTTTAATGCTACTTTCCGTTATAGACAGGTTTTGTCGTTGTAGGTTTACTGTTTTCAGCAAACAATGAGTATTTCTATTAAAAATACTGAAGTAGTATTTTTTCGTTAATATATACAGTAAAACATATTGAGACGAAATTGTAAGAAACAGCAGAAAAATTCTGATTTGGACAGATTTTTCCGTCTTAGCATATGAAATTGTATTGGATTATTTTCGTGGAAATGGACATTGGAATATTTCTTTTCAAGACAGAATTCTATTTTTATAGGTGTTATTGTATTTATTATTATATTTTAATTATTTTCACTTTTATGCAGCTTTCCGTTACAG
Organism: Maratus michaelseni; assembly: GCA_963931845.1. Classification (NCBI taxonomy): domain Eukaryota; kingdom Metazoa; phylum Arthropoda; class Arachnida; order Araneae; family Salticidae; genus Maratus; species Maratus michaelseni. The sequence continues at coordinate 214,777,093 of OZ007598.1, read as the reverse complement.
GGAGGCTGCGTAGTAACAAGATTCCGTTATGGATCTAGGTCTAGGTACCAGTTTTCCAATCACCTCATATATAGTATATAATTAGGTTTTATGCAGTTCTGTGAACATATATTTCACTCGTAAGTACTTTAAGAGCGCTCAGTTTTATATTTTCTGAAGTGTTAAATTAAGGCAGCAATCCAGATACTTTTTATCTTTGTTTTAATGAATAATTAAAGTTAATTGTAATCGAAACAATCCTCTAAAAATTAGAAAATACACCGAATATGTTTGTAGTACTTACGACGACTGTTAATATCTGTTTTCTAAATGGATACGAAAGTAACGAGTAACGAATACTTTCTAACGGGCAGTGAGTTTGAAAGTAACGAATACATACGAGTAGTCATTTAGTCGTTACTTTTACAGCACTATTTAATAAGTAAAATTCTCCTGTAAAATTTTAGTGGTAGGAAAAAAGCGTAAAAGTTGGCAGCTGTATCTTCATATTTTTCTTGAATGTCTAACGCAGCAAGCATAAATGGAGTTCAGTAGATTTTGTGAATGTTAGATTAAAAAATATATTTTCTACAATGCACTTTACACACTTGCAAAAATTAACGCTCACTCGTGCACTCTCCGGCACGAATCGCTTCTATATGCGTTGAAAGTTTTAAAAACGGCTTCCAGGCAACACATTTGTGAAATGCAAGAACACTGAGAAAAATGACACTTTCAAATCTGAGTAAATCGATGTTTTCATTTTGTTATGAAACTTTTTGTTTCAAATAGGACGAACCAATGCTTCCGATTGTGAAATACCAGAAATACTCAGAATATTGAAACGTGGACATACTCAAAACTGAGCCCATAGAGGTCAGTTCATACTCATTTTTGAAACATGGACATGCTCAAAAATGATTAGAGTCGGTTCAAACTCATTTTTAAAACATGGAAATATTCAGAAATGAGCACATAGAAGTCAGTTCATATTCATTTTTTGAAACATGGAAATACTCAAAAATGAGCACACAGAGATAAGTTCATACTCATTTTTGAAACATGGACATACTCAAATAGGAGCACATGATGTTTTATTTTTGAGTATGTGCCTGTTTTCAGAAATGAATATATACATGTTTCTAACTTGAGTAATTTTGATTCGTGGCGATTTTGACTATGCGATATACTCAAATTTGAGTATTTTTTGCTCAGTTTTGATAATATCGTTTTTAGAGTGAGACTAAATTCCTTTTATGAAGCCTGAACATTCCCGTATCCCCTATAAACTTTTTTAAAACTTTTACCATTATTCTTTCAATTAGTTTGTACTGAACAATAAGAACAAATAGGAATTTGATAGTTCCTCACCGTGGAAAATAAAATTTTGAGAATTATAAAGCTACAAAATGAGCAATTACTTCCTCTTGTGCATGTTTAGCTTTTAATTATGAGTTATTTCGTAGCGCGGTTCAGCATAGCCTGATGAATTCTAATTATGCTATTTCGTTGAGAAATTAAACCATAAAAATTCTTTGAATTAGCGAAGTTAAGAAAGATTTTCTCTATGCTTCCCTTGGCGTGTTATTAAACACCGCAGGAATGACTGTGACTCAGTGAATTTTCTGACGATTAAATTAAAAATGTTTTGTACAGAATTAACTTTCATTACACCTTGGAAAGAAGCATTTGGGACAGTATTCAACATAAAAGCCGCAGGCGTGTTGAGTAAAATATTCGCGAAATTTTATAATTACATTTCGTAAGTAAACAAGGTTAAAACAAGAGTGTTTTCTGTATATTAATTTTTATAAAAAATGCAAAATTGCGAATCTGAAAACTGTACAGTAGAATATCTATACTAATATATCTATACTAATAAAAGAATAGAGTTTGTGTGTATTTTTGCGAGGGGTAGGAAAATGTACTGCACGTAGAGGTCTGGAAATGGGGTTGTTGATAGTTCATGCTAGTTCTAATGGGCCCAAGGCACATATTTTTCCTTTTTTGTTAATTAACTAAGATATTAATTAAAAGCCATAATGAACATCATAAAATGGCGCGCGTTCGCAGTTTCAAAGCTTTTTGATCGCATCCCGCAGATTGGCGTAGCGCAGAAGATCAGATAATAGAAAGTGGCTTTTTGTTTCGCACCTTTCGAAGCCGCCATGGACTTTTTTTTAACAAAATACGAAAAAAACATAAAATATCCACTTCATTTTCGTACTTTTTACTTTCTAATGATGTAATCTGTTTAAATATATATCAATATTAACCTTTTGAAATAAAATATTTTCGAAACGTCTTCTTTTTTTACTCTCTTCTATCTATAATAGAAGAAAGTATTGTAATCGAAAAATTTTTCGACTTACGGTTTTCGACGGATTTACACGTTTTAGGGGTCAAAGATTCCGAGAAACATGTTTTTACAAAATGTCTGTCTGTCCGTCTGTCTGTGTGTCTTCATTGTATCCTCGAAAAGTGTATGAAGTTATGCTTCAAATTGAACCTCATTTTTTATGTTTTTGGCTATGGCAAGCAGGTTCTATCAAAATCTGGGGATATTTCGACGAAAGGGGGCGCTGCGATCGATATTTTTGTTCCATTTTCACTATTGTATCATCGAAAAGTGTATGAAGTTATGCTTCAAATCGAACCACATTTTTTTTCTATGTTTTTGGCTATGGGCAGCTGGTTCTATTAGAATTTGGGGATATTTCGACGAAAGGGAGCGCTGTGATTGATATTTTTGTTCCATTTTCACTATTGTATCATCGAAAAATGTATGAAGTTATACTTCAAATTGAACCACATTTTTTTCTATGTTTTTGGCTATGGCAAGCAGGTTCTATTAGAATTTGGGGGTATTTCGACGAAAGGGGGCGCTGTGATAGACATTTAAAAATTTCAAACTCAAAAAAATGTGCAATAAAATTAGAAATCCTAAAAGTTTTTTTTCGTTAAATGTTCGGCCTTGATCCGGAGAATCCGGAACAATTTTTGTTTTGCCTCATCTTAAAAAATGGCTGAGATATAGCGGTTTGAAATTTTAGGGTGGCTGACATTTTCAAACAAGACAACAGATTTCACCCATAAACGGGTTTAATTTATGAGTTTTAGTTAACATGGTTTTTCGGCAAATTTTCTTTCATTGTTGTAACCTTTATACCGTTAGCATATAATCCTATTATATGCTTATCACTATATATTTATATTCCCCTACGTCAAATTCTCGCCAAACTTGGCGACAGTTGGCAAAAAAGCGTCAAGTTTGGCGACATAAATAGGTTGCCATAAATGAAGCCAACTTGGCTGTAGAGGACAAATTTGGCGATATTCTCATTAAATGTTGACGAGAACTGGGATTGAATCTTCTTTAATTAGGTTCCACGCATTTTACCTTCGTGTTTTCCTGTAAAATTAGCTGAAATCGTAAAACCAAGGAATAGGGAGGCTATCTGTTCCTGTCGGTTCTGGCCAGAAGGACTTTTCGTAGTTTAGTATACATCATTTGATCGCATCCCGGTAACCCTACGATTCGTAAGAAGCTGACGTACAACAGAATGACGAAAAATATTGATTTTATTGGCGATGTGATAGCGAATTTTGAAGTATTAACATGATTGAGATAGAAGAAAGTTTTGGGATTGGCACATCCGACTAGTTTTTTTTTTTTTCTCCCGCATCTTTCGAAGCTCGCATCGGCTAAAAAAATCGAAATACTAAAAATTCTCCTAGAAAAGTACGCAACAACTTGCGTTTTACAACAAGTAGCGATTGATCAGGCACAGTGTGACAATCATCGCCTTTACAGGCGTTTAAAATTTTAAAAACGGCTTCAAGACTGCATTTATGAAATGTTAGACATTCAGAAAATGCAGGAAAGACAATTTCTTTTTTTAAACCGAAAAATTCCTATATTTCCATAAAAAGTTTTATAATTTTTTATCGTTATTATTACATTTAAATTTTACTGACCTGTTAGAATAAATAGGATTTTGATAGTCCTTTTCGTCAAAAATGAAATTTGGACAATGATAAAGCTACAAAAATTATGAAATTACTTCCTCTTGTGCATATTTAGCGTTTAATTACGAGTTATTTTGCAATGCGGTTTAGCATAGCGTATGATAGATTTTAATTAAACTATTTCGCCAAGAAATAAATTAAATGATAAAAATTCTTTTAAATATCTAAGTTAAGGAAGACTTTCTCCGTTCTTTCCTTGACGTCTTATTAGACATCGTAGGAAGAACTGTGGCTCAGTGAATATTCTGGCCGTTAAATTAAAATAGTTTTCTACAGAATTAATTCATTACATTAACTAAAGAAAGAAACATTTATGTCTGAACTCTTCATAAATGCCTCAGGCTTGTTCAATAACATGTTCGAGAAATTTTATAATTACACTTTGTAAGTAAACAAGACTAAAAACAAGAGCATTTTCTGTATATTAATGTTTATGATAAATGGAGAGCTGGGAAATGTAAAACTGTAAAGTACAATACCTATATTAATAAGGGAAATGAGTTTGTTTGTGTGTGCGATGGCAAGGAAAATCTACCGTACGTAGAGGTCTAAAAATGTGGATGAGGATAGTCCAAAGTAGGTCTTAATGCACCCAAGTCGCATATTTTTCGTTTTTTGTTATTTAACCGAAATATTAATTAAAAACCGTAATGAACATAAGAAATAGCCCACGTTTGCAGTTTCAAATCTCTACACGTCCCGAAGATACGATTAGCATAAAAGATTCGATAGTCGAAAATGGCACATTTATTTTCTCATCTCCCGAAGTCCTAATCGCCTTTTTTTAACAAATGCGAAAAACAAATAATAATCACTTCATTATCGTACTTTTTCTTTTCTAATGGTGTAATCCGTTGAAAATTTTTTCAATATTAACCCTTTCAAAAAGAGTATTTTCAAAACGTATTTTTTTTTTCATTTCGCATCTTTCGAAGCTTGCATCTGCTAAACTACTCAAAATATAGAAAATTCCGGTAGAATTGTACTGACCTTACGTTTTACAACTAGTAACAATTGCTCATGCACTGTGTGACAAGAATCGCTTCTATATGTGTTTAAAGTTTTAAAAACGTCTTCGAGAATACTTTTATGAAATGTTAGACATTCAGATAATGTAAGAATGAAAATTCATTTTTTGAAGCCAAAAAATTCCCATTCTCTCATAAGATTTTTATAAACATTTGTCGTTATTGTTACATTTAGCCTGTACTGAACACTAAGAATAAATACGATTTTGATACTACCTTGTCTTGAAAAATGAATTTACGAGAATTATAAAGCTTAAAAAATGAAGGGATTACTTCGTCTTGTGCATATTTATCTTTTAATTATGAGTTGTTTCGCAACGCTGTTCAGAATGATGTGATGGATTCTAATTATACTTTTCGTTGAGAAATTAAATCATAAAAATTCTTTGAATTGGCGGAGTTAAGGAATATTTTCTCCATGCTTCCCTTGCCGTCTTATTAAACATAGCAGGAATGAATGTAGCTCAGTGAATTTTCTGGTGGTTAAATTAAAATAGTTTTGTACAGAATTAACTTTCATTAGACTCAGGAAAGAGACACATTTCTGTCCAACTTTAACATAAAAGCCACAAGCACGTTAGGTAAAATATTCGCGAAATTTTATAATTACATTTCGTAAGCAAACAAGACTAAAAACAAGAAAATGTTCATTAAAATGAAATACATGTTAAAATTGATTATACTAAATATAAAGGTTTAAAACCTTTTAATAAACAAACCGACTAGTGTTATATATGTTACGGTCAATATGATTAATCCGGTCATTATTATTAATAACCGGACATAAATGCAGGTTATTATTAATAATAACTACGGTCATTATTAATAATAACCGGTTATTATTAATAATGACCGAATAAATCATATTGACCATAACATATCCATACTTACACTAAGAAAAATATGTTGACTTAATAGAAAATAACTGTTAAACAGGACACCAGTAAAAAAACTATATATTTTACAGAAATGATCTGTATTTATTAAGAACTTACGGACAAAATCCGTTAAAATAATACAAAAGTTGTAATAAATATAGATTATTTCCGTAAAATAAACGGTTTTTATACTGTTGACCTGGCTGACAGTATTTTCTAAAATATTAATAGATTTTATTTTTTCTAGAGCGAATGTATGTACGAAATTAGTCGGTTTATTAATTAAAAAGTTTTTAAGATTTTATGTTTAGTTTAGTGATTTTTTAGTCTACCTTTATGTATAGAATTGAAAATTGTGAATTGAATAATTTAATTACAATAAAAAATAAATTATTTAAAATTTTATACAAAAATAGTTTGTTTATAATTAATCTGTTAAATCTGCCAAATCTGTTAACTTGCAAAATGTGTTAAAATAATAGAAAATTCGCAATAAGTACAGATTATTAGCAAAAAATAGTATTCTACTGGCGTGCTGTCTGACAATTTTATTTTTTATTTAATTTTTTATTTTTTTGTAAAATCTACAGTTTTTTTTTACAGTGTTCTCAAGATCTGTAATTTTTATTAAAACCTTTTCGCATAAAATTTGAAACAATGTATGTTTTAGCGTCAATTCGTGGCCACAATTCATCGCAGAACAATTCATCGCAGAACAATTCATCGCGCACAATTCACCGTAGCGTCAATTCGTCGTGGTGTCAATTCGTCGCAATGGAAATGTTTTTGATGGCTATGATGATAAAATTAAGGGTAATGTAGTAAAATTATTTAATGATAATTTGTTTTTTGGATATAGAGAATTATAACTAACAATTTCCATCATTAAATAATTTCACTAAATTATCTTTATTTTCATCATCATAGCCTTCGAATATATTTTCGTTGCGACGATTTGACGTGGTGACGAATTGACGTGACGACGAATTGACGTGGCGACGAATTGACGTGACGACGAATTGATGCTGCGATGAGTTGTCGCTGCGACGAATTGACGATGCGCTGAATTGTGCGCGATGAATAGTTCCGCGATGAATTCTGCGAGACGAATTGACGCAGAACCCATTTTAGCTTATGTATTTTATTTTAAATTTATGCGAAAATACTTTTTCTATAATTATAAATCTTGAGAATGTCACTGTTATATGTGTACGAAACTAGTCGGTTTGTGTCACTGTTAATGTGTGTACGAAACTAGTCGGTTTGTGTCACTGTTATGTGTGTACGAAACTAGTCGGTTTGTTTATTAAAAGGTTTTGTTTATTATCCCTTTTTTTACTTATGTATTTCATTTTAAATTTATGCGAAAATAGTTTTTTTATAATTACGAATCTTGAGAATGTCACTGTTATGTGTGTACGAAACTAGTCGGTTTATTTATTACAAGGTTTTGTTTATTATTCCTTTTAGATTATGTATTTTATTTTAAAATCTCTTTCTAGCGATTGCTTTTTATGAAAAATGTGAAATTCCGGATCATAAAATTGTAAAAAAAAAATATTGTAAATACAACAGAAACAGATTTCTCGAGGTTATTAAAATGCATATACTTAATTCCAACAGTTTGATGATAAAAAGTTCATTGTTAAAACAATTATTCTCGTAATCCATATACTTAAAGCTAACCTGCTTTTTAGTTTTTCGTGCAAAAATGCCTTTTATAGGCATGCGCGAGCATTCAGCTAATCAGCTAGAGGCTTTTACTATCTTCAGACACGATATTTCAGCCAATGAGGTGAAGGCTTTTTCCTCTCTCTAGAAGCGTGTGTGGATTACTACGACTCCATTTGGTTGTTCAGTTGTTGAAACTTTATGGATTTCTTTTATAAGGTATTTTTTCATTTTACCGTATTTATTTTCTTTTTAAGTCGTATGTATTTTATTACTTTGAATTTTTTATAACTAACCCCTTTTTTTGAGAGAGAGAGAGAGATTTCGTGGCACGAAATTCCGGGAATCGTTTCCGATGTAAACAAGTGTAAAATTTCAGTTTTTTAAACTTTTAATATGTAATTCTGTGTGATATGATTAAATTCAGGTTTTCTCAGCGACGATCACAGTATTTTTACCAAAAAATTTTTGTATTAATCAAGCTTTTTTGGTTATTAAGCATAGCTAAACACGAAAGAAAACTTTGTTATTTTAAGATTTTGATGTGAATTATTTGCGTACATTTATAAGGCGAGTTTCACTGAATAATTTAAGAAAAAAAAATCTCATCATTATACATATTTAGTTACGCATTATTAATTATTTACTTGGCCTTTACTTTTAATATTTCAAACTTACAGCTGAATGTAACTATTAAAACATTTGAAATACTGTATTCGTAAAATGAAATTTCAGCTTAAACACTCGACAATTACTTTTACTTATGCATTATTAATTATTTACTTGGCCTTTACTTTTAATATTTCAAACTTACAGCTGAATGTAACTATTAAAACATTTGAAATACTGTATTCGTAAAATGAAATTAGCTTAAACACTCGACAATTACTTTTAGTTATGCATTATTAATTATTTACTTGGCCTTTACTTTTAATATTTCAAACTTACAGTTGAATGTAACTATCAAAACATTTGAAATACTGTATTCGTAAAATGAAATTTCAGCTTAAACACTCGACAATTACTTTTAGTTATGCATTATTAATTATTTACTTGACCTTTACTTTTAATATTTCAAACTTACAGCTGAATGTAATTATTAAAACATTTGAAATACTGTATTCGTAAAATGAAATTTCAGCTTAAACACTCGACAATTACTTTTAGGTTAAATTCAGGTTTTCTCAGTGACGATCACAGTATTTTTACCAAATAATTAAAAGTACTACATGCATGCATCTATCTATCTATCTATCTATATTAGAAATTGTGCAGGTTTCTGGTCACTGTTTTGTTTACATATTTTAAACAAAAATTTCAATTTAATAATGCACTGAAAATTATAATGAATGCTTACAATTAAACACAACAACACAAAACAAAAAATTTCACAAAAACACATTATTTCCCCGATATTTTCCCACAACTAATCAATAAATTTCATGATATTTTATTGCGATTTTAAACCATGAACTTTAGTACTTTTCTGTTATTCGGACACTATGCCAAAATGTATGTATGTATGTAAATGTATGTATGTATGTTTGGCGACAATGGTGTACGTATAACGGAAAAGTGCCTGAATTATTATTTTTATATATATATATAAAATATGAACATAATTGGCGACACAGCAAGTTTTCTGGATTTCTCCCTGGCTCTCTAACCACATTGTTAACAAAACAAAAAATTCACGAAAAACACATTATTTCCCCGATATTTTCCCACAACTAATCAATAAATTTCATGATATTTTATTGTGATTTTAAACCATGAACTTTAGTACTTTTCTGTTATACGGACACTATGCCAAAATGTATGTATGTATGTATGTTTGACGACAATGGTGTCCGTATAACGGAAAAGTGCCTGAATTATTATTTTTTTATATATATATAAAATATAAACATAATTGGCGACACAGCAAGTTTTCTGGATGTGAAAGGCGGAGATGAATTTCATTCATTCAATGACCTTTTTAAAAGTTTCAAGTTTGGATTGAGTGCACATGAACATAGAAACCGATACCTATTTCTATGTTTATGATTGAGTTATTTGGATATCTTTTCGTATAGCACAGAAAATCATTTCTCCCGCTTTCGTAATACAGATAAATTCTGGTGTATTTTTTTTTCTTCTTTTTATATCATAAGTACTTTTCTACTTTAAATTTTTTTAACCTAATAGTAATTGTCGCGTTTCTAAGCTGAAATTTCATTTTTCGAATGCAGTATTTCAAATGTTTTAATAATTACATTCAGCTGTAAGTTTGAAATATTTAAAATATTAAAAGTAAAGGTCAAGTGAATAATTAATAATGCGTAACTAAATATGTATAATGATCAGAATGACATATTAAAATGTGTACAGAATGACATGAAAATTTTAAAAAACTGAAATTTTGCACTTGCAACTTAATTGTAAATTTCATTGTTTACATTGGAAACGATTTGTGGATTTTAAGAATTTGCGGAACTTTGTGTCACCAAATTACTAAATCTCTCTCTCTCACTCTCCAAAAAAAAAAAGGTTAGTTTAAAAAAATTCAAAGTAGCAAAATACATACAACACAAAAATAAAATAAATACGGTAAAATGAAAAAATTACTTTAATAATAGAAATCCATAAATTTTCAACAACGACATCAAACGAATGCGACAGATCGACGAACATTGCGTTTTTTAAGCGACTGATCGACGAACCTTGCGTTTTTTGGGGACATATCGACGAAGTTTGCGTTTATTCCACAATCGATCGACGAAATTTTTCTTTTTTCCCTGACTGATCGACGAACTTTGCATTTATTCCGCAATCGATCGACGAAATTTGCTTTTTTCCGCAACTGATCGACGAATTTTGTGTTTTTTCCTCAACAGATCAACGAACTTTGCATTTTTTCTGCGACAGATAGACGAACATTGCGTTTTTTAAGCGACTGATCGACGAACCTTGCGTTTTTTGGGGACAGATCGACGAACTTTGTGTTTATTCTGCAATCGATCGACGAAATTTGCTTTTTTCCCCCGACTGATCGACAAACTTAGCGTTTTTTCCGCGACAGATCGATGAACTTTGCGTCTTTTCCACGATCGATCGGTGAATCTCAATCAAGTAAAATCTAAAGTCAGAAATTTATTTAACAACCTAATTGTTAAGGGTCCCTAACACATTTAATGGAACTTGAAAAATACACTGCATATATAAAACTTAACTTTCTTCCCTTTTTTATAATAAAAATAAACATTTTACATAATCATTCTCAGTTGACTTAATTTTTTCAATGGTATTTTGTGATGTCTGCATTAATGTAATTCTTTAAATAACACGTAAAATAATAGTGGGGTTTAAAATTTTTTTTTCTCCCTCCCAAACATTACAACTCCCCTCCATTTAAAAATGTTAGTAGGGAGACTCCCGTCCTTGGAAAAATTGAATTTCAAGCCCTGCCTATAATATGTTTGTGTGTATTGAGGTTTGTATAGATGTTTGTGTGTGTGCTGTTTTTAATAAAGACAGTTTCATTTTTCACACGAACCTTTCAAAAAATTCACATTCTTTGCGCAATCCTTTAACAAAATTCGCATTTTTTTTCGTGATTCTTTAATGAAATTCGCATTTTTTTCTGTATCTTTTTTTTGTCGAGATTCACAATTTTTTCAGCTATCCTATGACGTAATTCATGTTTTTTTTTCAGCGATAATATGACGAAATTTGTGTTTTTTCTGCGATTTTTTTTTTTTTTCACGAAATTTGCGTTATTTTCCACGATTCTTTTATGAAATTTGCGTTTTTCTGTGATCCTTAGACGAAATTTTCTTTTTTCGCAATGCTTTGATAATAATCACATTTTCTCTGCTGCCTTTTGATAAGATTCATGAATTTTCAGCAATCCTTCGATGAAATTCGCGTTTTTTCAGCAATCTTTGAAAAAATTCGCATTTTTCTCGCGATACTTTAACGAAATGTGCGTTTTCCAGCGATTTTTTGATAAAATCCATTTTATTCCGCAATTTTTAGACGAAATTTGGCAAGAAAGCGCTATCTTTTGGTGGAATTTCCTGTTTTGCGATTCTTTGACAAAATTTGCTCATCTTTTGCGTAAATCACGTTTTTCTGTGGCCTTTTAACAAAATTCACGTTTTACATGATCCTTTGATGAAATTAGTGTTTTTCCCGTGATCATTTGACGAAATCTAGGATTTTTTTCCCGCGAAGATTGATTATATGTTTTTAGTCTGCAGGTGCCCTAAAAAGTTTGTGACGCCAAACAAACAAAATTCATCCTAAAGAATTATTGTTTCGTTTCTGGAAATGAACGACTGTCAACTCATTGGCTGAATTATAAAGGGTGAAATGTGTAGGCACTGAGTATCATCTATACTATTAACAGAGTTTCCCCCAGGTTTAAAAAGGGGCAAGGTGCTGCTGGTGAGAAAAAGGGCACTTTTTTATTCTTAAGGGCACTTTTTGAATTTTTGAGGGCACTTTTCAGAATCTTAAGGGCACTTTTTTAATTGTTAAAGCTTAAAGGTATTCTTTTGGTTTTTAAAGCCACTTTTGATATTTCAAAGTCAAAACACTCTTTTTAAGACAACATTGAGTCAGTTTTTATTATGAAACCAAATTTTTTAATGCAAAAAGGAGAAAGGGCACTTTTTTTACTGAGAGCAAGAAGGGTGCTAATTATTTTGCTGGAGGGGGCAAGAAGGGTGCTAATTATTTTGCTGGAGGGGGCAAGAAGGGTGCTAATTATTTTTATGAGGGGCAAGAAGGGTGCTATTTTGCAAACCAAAGCGCAGGCAGGGTGCAGCACCCTTCTGAAACTGTCTGGGGGAAACACTGCTATTAATGTCGGTAAACGTCTGTCTGTGTGTGTGTTGTTGTGTCTGGCGTCTGTAAGCACAAAACTCTGCATGCAGACGATGGACATAAGTGCTTTTGGTATAAAAAAATTCGGAAGGGGAGTTTTTAAAATTCACAACATTTTGCGGGAGAAGAGGGGTGCGAACGAATTTAAAAAATGAGTCCGCATCAATAATTATGGCGGCGGGGGGGAGTATGTTTTGCCCACACGGGGCGGAGACTTTTCTTTGCTGACACCACTCATATGATATATCGTTCGAAAGGCCTGCGACTGCCTTTTCATGTTATGCATCTGTGTGGTCCATCACCCCCCCCCCCCCGGTCAATTGGGGCACTTTTCTAAATTTTGCACATACCACTCATGTTATATATCGTTAAAAAGGTCTGTGACCGCTTAATCATATTATGCATCTCCGGTGTTCATCCCCCACTTTGCCCCCCCCAAGGGGGTACTTTTGTAAATTTTTCACAAACCCTTCATGTTACGTATTGTTGGAAAGGTCTTTGACTGCTTATTCATGTTATGCATCTCCGGGGTCCATCCCGCCATTTCCCCCCTTTTAAGGGGGGCACTTTTCTAAATTTTGTTGACACCCCTCATGTCATATATTGTTGAAAAGGTCTGTGACTGCTTAATCATATTATGCATCTTTAATGTTCATCTCCCCAATTGCCCCCCCCAAGGGGTCAATTTTCTAAATTTTGTTGACACCCCTCATGTCATATATTGTTGGAAAGGTCTGTGACTGCTTAATCATATTATGCATCTCCAATGTCCATCTCCCCACTTTGCCCTCCCCCCCCCAAGGGGGTACTTTTCTAAATTTTGCAGACAACCCTCATGTCATATATCGTTGGAAAGGTCTGTGACTGCTTAATCATATGCATATCTCTGATGTCCATCTCCCCACTTTGCCCCCCCCCCAAAGAGGTACTTTTCTAAATTTTGCACACAACCCTCATGTTATATATCGTTGGAAAGGTCTGTGACCACTTAATCATATGCATGTACCGTGTCCATCCCCTACTTTACCCCCCCCCCCCAAGGGGGTACTTTTTTAAATTTTGCACACACCCCTCATGTTACATATCGTTTGAAAGGTCTTTGACTGCTTATTCATGTTATGCATCTCCTTGGTCCATCCTGCCATTTCCCCCTCCCCAAGGGGGCACTTACCATTTACTTGCACAACAGCGCTAAATGTGTCAAATGAAAGAAATTCCGCGAGTGCATGTGCCAGTGAAACTTAGCCAATTGCTGTTCTTCAACCTAGCTTTAATTCAAAGTGGGTTTTTTATTTATTTGAATTATTCTGCAAAAGTTTCAAACATTTTAAAGCAGCTATGAATTTTATTTTTATGGTACTATCAAGTTTTTTGCCGTCAAATTTTGACGGGTTCCATCTAGTTGTATAATAAATGTAACACGCTGAATCCACGTTCGTTTGAAAAAGTTTTACTTTAAACATATAAAATCATTTAACATTGATTTTAAGGCATACCGGGTAGTTATCATATAAGTATCTCTATTTGGAGCTATCTGTAGCTTGAAAGAATAACCGGAATGAAACCAAAATCGGTACACTTACTATTCAAGAAAGGGGTAGAAGAATGGAACAATAAAAATAATTAATTGCAATAATCGCCAACAGATGGTGCTTTTGAGTTTGAAATGTAATGTGTAATATTATGTACCGTGGAGGTGTCTCAAAACACAATTACTTTACTGCATATCAAAACATGTGCGAAACATCACTCCTGATACGTTACATTCCGCAGTTGAGCACGTCGTGCACCGCCTGGATTGTGTCCTCCACCACAATGGCCGTGTGGAACTTGAACATAATCGGCAACGCCTTGCGAAAGCGTAACCACATTTACTGTGATATTTTCGAATAAATTAGGTGTGCCATCTGGTTTGACGCCTTAATTATTTGTTCTTGTATTACACGTTACATTTCACACTCAGTAGCGCCATCTGTCGGTGATTATTGCATTCTTCTTCCACTTTCTCGAATAGTAAGTGTACCTATTTTGGTTTCATTCGGGTTATTCCTTCGAGCTACAGACAGCTCCAAATAGGAATACTTATATTGTAACCACACTGTATATCAGGTTAATATAACGGGCCCTGGAAATGACAGGCGGTGAGTTAGCAAAAGTATTAAAAGAAAGCATGGGTTATTTTGTATGTTTTATCCATTTAATTATGAGTTGTTTCTTAGCTAATGCAGTAATATTAATTTTAATATGACATCTTTCTCTCAACAAATTTTATCATAAAAATTCTTTGTATTCACAAAACGACGCAATTCATAAGAGTTTCATATCTTTCGTGAAAAATTACTAATGCACTGGATTTTAATTTGACTTTTAGTGACTTTTGGAATGGTAAATTAAAAATATTTTTTATCCTAATAGCATATTCTGTTGATGTAAATCAAATTAATGTTAATTGTGTTGATGAAATAAAAATCATCTGTCCTCTTTATTGCATTACTAAAAGTGCTCTAAAATTAGGAAATATTAAAAAAGGAGTAAAATCCGGAACTTTTCTCAAATTCACTTCCTGTAAAGAATAAAAAAACCACTTCTATTACCCAACGCCGACGTTGTATATTTCTTTCGGAGATTTCTCAACATAGTTACACATTTACCATTTCCAAATTATTCTTTAAGTAATGAAAGAAATCTTGTGTGGATAAATATACTAAAAATACCAACGTTTGACACACAATAACATCGTGCAATAAACAGACGCACGTTTCATGAGTATCATGGACTCACTTCCTCAGTGTAAATAAACCTAAACCCTATTGTATCCCCCCAAAGACATGAAAATGAATCTAAAAACCCAAATGAAAAACAACAACACACCGAGAAACTCCTCCAATCTGATTAAGTCGGTTGGTTGGTTGTAGAGGATTCACTATGACAAAGTAACTCAACCCAGAAAGGTGAGATGTACGGTACACTTGAAAAATCATTAACCAGGGAGTTACCAAATTTATGAATATAAACTGCCTCAAAGAAGTCTAAATCTAATGGAGTGTTACATTTCTTAATAATAGTGGCTGAGTCGAAGTTAAAATTATGTCCCTCACTCCAACAGTGACAGGCAATAGAGGACTTTTGTAATTCTTTTTTCTTAATGTAATTTCTGTGTTCATTGAGTCTGAAACGGAGTTGTCGTTTAGTCTGTCCTATATAGGACAAACCACATTGACATTGGATATTGTAAATGCCCCAAAAGTTTTGATGTGAAATTTTATCCTTTAACTGTGAAAAATTTAGTTTATTAACTGGCTTAAAAACAACCTTAAAATCATATTGCCTTAAAATATTAGCTATTTTATAGCTAATGCTATTGTGAAATGGTAAAATAATGAGGTTAGAAAAAGATTCTGGGACATCAGAAGGAACAAGATTACTATTTTTATTTAGACAACGAAAAATTAAACGGTTGATATAAGTCAAACTAAAACCACGATTAATAGCAACAGATCTAATATAATTCAATTCTGTACCAAGGGAAACATTATCAGAACAAATGGAAATTGCTCTATTAATAAAGAAATGAAAAGCCGAGGCTTTCTGAGAAGGGGGGTGACACGAATTAAAATGCGGAGGGAGTGAGACTGCAAAAGGTTTCCGGTATACACAGGTATCAAATGTATTAGGCTGACGTGTGACTAACACATCAAGAAAGGACAATTTATTTTCAACTTCAACTTCATATGTAAACTGAATAACAGGATCTATTGAGTTTAGAATAGTTAAGACGTTATCAATGGATGAAATAGACAGGTCCAAGAGTGCAAAAGGATCATCAACATATCTGCAATAAAATGGAAAATTTATAAAATTAAATAATTTATCCTCAAAATAATGCATATACAAATCTGCTAGGAAAGGACTTAAAGGATTACCCATCGCTAAACCATCTGACATAGAATAAAATTGATTTAAAAACTGGAATGCATTTTGCGTTAAACAAATACTGAATAACTCAATAATGTGGTTTATCTCATAATCTGGGTAATGGAATTCTTTTAATCTTAAAGTGAGACACTGGAGTGCCCCTTGGACAGGAACATGGGTAAACAGTGAAATAACATCAAAGGACACCATGCGTAATGAGGGGGAGGGGGGGAAGTTCCTAATACGGTTTACAAAAGCACTTGAATTATGAATAGTATATAAATTGGAAACTGAAAGAAAAGAAAACCGTTTAACCAAATATTTAGCAAGTGGGTAAGAAGCAGAACCAATATTTGATACAATAGGACGGAGGGGGACACCAATTTTGTGTACTTTTGGAAGAGCATAAAAACGACTGCAGTTAGCTATGGAAGGAGTTAAAGAATTTATAGTATTTTCATCAATACATGGAGAAGTTTTAATGAGTTTTCTAGTACTCAGAAGATAACTGTTAGATGGATCCCGGTGTAATTTAACATATGGACCAGATTGTAAGAGATCGTGTACTTTATTAAAATAATCTGATTTATCCTGCAACACTATTTGACCCCCTTTATCCGCTTTAGAAATAACAATGTTTTCGTTGGACTTTATTGTAAGTAATGCATTACTGAGATCCTTGTTAACATTCGGTGTAAAATTCACTGCTTTATGCTCAATAGTATTTTTAATCAGAACTCTAATAGAATCCTTTTGAGAAACAGATAGTTTGCTAAATTTAAAGCTTCTCTCTACTGGAGCAATAAGGTTAGGTAAATCCGGGCGTTTAGCAAAAGAAAAATTATAATTAAGCTTAAGTGCTTCCTCCTGTGATGGTGTCAATTGGTGAGAGGAAAGGTTAACAATAGCATTATTATTAACCATTGGAAGCCCCGAAGGGGGTGTAGGAGAATGAGGGAGTAAATTTGACAGTTTTTTAACCAACGAAAGTTTATGAAAAGCAGACATTTTAATGGCACGAAACCATGATGAACGATCCAGTGTGTCGAAATTTATCATTGTGTTTCCAAGTGAAATATGTAAATGGCAGAGTTCTCTCTCAACAAAAGCCAGTTTCCCACGAGTATCCTGAATAATGGCACGAAGCAAAAGCAATTTACAGTTGTGTATAGACCTAGAGAGACGTTTAGTTAAAGGAAGATTAAACTTCAAACAAATAAAATCAGGAACAACACCAAGACGTTTACAACTACACAAAAGATGCAAATGATTTAAAAGCCTTTCACGCTTTAATCTAAGTTTGTAAAAACGGTTAAAATCAGACATGATAAAAAATCCCCAAAAGGTCCGTTGAAACCAACGATAATGAAAGAAATCTTGTGTGGATAAATATACTAAAAATACCAACGTTTGACACACAATAACATCGTGTAATAAACAGACGCACGTTTCATGAGTATCATGGACTCACTTCCTTAGTGTAAATAAACCTAAACCCTATTGTATCCCCCCAAAGACATGCAAATTAATCTAAAAACCCAAATGAAAAACAACAACACACCGAGAAACTCCTCCAATCTGATTAAATCGGTTGGTTGGTTGTAGAGGATTCACTATGACATGAATCGCTTTTCATTTCTTTATTAATAGAGCAATTTCCATTTGTTCTGATAATGTTTCCCTTGGTACAGAATTGAATTATATTAGATCTGTTGCTATTAATCGTGGTTTTAGTTTGACTTATATCAACCGTTTAATTTTTCGTTGTCTAAATAAAAATAGTAATCTTGTTCCTTCTGATGTCCCAGAATCTTTTTCTAACCTCATTATTTTACCATTTCACAATAGCATTAGCTATAAAATAGCTAATATTTTAAGGCAATATGATTTTAAGGTTGTTTTTAAGCCAGTTAATAAACTAAATTTTTCGCAGTTAAAGGATAAAATTTCACATCAAAACTTTTGGGGCATTTACAATATCCAGTGTCAATGTGGTTTGTCCTATATAGGACAGACTAAACGACAACTCCGTTTCAGACTCAATGAACACAGAAATTACATTAAGAAAAAAGAATTACAAAAGTCCTCTATTGCCTGTCACTGTTGGAGTGAGGGACATAATTTTAACTTCGACTCAGCCACTATTATTAAGAAATGTAACACTCCATTAGATTTAGACTTCTTTGAGGCAGTTTATATTCATAAATTTGGTAACTCCCTGGTTAATGATTTTTCAAGTGTACCGTACATCTCACCTTTCTGGGTTGAGTTACTTTGTCATAGTGAATCCTCTACAACCAACCAACCGACCTAATCAGATTGGAGGAGTTTCTCGGTGTGTTGTTGTTTTTCATTTGGGTTTTTAGATTCATTTTCATGTCTTTGGGGGGATACAATAGGATTTAGGTTTATTTACACTGAGGAAGTGAGTCCATGATACTCATGAAACGTGCGTCTGTTTATTACACGATGTTATTGTGTGTCAAACGTTGGTATTTTTAGTATATTCTTTAAGTAGTAAAATTTTTAATCATAAATGTTATCTACCGATTACATTATTCATGTCACTAAAAAATAATCAACGCTTTAAATTTAGATGCACCGTTGGTGACACAATTAATTTTGATTAGCAGAAAATGAAATTTTTCTGTTCTAGTGTGATATTGAGAAAATCATCGTTAAATCTAAATACTTTCTTTAAATTGCTTTAAAACCGTTATTGTTTAACTCTACTCTGCGCATTAATACATATATGAGTCAGTTAAAATTTAATTTTTAATAAATAAATTCGGTTACACGCAAGCACTCTATTTAAATTAAAATATGCGTTTTATGTAATCACAGATACAGTGTTGCCAATTTCTCCAAAAGCTCTACAGTTTTCTCCATATTAGTGTTTTTTTTTTCCAAAAAAGTCCCCAGCTCACTTTCTACTTAAAAAAGTAAATTTTATATTTACCACTATTACAAATATTTAACTAATTTAAGTTCAAAAAATGTCTCCCAAATCATGCCTTTTTTTGAAAAAAATAAATCCACATTTACGAAAAAAATAAAGAAATAATGAACTTGCGAACCGACACTTTTATTGTAAGCAATTTCTTTGTTGAAGCCAATAACGCGAATTATGAAGAGATAAATAGATATTAGTATTGGATAAATAATAAATTAGAACTTAAAACTCTTGTCAACTGTGAATGACTATTGCTAGGAAAATGATTGATAATTGATAAATTTCTATTTTCGAGTCGTCGAATCGAGATCAGTGTTGCCAGATATCTAAGAGTAAACTTTAATCTGATAATGTGAATTAATGAAAAATTCCCCAAGTTTTGCCCCAAAAATGTCTGCACTAATACTTGTCCCCAAAAAATTCCCTTGGATTTTCAAAATTTCCCAAAATGGGGACGAAATCCCCAATCTGGCAACAGAAGTCTGCTATTACATAAAGCAAAGAATTTTTCTTTAAAACTTCTGATATATATATATGAATTAATTAAAATATCTATATATATATCAATTAGAATTTAACTTTTAATAAATAAATAAAGTTCCACGCAACCACTATATTTTAATATAAAAATATTCGTCTTATGTAATCTAAACAAAAATACAGTGTTGCTAGATAGTCGAAAGTCAATGTCTCTAAAATTTCTCAAACTTTCCCCATAGCAGTGTTTTTAGGTAGATTTCGTAAGAAATACTACTTATTACATTCTTACCTCAGTTGGAATTTTTGAAAATTTTTTGCAGATCTACGCCGATCATGACTCCCAGAACCCAGAACCACCCCAGTTCAAAACTGTATCTATTCATCAATCTATCTGTGTCACTTTTTTATGGACACGATAACTCTCATAATTTTGCACAAATCTCTTCCAAACTGATACATAAAATCAAGGGGCATAAAATCTCGGTCAAGTTCGTTAATGGGCAAAATCGAACCAAGGGGGTGGGGAGAATGGTGGGGCTTTTGTCAAAACAGAAAAAAAACCCATAATTTCGTTATTATGATTACGAAATCTAAATATCCCGTTTAAAGTTATTATTATGTCTAGGAAAAGGGCCGAAAGTTTATGTATGACAGATTTTTTATATAATTAAAAATGGCCCCAAGGGGGTTTTCAGAATAAAAAAAATCATAACTTCGTCAATTTACAAGATATCAAATCCGCTTTAATTTATTATAAATCCTCTTAATATGATCTAAAAGTTTTATACTGACAAGTTTTTTATAAGACCAAACCCTTACAGAAAAAAAAATTCCTGCCGGCTCCGCCTGCATACAAGTTAGGTTTCGAAGTGGGCGTTTCCAAATACCGCATCCTGTCAAAAAGGTCATTTCTTCCGCAATTCCCATCAAACAGGCGCCCCACGGTCTGCGTCTTCGAAATCTACCTGTGCCTGTAGGCCGAGCCGTCAGGGATTTTTTTTTCGAAAATATCCCCAGCTCCGTTTCTACTCAAATAAGGAAATTTCATATTTTATATTTACCACTATAACAAATATTTAACTAACTAGGTCAAAAAATTTTCCCGAAATCAACTGTTTTTCTTAAAAAAAAAAAAAAAATAAAAAATAAAAAAAAAATTAACGAACATACGAATCGACATTTTTATTGTAATTGTTTTATGCGGACGGGCGACGACTATAGGTGCTACGTATTTATACAATTACGAACGCACCTAAATATAGTAACTTAGTTGTTAATTAATTAATATTCAAAAATGATTAGAATCAGTTTAAACTAATTTTTGAAACATGGAGATACTCAAAAATGAGCACATAGAAGTCAGTTCATACTCCCTTTTGAAACATGGATATATTTAAATAGGAGCACATAATGTTTTATTCTTGAGTGTGTGCATGTTTTAAGAAATGAGTATAGACATGTCTTAAACTTGAGTCATTTTGATTCGGAGTCATTTTGACTATGCGACATACTCAGATTTGAGTATTTTTTTGCTCAGTTTTGAGAATGTTGTTTTTAGAGTGTATAAAGCAATTTGTTAGTTTTTTTGAAAATGAATATGTTAATTCTTTACTCTTAATGGACCAAAACGAACATTAAAAATCACCGCATCACGGTCTAATCTAGTTATTATTGACTTAAAATTATAATTTAGATACAATTTCTTATAAATCAATCAAAGAAAAAAATCTCTCAGCATAAAAAGAACGAAAACAAAATTGTCTAATATTAAAGGTCTCCTTAAAGCGCATACACAGAATATTTTGAAAAAAATGCTAATGGAACTACTCATGTACGTGATAAACGATCAGTCAAATTTAGCTGCGGAATCCCAGTAGATATTTTGCAAAAAAAAAACATTCGAGTATTTGTCGCAGACAGACGTGATTGGGCGAGCAAAATATTTTCCTCGCCAAATGCAAGCGATTTTAATGCATTTGGAATTTTTTTTTTTTTTTTTAAGTGAATGTTGAAATGCGTAGTACTTTATGAATTTAAACTTACGATTAAATAGTTTATTATTTTTTTCTATAAGCTTATATAATATACATACAATTTTCGTACTGCTTAAGTTATTTATTATTTACACGGTTTCGCCGGCTGAATAAGTTTTAAGTGTATTTTAACAATAACTGTCAGATTAAGAACGCTCTCGTGATACATTTTTGTATTGAATAAGTCGTTGTTTCCATGGCAACAACAGTTTTCACTTGTTGTCTCTGGCACTAACAATATCGAAGTCAAATTGACAGTGCTCAGAATCGGACATTAATTTTAGGTAGCTTTCAATACAAAAAAGTATAAATCTACCTATTGCAGCCGTTTGGAGGAAAGCAGTTCCGGAAAATTTCGATATTTTTTCCCCGATCATGACTCCCAGACCCCAAAACCACCCTCCGTTCAAATGTTGATTTATATATATAGATATATCCATATATATATATATATATATATATATATATATCTGACCTATGTCATACGATAACGCTCGTATTTATAAATCAATTTTGATGAAACTAATTGTGTGTATTAAGCTAACCAATGTCTCGATCGAGCTCGTTGGCCAGCTTGGTCCGCCATTTTGTTTCAAGATGGCGGCCATTTAAAAATTTAAAACTAAAATAAATATACAAAAAAGTTAAAAATTCAAATTTATTTTTTAATTACGTTTTAGGCCTTAATACAAGGATTCCACAGCATTTTTTGGTTTACCTCTATCTTAAAAAATGGCTGAGATAGAGCAGTTTGAAATTCTTGGGTGCTGACATTTTGAAACAAAACAGCACATTAACGCGATTACTCGCAAATTATTTTCTTTCATTGTTGTAATAATTTTCCCAATCATACGCATTAAACTATATATTCGTATCCGTTAGCGCCAAAATTGGTGACATTGGCGACATTGGGGACAAACTTGGCAAAATTTGGCGACCAAAATAAGTCTTCATAAATGAAGCCAATGTGGCTATTGCTCAATAATTTGGCGAATTTCTTATTCAAATTCAGTATTAACGAATTTTTGTAAACGTTTCTTTGCATTTTAACTTGCTGTTTTCGTGTAACATTAGCTAAAATTTTAAAACGAAGATATAGGAAAGCTACCTTTTCCTCCCGGTACAGGCCGGAAGGACTTTTTAGTTTGAAGCATGCTTAATCAATTTGAATTTTGTTTAAAACCGTAGAATACGTTTGTTAATTTTCTTTATATATACATATATGTATATCGGTAAACAGTAGTTATAAAAGTGTATTCATTCAAGTTAAACTTACTTAAACTAACTCAGTATGAAAAGTAGAAAAGTTTTACCTAAAAGAGCATCATAAAAGAGTTTCTTTTAGGTAGCTTTCAATACAAAAAAGTATAAAGCTACCTATTGCAGCCGTTCGGAAGAAAGCAGTTTCGAAAAATTTCGATATATTTTCACCGATCATGTCCCCCAGACCCCAAAACCACCCTCCGTTCAAATGTTGATTTATATATATAGATATATCCACACATATATATATATATATATATATATATATATATATATATATATATATATATATATATATATATATATATATCTGACCTATGTCATACGATAACGCCCGTATTTATGAATCGATTTTGATGAAATTAATTGTGTGTATTAAGGTCACTAATGTCTCGACCGAGTTCGTTGGCTAGCTTGGTCCGCCATTTTGTTTCAAGATGGCGGCCATTTAAATATTTAAAACTAAAATAAATATAAAAAATAAAAATAAAAATTCAAATTTATTTTTTAATTACGTGTTAGGCCTTGATACAAGGATTCAAGAGTATTTTTTGGTTTACCTCTATCTTAAAAAATGGCTGAGATAGAGCAGTTTGAAATTCTAGGGTGGCTGACATTTTGAAACAAAACAGCACATTAACGCGATTACTCGCAAATTATTTTCTTTCATTGCTGTAATAATTTTCCCAATCATACGCATGAAACTATACATTCATATCCGTTAGCACCGAATTCTCGCCAAAATTGGCGACATTTGGCGAAATATCGCCAAAATTGGCGACATTTGGCGAAATATCGCCAAATTTGGCGACCAAAATAAGTCTTCATAAATGAAGCCAATTTGGCTATTGCTCAATAATTTGGCGAATTTCTTATTCAAATTCAGTATTAACGAATCTTTTGTAAACGTTTCTTTGCATTTCAGCTTGCTGTTTTCGTGTAGCATCAGCTAAAATTTTAAAACGAAGATATAGGAAAGCTACCTTACCTTTTCCTCCCGGTACAGGCCGGAAGGACTTTTTAAATTCTGTCGCCAACCAGTGATAAATCGCACAAAATAAGAAATTTTCATAATTCTTTTAGAAACGTTACATCGAGGTTCCGCAGCAATTTTCTATAAACGTATATATTCTCACCAGAAGAATAATCTGTATTTTTTTTTTAATTTCTGAGTTTGTGCTTATGGAGACCTTCCTTGTAAGAAGTCCCCAAAATTAGCACGGGCTATGCTGGGTGGTAGAATGGGGGTCAGCTTGTATACAATTTTTTTTAATATTTTCTTAATGTTAGTTTTTTATTAGGTACCCCCCCCCCCTTCTCCCGCCACACACACATACAATAGGGACATAATGCATTATGTATCGTCATGTTTTGATACCAAACTCTAAGTTGCTGGGATTAAAATTCTTGGAAACTTGCCATCCAAGGCCATGATATTTTTGACGCATTGCCTTCCATCACTATTAAACAAGGATTACCTTGATCTATGTTTTCACCACATTCTAAAACACACACACAAAAAAAAAAAAAAAAAAAAAAAAAAAAAAAAAAAAAAAGGAATGTTCAAGTTACAAAAAGGATAGACGCAAATTATCAGAGATGAAAACTACAGTAGAAATTTAGTAATTTCGTGTTATAGCTGCCCCCAAGGATGAAATATTTTTGTTTCTGTTTTCATTAATATATTGTAAATTTGGTACTTTCGTGCAATTATTTTAACGATTTTGTAACAACAAAAATAATCTGGCCGTGAATGGGGAAACATTTTCGTCAAATATTTGAGATTTCCCATTTCATTAAAAATCACTTAATTTTGAGACGAAATGACTATCAAAAATGATGAAATATAGCTCAAGAATTGCGGAATCGTCAAAAGTGAGAGTTTTATTTTTGACAGTGAGGAAACAGTTTCGTCAGATATTTGGAGATTTGCGTTTCGTCAGAAACCGCGTGACTCTGTGACGACATGATTGTCAAAAATAACTGATTGCCGAATCGTGAAAATTGAGTGTTTTATTTCTGAGAGTGCTTAGATCACAAACTTCAAAAATTGGAAAACCCGCTCTAAAATCATGAAACATGGAACTACCTTGTTCAACGATTGGCCAGTGCTCTGGTGACGTCATTATATTGGGTGACCACTATGTCCTGCCTTTCCCTTAGATAAATAAATATGTAAGTTTATCAGGTACAAATTTCATAGCTATTATATTATGAATCGTTAAACATACATGAAAAATTCTGAAGGACGTTTAAAGGGTTAAATGGGGGAAGTGTCTTACAGCATTCTGAATATGTCATACATAATCTATGTAGGATTTTTCTTTCTTGCTGAATATATTTATTTATTTATTTATTTATTCATTCATTCATTTTAATAATATTTTCTTTTTGTAGAAATTGAATTATTTTGAAAATATGGTTAAAAGGAAATTCAAAACTATTTTTTCTTTAGTAATTACACGGCATTAACTTAGCATTTAGCATCGTAAAATTATCCCGGGCTGGATTAAATTTAATCATAAATGCGCTCTACCAATTACGAAGTTATGCCTCATAAATTATGCGTTCGCATCGCTGAAAAATAATCAAGGCTTCAAGGTTTAGATGTTTTGCTGGCGAAATAATTTATATTTGATTAGTCGAAAGAAATATTTATTTCAGTCGTGTAATATTTGTAACGAGACATTTAAAGCCAAATAATTTTTTAAATGTGAATATTTGTAATTAAAGTATTTTAAACTTGTTAATAAATTAAAAGTTCGTTAACCCACTCTTTTTTTCGCATGGGAGAATCAGAATTATAACACATTTTCTTCTATATGCAATGGTTGGAGTATCATAATTGAGATTTATTCCAAAAGGGCGAAAAATGCCAGGAACCAGGACTCGAACATGGGTACTTTGGCTCGACGGCCCAACGCCTTTCCTATTGAGCTATCCCAACGATATCCTGTCCGGCACATTTCACTCTTATTTGTTGGACAAAGCTGTGAACTGCAGGGCTAATTTCCTTCATCCGAGCTATAACTATACACTCTAAAAACAACATTTTCAAAACTGAGCAAAAAAGACTCAAATCTGAGTATGTCGCATATCCAAAATGGCTCCGAATCAAAATTATTCAAGTTTGAAACATGTATATACTCATTTCTGAAAAGGTGCATACACTCAAAAATAAAACATCATGTGCTCCTATTTGAATATGTCCATGTTTCAAAAATGAGTATGAACTGATTTCTATGTGCTCATTTTTGAGTATTTTCATGTTTCAAAAACTGAGTTTGAACTGATTCTAATCATTTTTGAGTATGTCCCTGTTTCAAAAATGGACATGAACTGACTTATATGTGCTCATTTTGGAGTATGTTCATGTTTAGAAAATGAGTTTGAACTCCATCTAATCATTTTTGAGTATGCCCATGTTTCAAAAATGAGTATCAACTGACCTTCTTGTGTTCAGTTTTGAGTATGTCCATCTTTCAATATTCTGAGTATTTCTCGTATTTCAGAATTGAAAGCATTGCGTTGGCATATTTGAAACAAAATGTTTCATAACAATATGAAAACATCGTTTTACTCAGATTTGAAAGTGTCATTTTTCTCAGTGAAGAAATCGGGGCTTTTAAAGATGTGCAACATTTTGAATTATCCGAAATTCCGATATAGATAAAATAAAAATGTAAGAAAGCAAAAAAAAAAAAAAAATTTAAATGATGAGTTAGACAATGTCTCTTTCTGTTATTTTTTTCAAATTTACACAGTAATAAGGATGTTAAAAATATTTTTATTTTTCAAAACAGCATTTTGTTCTTTATCAAGATTTATTTTATTTGTTTTACTTAAAATTTGAAATGAAATTCGGTTCGAATTTTCTAAATTTTTGGATTAGCGGGATTCGGATCAGGGTAACCCAATTTCGCTTTATTTTCTATTCAGAAAATCCAGAAAGTAATTTTTGCTTTAATTATGACAGAAATTTCGTGATTACATAAAGTACACTGTTTTGGTCACAAATTACGGTACATACACTGGCAACTTTATGACCAGTATATATACCGTAATTTAACTGGACGGTATATGTACAGTAAAATATTTTAAGTATATGTGCCGGCTGCACACACCCCCTTCTCTTCAGTCCTGCACGCATTACGTAACAAGAGCAAGACCATCACTTCAGGAGTTGCTGTACACCGAGGCGGGGTTACCAGCTTTTTCTTTACTGAAAAATAATTATTTTACGGTATAAATAACGATTTTTTACTGGAAAACAATCATTTTACGGTATAAATACCGTTTGTAATTGACAAGGCACACATACTGTTTTTTTTACGCTTAATATACCTCAGAAGTACGGTACTCACACCGTAAAGAGTGAAAACGGTGCAAGTACGGTAAAATTTACTGTACATATACTGAAATTTTATGAAAATTTTTTACAGTGTAGAAATTCTTCTTTCGGAATATCAGGTTTGAATTGATAATTTCCGATTTAAAAAGGCAGCACAACTGCTATACCCTAATTCAGATTAGCGAAGTTGTGCTACTTACGAGGGTCGATCCAGAAATAAGGT
This sequence comes from Maratus michaelseni, assembly GCA_963931845.1. Lineage (NCBI taxonomy): Eukaryota > Metazoa > Arthropoda > Arachnida > Araneae > Salticidae > Maratus > Maratus michaelseni. The sequence goes on along the minus strand of OZ007598.1, from coordinate 214,749,421 downwards.
TCCCATCAAATTTACAAATAGACTACATCGTTTATTTACATCGTTGAAATTTACATCGTTGGAAAGAAGAAAGTTTTCTCTATTTCTCTACCATCTTTTTCTACGCATTTTTGTAGATGGTGCTCCAATTTCTGTACCCCAGTGTCATAGAACTCCGGCGCCAACTCGTTGCGGAAGCGTTTCACCTCTTCTTTGACGTGATCGTCGCTCCGAAAGGGTTGGCACCCAAGTGCTTTTTTAACCTGGGGAACAAGTGATAATCACTTGGTGCGGGGTCCGACCTGTAAGATGGGTGGGTCATGACAGTCTACCCAAATTGTGTCAAACGTTCCTGGGTTTGACGGGAGACGTGAGGTCGGGCGTTGTCATGAAGCAGCGTTACACCGACGAGTGGAGTCCCTTTGTCGTGCAAAAAGCGAATTACGGAACGAATCTCGCACCTTGCGGGATGAACAATGGCAGAGTTTGAGGAACGTATTGAATCATGATAAAACTTGATTATGGAAATATTGGCATATTTTAACATTTTGAAGGTTTACAACATGTTTATACAACATGTTTAATTTTGAAAATGATTTTTTTTTATATCGCATTTAGTCCACATGACAGATATTATTTTGACAGAGTATAATAGCTTCGATCGCTATCGGACCTGTTCAGATTTTAGAAAAAACGAGAAAAATAGACAGGTAAATTTTTACTTTATAAAAACATGACCTTTTTTATGAAATTTATTTGGATTTGTTAAAGAAAGGATAAAGTGTTTTGAAAGGAACATTAAACGAAAACCTTTGTGTGATCTTCGAGCACACTTATCCACTTGTTATATTATTCGTACCATTTACTGAAAAAAAAATCTCTGCCATACAGTTATAGTAGGATATTTTCTAAAGAAATCTACCACAAGGAAATATATTTTGTAAATTGTGGTATAATTGAATAGAAAAATAACTGCCAGTCTCGGCTCATAATGTACATTTTAGTGAAAAAAGGCAAAAAAAAAAAAAAATATGCCGTAAAAGTACTTTACGTTCCAGTTTCAAGATTAATTTTACTTCCCTAATTTAGCAAAATAATTTTACATTTAACATTTTAAAGTATTCCACGTACATTTCTCACTGCGCTACGGTAAATTTTAATGACTTACGTGCTACAGAAAATTACAAGATTTTGCCTCATTATGTCTTATTTCATGTCGCTGAAAAATAATCAACGCTTCCAGTTAAGATGCTTCTCTGCTGAAAGATTTTATTTTAATTATTCGAATGAGAAATTTTACATGACCGTGTAATATTCTTAAAGATGTATTTAAAATAAAATGATTTTAATTGCTGATAATTTTATTTAAATTTAGAATTTTTTGCTTTAAGGGAAGATTCCACTTAATTGCAGTATAAAAAAACAAATGAAATATTTCTTAATCCACAATGGTAAAACTGGATACTTAAAAATAAGCAAAATGTACTCAGTATTGAGTACTTTCCGATCTTATAATAGATCCGAGTACTTAACTTTTAAATTTGAGAAACGCATGTACTCATTTTTTGAGTACATAAGGTAAAGCTAGGAAAGATGGCGCGGTTGGAGAGATTGCGCACATAGAGGTTCAGGGGGAAGGAGTAGAGTGAGAGCGCAATCTCTCCTACCAAAATTGGAGAGTTTGCGTATCTGCTACTTGGGAGAGATTGCGCATTGTTCCCATTTGTTTCCATGCTAGGAGAGATTACGCAGCTTATTGGTAAATTTGCATAAAAAAATGAAAAATGAAAATGGACTAATTTTAAGTTAAACGTGTTATTAAGTTACATAATTTTATTTTGTAATCTTATCTGGACTGGCATTTTCTGATTCTTTAATTTTTTTCCCTTTAATTAAAATTTTTTAATCGTTTTTAAAATTATTTCCTTTTTCTGATTCTTTAATCATCAGGTTGAAATATTCACTCCAAATGCAATAAAATTTGTTCACAAAAACCTTACAGCACTGTCATTTAAGTGTAATTATTATTGTTAACAATTTAATTGTAGTTATTATTAGTAACAATCTCTCCTACCCATGTGCGCAATCACACCAACCCTGTAAAGGAGAGATTGCGCAAAACAACTTTCTTGGTTTTATTACAACTGTTTGATTAAATTGCAACATAACAACAAAATAGCAATGGAAATGCATAAAAAAAACAAATGAAGTAAAAATTATTCATTGATAGTTTAGCAAAAAATTAATATTTAGATTTTTTATTGCTATTCTTTTGAATTGTGCGCAGACTCTCCTAGCTTTACCTTACAAGGGTTCGAACATAAGTATGCATAGAAACACACATACTTATATTTTTAGTACATATAGGACTCAAACATGAATAATTAGTCTTAAAATACAAAATATATGTACTCATTTATGAATACATTTATAAATAAAGTTTAAGTATATACACAATTTCTATTTTTTAATGTATGAAGCATATGTATTCATTTTTTAATACATTTATGAATCAGTTATGATTACATTAAGTTTTAAATCTGAAATATGTATATTTTACATACTCAATTTTGAATACATAGAGAAATCGTTAATGAATAAATTTGGCTTACAATTTTTAATTTCTTTTCGATATTTAGTCGTATTTGAATAATTTTATCAATCCATTATGATTATGTTAAGGTTTAAATGTGAAATATTTAAACTTTTAAGCACTAGTTTTTGAATACATAGAGGAATCGATAATGAATATATTTGGCCTTGAATCTAAAGTTTCTTTTCTGTATGTACTTATTTTTGAATACATAAATGAATCAAGTATTAATATTTTTCGCTTCAAATTTCAAGTATTACTACGTAAAAACGTTCAAGAATATACAACGATTACATTTGGGTTCAAATTTGAAATGTTTCTTCTACATATAAACTCATTTATTATATACACACACTGTTAAAACTGGATACATAAAAATAAGCAAAATGTATCCATGTTTGAGTACTTTCCGATTTTATAATAGCTCCGAGTACTTAACTCTGAAATTTGAGAAACACATGTACTCATTTTTTTAGTACATACAGGGACTCGAACATAAGTATGTATAGAAGAAACACACATAAAGTAACAAGATATTATATTAATATTTATTCACAAGCTTACTTTTCAGTCCGAATTGTCACTTAAATTTGAAAATATCATGTACTCTTTTCTGAAGCAATTCTACTTAAAAAAAACGAGTACATAGAAGTTCAAATTTTTAAATAGGTTATTTTTAACAGTGTACGAAAATAAAATAGAACTATGTAGAAATATATACAATAACCTCTTCCGAGTTATTCACGATTCCGAAAAGTGTTCTTTATGTTTGAAAATCTCAGAAACAAATATATTTTCAAGGTTTAAAGTTGCATTTACAAAAACAAAGTTCCATTTGCTGCCACTGATTTTTGGAAACATTTCCGCGTGCTAAGTGTATTTAATCAGTTTTCTTAAACCGGAATACAGCTCTTTAGGATGCTATCAATCCTATATATTAAAACGACAAGCTAAAATTTTCAGTGCAAATTCGACGGTTTTGCGCATGCGTGGGATTAAATTAAAAACCTGTTCAGTTTTAAGGTACACTCGAACGCGGTCAGCGTATCAGAATAAGGCATTAGTTTAAGCTCTGGATGTCTGTAAAGAAAGTAGGTTCGAATCCCGCTTCCGACAGAATGATTTCTGTATTACTTTTGGCTGTAATTAATTTCAATTACTGTCACAATTTCAAAAAAAGGAGTTACATATATAATTTGTATTTTTTTTATTCGAATGCTTTTTAATTAAGTGAAGTTTAACACCCGCGTTATTTTTACAAATTAAATGTTGTATTAAAAATATAATATAAATAAAAAATATTTGTATTAAAAACATTTAAACTTTAAAAAAATGCATGTAATTATTTTCGATTAAATAAATTTAAGTGATCTACAATTTTTGCTATATTTTGTATGACCATTGTCAAGAATATATTTATATATGTATACAAAGAAAAATATGTAATTATTTTCTGTAAAATGAAAAAAAAAAAGACGACGAAATAGAAAGAAGGAAACCATTCTTCTAAGAACTATAAAAAAAAAAAAAAAATTCTACATATGCATGGTTTAATAATTAAATAATGTATGAAAATGTTAAATTAAATTCAAGTAATTAAATATATATATATATTATAAATCGTTAGCTGGTAGCAGCAAATTTTAATTTTGGGGTTTTAGAGTGAGAATTCTAAAAATAAAAGTATTGAAAATTTTTTAATGTCGCTTAGTTGTAAAATATTAAAAACTACTAAATATTGCTATTTTTTCAAAAAAATGCGACTGTAACAAGAAAAAATAAATGCCCTACCAATTCAATTAATATTTTTAGCTAAACTTATGCTTAAAAAAAAAGCATAATATATTATAAATTACAAGTTTAAATTTATTTCACGTCATTAATTGAGTACCTTGGACTGAGAGCAACATCTATCGCCTTTTATCTATAAGAATCACTTACATACATTATCGCAATTCTTCAAGTTATCAATACTTAATTAATTTAAAAGTAACTAAATAAAAATTCAAACATTTTTTTTTAAATGAAAATTTCAAGTTGTTCACCGTCAAATCTTGACGGTTACTATCTAGTGTACTAAACCATGGAAACAATGAAAAATGCACCAAAATGTAAGCAGAATACTTCATTTTGCTATTTTTAGCATATTTTTTTCTAATCTATTTTCGAAAAAAATATTCATGTTATTTTGAATTTAAAAAAACAATGATAAAAGGCTATAAATCATTTAAAAATAAATTAATCTTTTAAGAGTAATTTAAAATTGTCGAATAAAAATTTTGGTTCAATTAATTAATTAATTGTAATATTCGAAACTTTTTTGCAATAACATTGAGGCAAAAACAAAAATAATTCAGATTTTATAGTTTTCTTACAGATTAGAACTTTGAAAGTAAGTATTGACGAATTAATTTTAAGTCACTGAATGTACTTTGAAATAATCTGTAAAACGCTGCATGATACAGGGTTACCAATTTGGCCTCATTTTTATTCAGAAGTAACTAACCCACCAAACGTTTCCCGGTACTGTGATAATAACCTTAAATATACCCAAAATCAGTGATGAGTGATTTTATGTTTTAAATCTTTCCAAACGAACCTAATAACATTAAGCTGGAAGCTGTTGCGTTCGGCCGACAATCTCAGAGCACGTGAGCCTAACCCTTCCCGCTTTTTTCTACATTTAACTTATCGCATCTGGCTTTTAAATTTTACCGGTGGGGTTCTATTGTACGTCTCGACGCTGATCAAAGTGTGTCGGGGTAAAGGGCCAAGGGACGTTTGGACGGTTGCACGCCGCCTTCTCTGCGAATTCTGCGGCCCCAGTGTTACATAAAATGTTCATCAACGGCTCACTATTTTAACCTCTCGAAGGGCGATGGTTCACTTTTGGACCACTTAATTTTAATCCCTAAATGCCAAATTGGCACCAGAAGTTTGGAATTACAATTTTTCCTTTTATTAAGTATGTGAAGTAAAGATCTTACTTATTTTCAAATAATTTTTTTTTCAAATTCTGGTGTCGTTCATTAATTTCAGCATTTTATGATTAGCAGTGCATTGCTCCAGAAAGGGTTAAAAATCGAAATGACATGTATTCCAATGTATTGCAACATGTGTTGAATAGGTAGAGATTTCCCCGGACACACGCAGACACAAAAACCCTTCGAAAGCACAATTCTCTTAAAACGAGAAAAGATATCCGTTTGCGATGCATCGTGCCTTAATTTCAAACAGAATGGAAACTTTCCATGAATTAAACTTGTAAAATTATTTAGACGTAAAAAATCTGGTTGTTAATTAACACGTTGACGGACACTTGCGTCTTTAGCCGTCAAAGCGAAGTTCACTATGTGGCATGACGGCAATAGCCGTCCAAAACGAAACGGTCGTTTTTAGACACTACGGCTGTAGCAGCACAAATGTGCATTTACCGGCGTACAAGTAGAAGCACATGTGTCATGTTTTGGGAATTTTTTTTTAGGTTGAAGTTCGTTTTCTATCTGTTATACGAGTTGCAGCTTCAGTATGCACGTGAAGGGTGGCTAGTGGTCAAGTAAATACAGTAAAAAAACATGATAATTACCAGTATATTCTTATAGAAAAATTCAAATTGATTATTTGATCGAACAATCAACATAAATTTTTCTATACGAATATACTGGTGTTTATCACTTTTTTGACTGTATTTTTCCCTGATCACTAGCCACCCGGACGTGGTTGTGAAGGGAGTAGTGCAACCTAATTAAAGGTGCTGAATGAATCAAAATTAAGTTTATTTAAGCAGAAAGAGTAAAACTATACTTCTAATATTCTAAAAATTACAAAAATAGAGAGTGTCAATTTTCGAACTTCACTTGTTCCTACTGTCCGTCAATGTGTTAAAATCTTGAGAAATACATAAAAGAGAGACTGAGTCTCTACTTGTACAAACAGGATGATCACTGGTCAGAAGATGTTTCAGGGAAATTAAAAGTATTTTAGTATAGAAAAATTAGCCTTATTTAATCGTGCTATTAAACAAAAAAAATACTGGAATATTCTCTGAAAATTTCCTTGACCATGGCCACTCTGAGAAAACACTTTTATAAGACAACCGTCTAAACTTACAATATCACATTTACAACGACCGACTAACGATCGACGTGTTAGATAGATAAGAAAATTAGAAATTCTCCAAGAAAGAAAATTTAGAATTTCAGAAGAAAAAAACAAAAGTTTATTCATTGCAATTTGAGAAGTAAAACGCATTAATTACAAACTTCATGGAAACTTTTCAGTTTTAAATTAGTAACAAATGTATATCGTAATTTTAAAGCAGTTTCATTTTTTTTTCACAAAAAATTGCCAGAATGTTACATTCCTTAGCTCTAATCCTTAATTAAAGCCTTTATATGTCCTAAAACTTTTTTGCTTAGCCTGACACAAATAATCAGATAGCATCATGTAACATCAGCGTTCATCTCCAACTTATTATAAAAAGAGATAAATTATACGACTTGTCGTTTCAGTGAAGATTTTCAAGCTCGGGAATTTTATTAGAAAGTTATACAAATGTGAAATACAAATATATCATACGCATTACTTTTTAAATTTGAAATCACATTTCAATACGTCTATCGGATATTTATTGAAATGCTTTAACATCTGAATCATATATCAAATGCTTGATGGTGAAAACAGATATTTTAAAAATTATTCGGTTACAAGGTTACCGGTTTAGCCTCATTTTTTATTCAAACCGGAAATTCCGAAAGAAGAATATTTACATTATGTAATTACGAAATGTCTGTGATTACCATTAATAACAGACTAGGACTGGCGACTATGTTTATAATCAATCGTATCACAAGTTACAAAAATATTTCTGTGAGGTAGATATCACTTGAAATTATCCTAGTATAAGTGTATAGCAGAAATTGTATAGTGTATAGTAGAAGTGTATAGCTTTAAAAGGTGGTACGAATACAATATAAAAGTAGTCGCTAGGAGTTATGGTGTTCAAATCCTGTAATCAAAAGATTAAATAAAGCAAAAATTACCACTCGAAATTTCTGGTATGAATTCAGAATTTCTAAATGAAAAAGGAAGCCAAATTGGCAACTCTGTTCGGTCATCATTTTGTCAAAGAAAGGTTGTAAGTTAATATTAGTTTCTATGATCTCTGAGGATCTACGTAGCATCCTTTGAAATCATGTATGCAAAGTTAACGCTATTTCTACTGTGTCAAATGACACTTTTTAAAGTTGATTTACGTTCATTTTACTTGTAATTTTTAAATATAATACGTATAAAAACAAATCTATAATGAATTTAAAATGATTTAGGATTGTTTTAATGTAAAATATACAAATAAAATACCGTAACTTGAAGTATTTTAAAAGGCGTGATTTGACACAGGAAGAAATAGTGTAGTTTAAATTTTCTTCCCAAATTACTTAAATGTAATACTTTTAACATTAGGCTTAATTCCGGTCCATTTTTCCTTCTATCCATTGCGTATCTGCACTGTAAAAAAAGACGGGTACATCTGAATCTAACAAAATATAACATAACCATGATTGAAAATATACAATAACCCTTTGTGAGTTACCCATTATTCCGAAAAGGGTTGTTTATGTTTAGAAATCTAAGAAACCAATATAATTTCGAGATTAGAAAAAAGGCATTTACGAAAACAAAGTTTATTTTACTGTCACTGATATTCTAAACGTTTCAGGTTGATTTATATTGTATTAATCAGTTTTCTCAAACCGGAATATCGGTTTTTTTGATGGTATATCAATTCCCAAGTAGATATTTTCAATTGTGTAATTGGATTTATATATGCAATAATAACAAAATAATATTAATTTTAATGCTAATGCATCCAATTTATCATGTTTGTCTGCAAAACATGTTTGTTGAACATGAACATGTTTACTTGAGAATTGATAGCAGCCGAAAATTGTTTATTTCTTGTTGACAAAACTGATTAATTCGCTTTTCGGAATCGTGTATAACTCGTATAAGAGATTATTTCCTATTTTCGTTCGGGGTTATATTATATTACCTTAAATTAAAAAGAAACATTATTTAATTTTTTTATATATAAAGTGTACGAATTTTTGTATACAACAGACAATCACTTTATATTTGCATAAAAGTTGCCAATGACTCAGCGCAAATCATTCCAATGAGTGATATACATTTATTCTAGAAAATTAAAAAACCAATCTGTACCATGAAACAATTAGAGAAGAGCAGCATAAATAATAAAAAGTAAACTGCGCAGTTAAATTGAGGGCATTCAGCTCACAGGCTATTCACACTAATTGTATATTATACTCTTATTTCAAAGAATTTGAAGTATGCCCCTCGAAAAAAAAATCATCAACAATATATTAAGGTGGGGGGGTCATCCCCCCGTTACCCCCCTCATAGTTAACTAATGAACCCCTTAAACTAATCAGGGAAGTCTCTAATTACAATGAATATATATACAAAATTTGGAGAAAATCGGATAATTCTGCATGAAAAACCCATTTATCTAAATTAAGGAGGGATTAGCCCCCCCTTTCCCCGTTTATACTTAACCAATGAACCCCCAAAACTATTCAATGAAGCGCATTATCACAATGAATCTATATACAAAATTTGAAGAAAATCGGATAATTTTGTATGAAAAACTCATTTATCTAAATTAGGGGGGATTATCCCCCCCTTTCCCCCTTTAGACTTAACCAATGAACCCCCAAAACTATTGACAGAAGCGCATTATCAAAATGAACCTATATACAAAATTTGACGAAAATGGGATAATTCTGCATGAAAAACCCATTTATCTAAATTAAGGGGGGATTAGCCCCCCTTTCCCCCTTTATACTTAACCAATGAGCCCCCAAAACTATTCAGAGAAGCGCATTATCACAATGAACCCATATACAAAATTTGAAGAAAATTGGATAATTCTGCATGAAAAACTCATTTATCTAAATTAGGGGGGGGGGTATTCCCCCCCCCCCCGTTCCCCCCTTTATACTTAACGAATCAATCCCGAAAAATAATCAGGGAAGCGTCTTAACCCAATGAACCTATAAACAAATTTTGAAGCAAATGGGATAATTCTGCATGAAAAACCCATTTATATAAATTAAGGGGGATTACCCCCCCCCGTGCCACCCTTTATACTGAACCACTCAATCCCGAAAACTAATCAGGGAAGCGCCTTAACACAGTGAACCTATAAACAAAATTTGAAGGAAAACGGATATTTCTATGAAGAGTTATCGCGTTACGTACATACATACGTACGTACGTACATACATACAGAACCGGCGGGCACATAAGCTCTCAGGATTTGATAGCCTGTGAGCTAAAACGTCCATTCATTTGTAATTGTGAAGTAACACGCACTAATTACAGCTATTCATTCGCTATACAGCTATTCATGCTGCAATTATTTTCGTAAACATTTCCAAGTATATTTTATAGTGTATTAATCAGTTTTCTCAAAGCAAAATATTGATATGCTCGCCATTCTCAAGTAAACATTTTCAGCTGCGTAATTGGATTTATATACGCAAGAGTAACAAAATAATATTAATGTTGCTGCTAATTTATCATGTTTTTCTGTGAAACATGTTTGTTGAACATAAGAATGTTTACTTCTGTAAACTAAAAATCTGTACCATGAAACAATTAGAGAAGAGCAGCATAAATCAAAAGTCCATTCATTTTCAAGTAACACGCATTAATTACAGCTATTCATTCGCTATACAGCTATTCATAATGACAATTATTTTCGTGAACGTTTCCGAGTAGTTTTTATAGTGTATTAATCAGTTTTCTCAAACCGAAATATTGGTATGCTCGCCATTCTCAAGTAACCATTTTTAGCTGCGTAATTGCATTTATATACGCAACAATAACAAAATCATATTAATGTTAATGCTGCTAATTTACCATGTTTTTCTGTGAAACATGTTTGTTGAACATAAGAAAGTTTACTTATTCCGAAAAACCTATGTTCCAGATTTAGAAAACTGATAAATGCAATATAAAGACTAGTAAGAAACATATCTGAAAATCAGTGGCATCAAAAGAAACTTTGTTTTTACAAATTCTTCTTTAAATCTCTGAAATGTATTGGTTTCTGTGATTTCTAAAGATAAACAACGCTTTTTGGAATGATGGGTAACTTGTAAGGAGTTATTGTATATTTTAGTTCGTGCTTATATTAAGTTTTTCCCGTTTAAGAAACATTTGTCTTTTTTTTACAGTGTACAGCTATTCTAGAAAATTATAAGATTTGAACCATCAAACAATTATAGAAGAGCATCATAAAGAAAAATTCCATTCATTCGCAATCACGAAATAACACGCATTAATTACAGCTATTCATTCGCAACTTTCAAAGTAACACGCATTAATTCGAAACTCCGTGGAAACTTTTCAAGTCTAAATTAGCAACTAATCTATCTATTAATTTTAAAACAGTCTCAGTATTTCCCTTAAAACTGTAGAATGCTACCTTCCTTACCTACTCCTTAATTAAAGCCTTTATATATGTCCATAAAAGATTTTGCTTAGCTTGACACAAGTAATCAGATAACACCATGAAGCATCAGCATTCATTTTCAACTCATTATGAAAAGGAGATATTCATTTACTCGACTAGCCTTTCCCGTAAAGATTTTCGAGCTCGCGAATTTTATTCAAAGTTCAATGGGATGTGAATAAAATTCTCCCACACGCATTACATTCATTTAAAATTCGAAATACATTCCAATAAATAAATTGCAGTCTTTAGTATCCCTCAATATCCGTAAGTTTTAAAACGATAAATATTTTAAATTTCACGATTGGTATGCCTTGAATATCTGGAAAAATAGTAAAAATGTTTGAAAAGTTACAAAACTTTTATAATTTATGTTCAGTTGTGAGTTTCGGGTTGACTTCATGCGTAAATTCCACTTTATGGTTTAACGAGCTTAATAAGTTTTAGAATTAACAGATTTGTATGTGAGGATATTTTTCTGGGGATATTTTTAAGTTCAGTGGGTAAATTCAATGCGATTTTGTAGATGGTTTGGAAATTTATTTAAAACTTTCAATTTTACGTTTCATGAAATATTTCAAAATATTAATGAAAGCATAGCTGCCAAACTTTTTTTTAAGTCATAAAAACAAACATAATTGAAATCTGAAAAGCTATTTATTATGATTTTAAATTATTACTAACTGATTCTCCGCCCGGCGTTGCCCGGTCCCGTGATAATAAATAAATTAAAAAAAAAAACATCAAGTTTTTATTATTGTATATCTTTAACTCGATTTTGTATGAAATTATATTTTTTAAATGAAAAATTCGCGAAAAAATATTTATATTTTGTGATAAAAGCGCTCATTTTCGTGTTTTTTTTTTACCTATTGTCTTTTCACAGTTTTGAAATAAAAAGTTATTTTTGTCAGAACTATTTGAAATCTTTGTTGGTGATAAATAAAACGGTTTTACAGCCCGTGTAAAAATTTCGTGAAAAAAATATTGTTGTTTAGCTGTAAAAGAAAAGTTTTCTTCTCACTTTTTTGTTTATTTGTTTGTTTTCGCGTCGGCTCCTTTGATATAGCAATAAAAAAATAGTTCTCATCTTCCGAACTCTCTGACATTTCAATCGGTTATAAATATAACTGCATCCAAACTCTCTTTAAAATTTTGCGAAGAAATATGCATATTTAGTAGTGAAAACATGAGTTCTTTAAAAAAAAAAAAAGCTTTAGCTTTCAACCTCAGAGCAAAAACATATTAGAAGGTCTATATTTTCAATGCAATGGTACGGCTTCATCTGTTTTCAATCAACCTTTTCAATCCCTCTAGGCTACCCAGGTGAGAGTTGGGTTAATCAATCAGGTTTCCCATTTCTGAGGATAGAAACCTTCAAAAAAAATATTGACGCATGCGCAAACAGGTGATTTTCATGTGGATTTGACAGAATCCACTTTTCGCTTTAAATGTATAGATGTTTTCTTGTTTCTAATATGTCTTGCTCCTTTTAATTAAATTTTCTGATTTAATAAAATTTTCCAATTTATTTCATTTTCAAAAAAAAAAAAAAAGTCCTGAACCATATCCGGAGGCTACAATAGAGTTGTGCACGGTTCGAGTTGTACCCGACCTCAATCCGAAAAGACTGTTTAAACTTAAACCGAATCCCACCCCGAACCCGCATATGAAGTAAAAGAAGATGAATCCATGCTTTAATAGAATAATATAAAAGGAGTCTACAATTACATTTGTAATATCAATTTTTTATCTTTTTTGTATAACAATGAGCACATATACACTGATTAATTTTCAAATATAGAGTTTTCTCTTTAATTGAAAAATATTTAGAACTTTCCTTTCATAAATGATGTCAACCCGAACACAACCCGAAAGAATCAACATTCACCCCAAAACCTCCTGAACCCGAAACATTTAAAGTAATCCCGACCTTAACACGACCCGCGAGGAGACAAATTAGCGTCAATCAAATTTGCCTCGCGGTTTCGACTTGGTTTGGGTTCGGGTAAAATCGAGTTACCGGACCCTATGCAGGACTCTAAGCTACATAAGTAATATTAGTAGATTTTCTTACCTATAGAGTTTACTTTTTTGTAACCCTTGTACAGAACCAAATATATACAAGCGAAGAGACATGCACATATTTACATATAAACACACTCACATATGCATATATCTTACTTAAACAAACACACTCACATATATATACATATAAACACACAGCCAATCTCATACAAACATATAAAAGTTACATATATATATTAAAATTCATTCATTCGTTTTATAAATACGAAGATACGAAGAACGTTTTTTTAGAATTTAGGAACAATCTCTTTGATGATTAGAATTTAATTCATTAAATACAGTAATGATATATGGTTGTCAGTTGTTTAAAATGATATATGGTTTTTTAATGATATATGGTTGTCAGTTGTTACATTAAGAAAGAGAACGACAGTATTTAAAACTGCATATGAATTTAGCACTAATTTAGAAAAATGTACATTTTGATACATTGTATCCAGTGACGTGTGCAGTTTATAATTAAGTGTCATTTTATGCTACATTATAAATTTAAAAAGCAATTTGCTGTTGTTAATTTCCCGTAAAAATTATATTAGTTATGATTACCTGGACTAAACATACTTATCTGAATGTTAATATCCTTTTAATATGATAGTTGAATATTTTGATTAAAATTTAACTGAATTTAGTGTACCCTCGCACATATTATTTTTGAGGTACTCTTTTTTATTTTATATATATTTTATTTAATACGATAACATATAAATCAAAATTATGCCTTAGTAATTAATTATAAACCAGAGGGCCCGTACGAGGATTTCGCACTGAAATCTAATATTTTTTAGGTACTTCTCTATTATCCCGTCGACCGTTTTTTCATAACAAAAAAAACTATCGCCAAACTGTAAGATTAAACGCCAAAAATGCAATCCTATTTACTTGATGTCAGAAGCATTATACGTGTTTGTTACGTCATCAAGTGGTTTTTAATTCGACATTTGCGTATATTTTTCATTATGTTTTACTGATTTATTAGTTATTTCATTAATTCAAATAAGAATTGTGTCCTTAAATTCTTATATTTTATTTATTTATTTATTTTGAAATTCTGATGGCAACGTTCTCCCGTTTATTTGGCGATAGTTTTTTGTTATGAAAAGTGGTCGATGGGATAATAGAGAAGTACAATTTTTTATCAATATGTAATATTTATTAGATGCAGGTTTAAACTTCCAAAGAAAAAGTAAGGATAAAAATATCTCCAAACAACATTTAGTTTTTAGTCAAGCCAGAATATCATCTAATCTAATTTATTCCAGCAAAGTTAGAGTAAAAACGGATCCAAGATTGCAAAAGGCACGCGCGAGAATAAAAAAATAACAATCCTATTTAAACTGCATTAGAGAATGGCGTCATCCGCTTTGGGAAAAACATGGGACATAGAAATATAAATCTAAAAATTTCAATTTCGCTTTTTAATCATAAATATAAAATAAACCCGTGCAGTGTTTTTATAATAATTGCTGAGCATCATATAATGTGGTATTTTATTTTTGTGGCAACAATAATTTGAGAAAAACCTTTCATTTCTTTTATGAAAACAATGCCGATTTAATTTTTAATTTTCAGCAAATTTTAATCAAAAACATGTTTTAACGAAATGTTGAGTGTGCTATGTCAGAAGCCTGTTCAAAATCCTTTCATATGCTATCTCATTCGTCGTTCTGCGTTTCGTATTTTCTTAGAAAAAGGGATGTTGACAGGAAAATAATATATACGACCTGCATCATCATTAGCTTTCATCAGTAAGCAAATTATACCTCTTAAAATAAAAATGAATATTAGGTAGCTTCCGATACAAAAAGTAAATGCTACCTATTGCAGTAATATGTATATTCCTCGAACATACAAAAAGTAAATGCTACCAATTTAATGCACAAACAAAGAATTAATTAAAAAAGAATTTAGCTCATAATATTTTAATATTTAAAAAGGGAAAAAATATTAATTTTGAATTAAAAAAATTCTAAGAATGTATGAGCAACGCCATACTTACAGATTACAGAAAAACAGAAGAGAGTAACAACTGTTAATTCTTCTAAAACAGGCGAAATTCATCAAAATTATCGTTAAAACAAGGATCATTCAATATAGAAATAAATATAGGTACATCCGGACCAATAAATTTTATCGTTAAATTGAGAATATTGTTAATTTGGTGTTATAGTGTACGTTTAAAATCTGTTCTTTGATTAAAATTTCTTCAAAACTCACGAAGTATGACCACACTGTAGAATCGCGTACTTTATGAAAATTACTTCTTATAAGATATATGAATTTTATGTATGCTTTATTTTCTGAATTATTTATTTTCTGATGATTCCACGACATAATTTCACATTTAGCATCGTAGAATAATTTCTATCCTGCATCAAAACTTAATTGTAAACGAATCCCACCATTTATTGTGTTATGTCCCACAATTCTCTTCTCGTGTTGCAGAAATGTAATTAAAGGATTAAGGTTTTATATTTATATTGAGAAACATTTCATTTTAATTAGTAAATAAAATGTTTTTTTATTAAATTTCTGCAACACGAGAAGATAATTATGGAACATAACACAATAAATGGGGTTCGTTTATAAATTAAGTTTTGATGCAGAGCAGGGATGGTTCTACGATTCTAAATGTGAAATTATGTCGTGGAATCATTGAAGGAAAAAATAATTCAAAACATGAAGCATAGATAAAATTCATATATCTTATGAGAAGAAATTTTCATAAAGTACGCAATTCTACAATGTGAACTTACTTCGTGAGTTTTGAAAAAATTTTAATCGAAGAACACATCTTAAAAGTACATTATAACACGAATTAACGATTTTCTCAATTTAACAAGAAAATTAATTGGTCCGGATATACCTATATTTATTTCTATATTGAATGACCCATGTTTTAACGATATTTTTCCTCTATTTAACGATATTTTTCGCTATTTAACGATAATTTTAAGGCCATGCAATATCAACAAAAAAGGATTTTTATAAACATTTTAGTTGTTTTTTAGATATTTACAGATTTCTTTTTTCTACACCTGGATTTTACTCTTTGTGACCTACCAACTAATAAATTTTACCTTTTTGTATTTAAAAGCCTGCGAGGTAATTGCTTACCGTTTCTTCTACTATCGAAGGCTACGCAGTTTGCAGCCTCCAATCCGAATTGACGTGTTATGTATACTTTCTCTTTCCCTATCCTCGCCCAATCCACTCATTTTTTATAGGACTAACGGCGGATAGCTCATTTCCAGTCTCCATCGCCGAAAAATACCCGGTTCTGTGATTTTTAGCGGGCTTGTGATATATTTTTTCAAAAAGTGATATAATGATGAGCGGTACCGTACTGCGGTAAAAATGTTTATTTACATTAGCAATACTGTAATTGAATTTTTGTTTGTTTTAACCCTTTCCGGCACAGACAGATTCTGTTCGTAAAATAAGAAATCACTGACTGACACCGGAATTTACAAACGACTTTTTTGAGAAAATAAGAACTCCTTATTTTAAGATTTTAATTATAGAAACAAAATTTTATTAAAATATTCTTGGTGCCGTATGCAAGTTTGGAATTAAAATTATGTGTGCCCGGAGTGGGACCACTGTGCCGTAAAGGGTTAAAGCAGTCTACGATGGAAGCTTATCCTCCCTTGCGTCTCCAGACGACCCTTCCCTGTCATTTTTATATGTTACAAATCATATATTTTGAGTCTAATTGCATGTGATATTACAGATCGAATATCATTCACATATTGCTCTATTTCTCCAGTTAATACCAAGGATTTAACTCCAACAATAATAAAAAAAAAAAAAATACATGACTACACTGAAAAAAAAATTTCATGAAAAAATGGAAAATGCACTGGCAGCAAAGTTGACATCTATTCTCCGTTTTTTCACAAAACTTCTGTTGTGGTATTCCCCCGTTTTGAAGATGGAAATGTATCGCTATTCAAAGCAGTAACTTCTGTTTTTAGAAATAAACATGAGCAATAGCATAATATTTAGAAGAAAATCTATATAGTAATTACATGCAAGGGTAGTCTAAAAGTTCCCGGAATTTCGTTGTAACTCTTTATTATCACAATATAGGTACACATTTACTTAATGTCCTTCACCGTAGGCTCCGTCAGAACACACACACTTGCTCCACCGCTCCTGCCATTGCTGAAAACAGCGATGAAAGTCATGTTTTTGTATCTTCCCAAGTCCAGCCTTCGCGTTGTTTTTTATGTCTTCTACGGTGTCAAAACAGTTACATTCGATGCCCATTTGGATCTTGGAAAAAACAAGAAATCCGATGGGGCTAAATCCGGTGAGTAGGGAGGCTGGTGGTGAGGTAGAATGTTTTTTTTTCTTCGAGCCATTTCGGCACAAATATCGATGTGTGGGAGAGAGCATTGTCGTGATGCAGTGACCATCCTCCTTGCAATTTGTCGGAACGTTTTCTTCGGATTGCCTCCCTCAGTCTTTTTAACCCTTTTAGTGCCATACATAGTGCCATACAAATGCCAGTAAAAAAGTGCATTTTTATAAAAAAATTATATATGAACAAGAGAAATATTCACCATTTCCGTTACAATACACCATTATTCATAATTTTTTCAACATTCTCTTCAGAAGATTTTATACTATGATAATAAAAACACAGAAATTGAATTGACTCAAGGAGCGCGACGGCACTCCTTGGCAC
Source organism: Maratus michaelseni (assembly GCA_963931845.1). Lineage (NCBI taxonomy): Eukaryota > Metazoa > Arthropoda > Arachnida > Araneae > Salticidae > Maratus > Maratus michaelseni. Next base: position 214,731,532 of record OZ007598.1, on the reverse strand, counting down.
TAAAAGGGTTAATACTTACACGTACAAAGGGACGTTAACAGTTTGTCCAGCTGGTACAAATTCATAGCCACACCTTCGTTGTCGAAAACCACAATGAGCATCACTTTTGTTTTGGATTTGACATGACGTGATTTCTTTGGTCGAGCAGAGGACGTTGTGTGTAAACAAATAAATTAATTATATTCTGATATTAAAGAGTTACAACGAAATTCCGTGAACTGTTTGACTGTCCCTTGTATACTGATGCACATTTATACGGAACAAGTATTTGTATTCATATCATCATACCTACGTCTTATCGCCTTGACATCCCTAGTATTCAAACCTCGAAACTGATAATTAGAGGATCGGTGATCTGCCATCTTCGCCACCTGACCTCATTCAATGACTTAGTTATAGGCAGAAACATCAGTTACGAACATTTAACGGGATATGTTCCGTTTTCTCTCAATTTAAGAGGATATTTCTGTTTGTATGGCTTGGAAGGAATGTTATTCTTTTTGACATTCAACGATTAAGAATAAAAAGGAAAATTTCCGTTTATTCCAAAGAAATGTACGATTTCCACTCAAAATATAAGGTTTCCGTTAACAAAAAGACATTTTACGCGTATGTATATGGAATTTTTTTCAACATATTGACGTGGTATACAGTAAGGTATGGAACAGTTTTTGGACAGTTTCATCAGGTTTTGGACCCTGTAGGGACGCTTCACTGAAACTTCCCGATTGCTGAATTCCATGTTAACCTATGGGAAAACTTTAAAGCTTAATTACTCATTACCTAATGTAATTATCGAAATACAGTCATATCACCTTTGCCACCTAACCTTATCCAATGACTTAGTTATAGGCCGAAACATCAATTACACAAATTTAACGGTATATTTTCCGTTTTCTGTTTGTATGGCTTGGAAGGAATATTTTTCTTTTTAACATTCAACGAGTAAGAATAAAAAGAACATTTTCCGTTTATTCATGGAAAATGTATGATTTCCACTCAAAATAAAAAGAATAAAAGACAAGATAAAAGACAGAAATTTCACCAGTATATATACGGAATTTGTTTTACTGTGTTTTCTTTCAACATATCGAAGTGGTATATAGTAAAGCATGGAACGGTGGCACACAGTGAAACAGTGTGTAACTGTGTACCATTACAATTATATTTATTACATAGAAAAAAACATACATTATATGTTACTTTTATGTCTCTATAGCTAGAGAGCACTTTTCTCACATTTCCATTACATATCAGCTACAAACCCAGGGCCTGGATTCATCAGTTTTTGGACTCTTTAAAGGGGCGCTTCACTAAAACTCCCGCCGTTGCTTAATCCCATGTTAACGGATTGAAAACTTTAAAGCGTGATTACTCATTACCTAATGTAATTATCGAAATACAGTTTTCACCATAATAAAAGGTAGATGTCAGATGCTGACAATGTACGTTTTTAAAAACTGCCTTTTTAAACTTAAAGTTAAAAAAAAAATAATCCTATAAAGTTTGAAATCTACACTTGATGAAATTTTATCATCTTCTTAAAACTACTTAAAATTTAAAGCGACAATTTTTAAAAATGCATGCATGTTGTTGGTGTTTGATTCTACATTTGGATGGTGGAAATCGTATTTCGATAGTTACATTAGGTAATGAGTAATCGCGCTTTAAATTTTCATACGTTAAAACGGAATATGGTGATAGGGGAGTTTCATTGGAACGGTCCCTTAAAACGTTATGCATTGCGGTCATTGATTCATGGGTGCTAAGAAATCCCGGCAAAACCCTGCTATATACCGGACTTCTAAATGTGTTCAGTAAAATACTTTAAAAATCAGCCCTTATATATATATTAGACAGCTGACCAGGCCCCTACCTGCCAGTCTTCCACTTGAGTACTGTAAGTTTTTGACAGTAAGACAAATGCAGTTATTACTTTAAAGTGGTTTTTTCCTGTTTTTATTCATGTGTATTAATAAATTATATTTGAAAAATGCTCTCAATAAGAAAACATATATATACAGGGTTATTCTAAGTGATGGACCCATTTTCAAAAAATTGTATTTATTAACCCTCTGAGTGTTTTGAAAAAGGGTAAAATTGTAATGTTGTTTTCTCTGCATTTTGTTTTAAATGCTAAAAAAATATGATTCTTTCAGCATTATAAATAAAACTTAATTACAAATATGAATGTAAACCTTGAGAGTATTAATTATTCTTCAATGTTTTGAAAATGCATTAAATCTATAGAATTATATTATCTTAAACATTGCATACATTGCAGTGAAACCTGGAGCTTAGTGAACGGAATATTACGTTCCACATGCTTAGAGGGTTAAAGTACAAATCCAAAATGAACAATCTTTATACCAATGAAAGGAGGAAATTTCAAGGTTTTTTTTAATACCAAATTTGGTACGAAATGAGCGTTGCACTGCAATTTGCGACTCACTTCTTGCGAACTCAAGAACGCAGAAAACCTTGTGCTCCACAGTAGCCATCTCACTCACAACTGACAGTGAAACGAAATCGCGGCCTATTGCCGCGCGACCTCTACCAGCCTCCTCTGGAACCATCACCGCTTTGAAAGCCATGCACTCAGTAACAGCAGATACGCTTTCTAGTGTGTGGGATGAGTTTGGCTATCGCGTAGATGTTTGCCATGCAGCAAACGGGGGACACATTGAACATTTATAATGTCTTAAAAAATTTGAAACTTCCTGTTTTCATTGGTATAAAGATTGTTCATTTTGGATTTGTACTTTAATAAATACAAATTTTTGAAAATGGGCCCATCATTTAGATTAACCCTCTATGTTGGCTAAAAATAGCTTCAGTCGATTATATCTAGGTCTTAAGACTGTTGCTCAGCGAGATCCTAAATTTCCCTCGCTAATGTTGAACTTATGGACATGTGATGCATTCGTATTTTTTAAATATCTCCTTAGGAAATTAATCTGTTTAACTTTTAATATGATATAACAAATTAATATGTTTAACCTTTTTTGTGTACTTTTCTTAAAGATGTCTCTTTTTTAGTTGTCAAATTATTTCTAAATTGTATACTTAATTTATAATTTTATGTGTTAAAATCTTAGCGAAAATGCATAAGATTTGAGCGCTTCAAATGAAATTAAAAATACATTGTAGAAATATTTTGACGACCGAAAACTAGTCGGATGTGCCAATCCTAAAATTTTCTCAATTTTCTCCTAAAATAATCTCATGCACATGTTAATATTTCAAAAAGCATATTTTTTTTTAATTTTGGAGTTTAGAATCCGAAAATATAGTATAGCAGCGCCACCTGTTATATGGTTTACACAAAAACCTAATAAACACCAATCTATATGAAGGTCTAGCAGAATAAGAAGTTTCGTGAAGTTTCGTGCATTAGTTCTTGAGACAGATCTTTTGCGTAAATTGTGAAAAATGCAGCATAGCAGCATCACCTGTTGGCGATTGCACCAAAAACAGTACCAATTTTTATCAAGGTCTAACTTAATCTAAACTTTTATTAAATTCCGTGCATTAGTTCTTGAGATAGAGTGCCCACAAAATTTTTGTCACATACAGACACACACACACACAAATAGACAGACTCACAGACAGACATTTTCTAAAAACCGTCGTTCAGAACCTACTAAAACGTATCTGTTGAAAACCGGAAGTCGAAAACTTTCGCGAATCCAATATTTTCTTCTTGTAGAGATAGAAGAAAGTAAAAAAGTGTCATCTTTTAAAAAGAATACAGAGAAAAAGAAGTTACAAATATTAATTTCCTGAGGAGATATTAAAAAAAAATATGAATGCATCATACACCATCGGTTTAACATTAACGAGGGGAATTTGTGATCGCACTGTTATTAATCCAAGTTTTTTAAAGGTTTTTTCTTTCTGTGTGCCATTCTCCTATATATGCATACATTCATACATCTTATATACTTACGCCCATCTTAAACACTTACATATATCTTATATACTTACATACATGTATACATGCTTACATCAAACGAATTTCAGTACACAATAAAATTAACAATCCCTTTTCATATCGAATGAAAGTAATAGTGACTAGTGAAGAATCTTTCATGATACTATTTCACGATAAAGCAAGCTTTACAATATATATTTCTCTCCATAATAAGGGTACTTTAGCCAAAAATGGTACACTTGGCATTATCTTTTTCTAAATATTGAGAATAATAAGCAACTGTGTCACTTATTAAAACTTTTTTGTTCAATCAATTTTACGATTTGTTTTACCTAAGAGTTGTAAAATGCATTTATATCTATCAATTATCATATTTGAATTTATATTCTTTGTTTTACTATTTTTTTCTGAAGAAGAGGGGGGGGGGGAGTTAATAATTATTATGCAAATATTGCTAACATAATTTTTAAATCATAGTCAGAATTTTTTTATTTATTGCATATAATTAATTATTACTATGTATTTGAATGTATTCAATCATTTATTTCTATGCATTTAAAAGTACAAAATTAATTACTACTATGTATTTAAATGTATACAATTATTATTACTATGTATTTAAATGTATACAATTGGTTATTACTGTGTAATTTAAATGTGTAAAAGTAGTTATTATTATGTATTGAATATAAATTTGAACTTTATGTAGCATATTCACATAAACTGAAATAAAAATATCCGAACGAATTCAAATTTCGAGGATTTTTTTTTCTCTTTTGAAAATTTCATGTCTGCATTTCAATGAAAAATTTCTACGTGTCAGTTCGCCGGCACAAAGTTACCGTTCATCGATTGAGCGAGAATAGTATCGATTTTTGTATCGTTTCCCCGGTGGGAGTGCATGCGTCAGAATGGGATGTCACCAAACGACTGCAGTGAAGATGGGACGGATGTAGGTGTTCCATTTAGTATTAAGAGGGGGGTTGTCGAATGAAAGAACATTTTTTTTCTCATTTGGAATACATTTCTTACACGTAATTTCTCAAATAGTATGCTAATGAGGGTAGATTTATTCTATTATGTATATTTTTTAAAATAAGAAATACAGATTAGAACCCTACGTGGGTTGGTTTATATCGTACCCGACCCGAACCCGAAAACTCTATTTAAAGGTAACTCGAACTTGTCACACTTCAACCCGAACCCAAAACACTTATATCCGAACCCAAAATACTTATATTCGAACCTGAAGTGGACGAAAATTAATTTATATATTAATACAATTATGGAAAAATAATCTACAATAATCTCTCTAATATCCATTTTACTTTTTATGCTGATGAGGGTACATTTATTCTATTATGTATTTTTTTAATAAGAAGTGGAGATTAGAATCCTATTCTAATCCTATGCAATATGTTATACCGCAACCGACGCGAACCCGTAAACTCTATTTCAAGTTAACACGAAACCCGACCCAAACCCGACACATTTCAACCTGAACCCGAAATACTTAACTTGAAATGGACGAAAACAATTTATGTGTTAATACAATTATGGAAAAATAATCTACAATAATCTCTCTAATATCCATTTTATTTTTTATGCTGATGAGGGTACATTTATTCTATTATGTACGTATATTTATTTAATGAGAAGTGCAGATTAGAATATTGCGTGGGTGAGTTTATACCGTACCCGATGCAAACCCGAAAACTCTATTTAAAATCCACCCCAAACACGATACATTTCAACCCGAACCCGAAATAATTAAATCCAAACCTGAAATGGACGAAAATTACTTTATATGTTAATACAATTAATATCCATTTTATTTTTTATGCTGATGAGGGTACATTTATTCTATTATGTATAATTTTTTGATAAGAAAAACATATTAGAAAGCTCTGTGGGTTGGTTTATATCGTACAAGACACGAACCAGAAAACTCTATTTAAAATCAACCACAAACACGACACATTTCAAGCCGAACACGAAATAATTAAATCCGAACCTGAAATGGACGAAAATTAATTTATATATTAATACAATAATGGAAAAATGTCTAATATCAATTTTATTTTTTATGCTGATAAGGGTAGAATTATTCTATTATGTATGTTTTTTAATAGGAAGTGCAGATTAGAATCCTGCGCGGGTTGGTTTCTACCGTACCCGACCCGAACCCAAAAACTCTCTATTATGTCAACCCGAAAACCCGACCAGAACCCGGCACACTTCAACTTGAATCCGAAATACTTAAATCCGAACCTGAAATGGACGAAAATAAATTTATATGTTAACATAATTATTGAAAAATGTTCTACAATATTCTCTCTAATATTAATTAATTTTTTTATGCTGATGAGGGTAGATTTATTCTATTATGTACTAGCCGCCACTGGCGACCAGTTTGGTCTCCCTTAAATGTATGTTAAACATTGCAACACGTTACATTTATTCATAATTTAATTTTCCCTTAATCCTTCGCCAAATCCGAAGATCCTAATAGACAAATCATGAACTTTTGCGATCATGGTAGCATTTCGCATATTTTTTGGGCACAGGTGTCACATACGCACCAATTTGGCGAAAACTTTGTTATGGAACTTGTTTTTTATTTACTTTTATTTTTTTTAATTCTATAAATTATTTTTGATACGTATATCAATATTTATTTACATCAAACTATCATTTATTTATCTTTATTTCCTTTTTTAATTATGAGTATTTTTGTTAGCCGGGAGCAGATGATAAATCGCCAAATATTGTTCCCATCACCATCATTCATACTACATTAATTTAATTTTAAATTATAAACCTGTCACTTATTTCATTTAAAATACTTAACTTTAATCTAAAATGCTTATATTACATAAATTTAAAATACTTCACACTTTTCATTTAAAATAGAAAATAAATAAGAAATAATATCATAAATCAAAACATTTGATTTCAAAATCAAAATATCGTTTCTAATTTGTACACGCGATAAATAAAAGCTGTATTAGCGATTTAAAAAATGCTAAAAATCTGATTCATTAAATATTATTACATCAGTTCAATTTACGTCAAGAAAAGGTCCGGAAGGAAGTTGAGTTGTATAGCACATAATTATGGTAAACTTTGATTGTCTCACTGGTGCGAGTTATTTTTTTGACGCGAGGCAGCCAGCGGTCCAAAAATTCGTTCGCGGAGAACTTGCTTTGCGAATGATTACCTCCATGATTTAATATTTTAAATGTTCACGACGAATTAATCTTTTTTTTTTGTTTACTTTCATGAATAGATAATTTGAACTGCGAACCTAATTTCGACTGAAGTTATTGCAGAATATATACATAATTGAACGTAAGTCATCTCTCAAATATTAATTTATTTTGAATGATCTTTCTTAAAATGTAAATTTATGCAGTTTTATTCGAAAAAATAATTTTGAATAAAAATGGCCGCCTGGCATATGAAAAGGTGAAACGGCCATCCCGGAACTGTTGATGACAGTCACATGACTTACGCTTTTATTTTAGAAGATATTTTTTTTTATAAGAAGTACATATTAGAATCCTACGCGGGATGTTTTTTACCGTACCGGACCCGAAAAAGAAAACTCTATTTAAAGTTAACCCGAAACCCAATCCGAACCCGAAAAACTTAAATCCGAATCTGAAATGGACGAAAATTAATTTATATGTTAATACGACTATGGAAAAATAATCTATAATAATCTTTCTAATATCCATTTTATTTTTTATGCTGATGAGGGTAGATTTATGTATATTTCTTTAATAAGAAATAACGATTAGAATATTGCGCGGGTTGGTTTATACAGAAACCGACTTGAACCCAAAACATCCATTTAAAGATAATCCGAAACACGACACACTTCAACTTGAACCCGAAATACTTAAATCCGAACCTGAATTGGACGAAAATTAACTTATACGTCAATACAATTATGGAAAAATAGTCCACAGTAATCTCTCTAATATCCATTTTATTTTTTATATTGATGAGGGTAGATTTATTGTATTATGTATGTTTTTTTAATAAGAAGTGCAGATTAGAATCTTGCGCTGGTTGGTTTATACAATACCCGACCAGAAACCGACAAACTTCAACCCGAACCCGAAACCTCTATTTAAAGTTAACCCGAAACCCGACCAGAAACCGACACACTTCAACCAGACCAGAAATCGACACACTTGAACCCGAACCCGAAATGGGCGAAAATAAATTTATATGTTAATACAATTATGGAGATATAATCTACAATAAGCTCTCTAAAATCCATTTTATTTTTTATGCTGATGATGGTACATTTATTCAATTATGTATATTTTTTTAATAAGAAGTGAACATTAGAATATTGCTCGGGTTGGTTTATACCTTAAACGACCCAAACCCGCAAACTCTACTTAAAATTAACACAAAACCCGACCCGAACCCGACACACTTCAACCCGAACCCGAAATACTTAACCCAAAACTGTAGAGGAAGAAAATTAATCCATATTTTAATACAATCATGGAAAAAAGCCTACAATAATTTCTTTAAAACCAATTTTATCTTTTATATTGAAAAATGAACATGCAGTGGTGGCCAAAAGTTTGGACATTTTTTGAAAGTTTCATGTTTTTCAACTTTGTGTGCTTGTAGAATATATTAATTTTCACTTAAATACAAACCTTTATATATCAAATTGAAGGTTATTTAATGTAGAATTTAATAATAAAAACAGTATTACAATATCTGTATTACAAAAAAGGTTATGCTCATTTTAGTAGAACAAACAAACACAAATCGTTTTGAATAAGGACGTGTTTTGTAATAAAAGCGTACTAGCCAATCACAAACACTGTTATGAAGACCAATCAAATGTCTGTAACTATAGTTTAGGTTATTTGGATGGTAAAAGAGTTACTGTTGTGGAAATATTTTGCGGACTGATGCATACTAGTACAATTAAATACAGTATTGCTGTTTTTGAATATTTAAAGTCCTTTTTTTAATGACACTAATTTTAAACAATGTCATCAACAAGAAGAACTAATTGGACATCTACAAAAAGAAGCCGAATTGTCATATTGAGAGAAAATGGCCTCTCTTAGGCTGAAATTGCAAGAATAGTTGGTGGTTCAGTGACTTGTTCTGGTGTACGAAAGTTCTGTTTACGTTATGAAAAAACGAAATCAGTGGAAAATAAGGACAAATCAGGCCGAAAAAAATGCACAAGTGCTACTACCGATAGAAAAATTAAACGGTTATGCCTTGAAGATAGAAAATTTTCATTAGATGTGAAATGAATGCAGCGGGTATTGCAGTAAGTTCAAGAACAATAAGAAGAAGGTTATCAGGATTTAAACTAAAAGCTAGAATTCCAAGGAAAAAAACCACATTTAAAACAACAGCAACGCAAAAAACAACTTAAGTGGGCAAAAGAACACATTAAATGGTCAGAAAATCAATGGAAGCAAGTGATCTGGAGCGATGAGAGTAAAATATCTCTCTTTGGTAGTGATGGTAGAAAATACGTAAGACGTAGAGTAGGAGAAGCGCTTCATCCTGATTGCATTGAAGCAACTACAAAAAACCCCAACAAATGTCATGATTTGGGCATGTATGTCTGCAGATAGTGTGGGCCGAATTCAAGTGATTGATGGCATCCTGAATGCCAAAAAATGCATTGAAACTGTCCTGGAACCAAAATTGATACCTTCCATCAGGAATCTCTTCCCCAACAACGCACCATTAATTTTTCAGCAGGATTCAGCTCCATGCCACACAGCAAAAGTATGCAAAGCATGGTTTCAAAGTAAAGGCATAGATATATTACCATGGCCAGGAAACAGCCCTGATCTCAATCCAATTGAAAATTTGTGGCGACGTTTGAAAATTCTTGTACGAAAAAAACGTCCATCCAATAAAAGACAACTTATTGAAGCTATAATTGATTCTTGGCACCATGTGATTACGAAAGATGAACTCCAAACACTCGTTCACTCGATGAAAAGACGCTGTGAAGCTGTCTTAAAAAATAAGGGTTATCCTACTAAGTATTGATTGTGTAAGTATCACTTTAAAAAAATGCAAATCTAAGATAGATCTTACTATTAGTTGGATAACTTATTTTATAATACAGATATCGTAATACTGTTTTTATTATTAAATTCTACATTAAATTACCTTCAATTTGATATATAAACGTTTGTATTTAAGTGAAAATTAATATATTCTACAAGCACACAAAATGGAAAAACATGAAACTTTCAAAAAATGTCCAAACTTTGGGCCACCACTATATATATATATATATATATATACTCAATAGCGTTCCAATACCGAGTGTCCCAAAAATGACTGATGGATTTTAAAATTCAATAACTTGCAAAAGGTGACAGATATTTAAAAAAATTCTTGCAGGAGGGTTATGTATGATGTCAGGAGTTTTTTTTACTGTGATTCTTGATTTTAGTTAAAATTTCAAACAATAGATGGCGCTGACAGTGATTGGCGTTCAGTCGAGGCCGAAACTGATGCCACTCAGTATTGATGCGCTGCCCCTTGAATACTAGATGGCGGCTGTCGCAGTAGGATTTTTTTTTCAGCGTTTGAACAGTCCTTCGAACTTCAACACCAATAATTTCTAAAAGCTTTCTTCACCTAGTTTTTCTGAGATCAAATAAGTCAAAGAAAACTTTTAGATATTATTGGTGTTGATGTTCGAGGGACCCTTCAAACGCTGAAAAAAAATATCCGCCTGCGACAGGTGCCATCTAGTATTCAGTAGGCGGTGCATCAAGGCTGAGTGTCGTCAGTTTCGGCCTCGACTGAACGCCAATCTCTGTCAGCGCCATCTATTGTTTGAAATCGGAAAAAATCGGGTGACCCAAGAAACCGAAATGAAAGAATTTAGGGAGCGTATCCCATATAGTCTTATTCTTAGTTTCATAGTTTTAGTCATAGTTTTATGTATAGTTTATGTATGATTTAGTATGATTGGTAGCGGTGGCAACCACCACGGTGAGGGCTCGTGTTCGAATCCTGGTATGGCATAGATGTCATTTTGTGTAATTTGTCAACGTCTTGTATGTATTTCTGCGAATAAAAATATGGATAATTTGAGACAAACAGCCTAGTAGCTTATAGGTCTCAAAGTAATTCTCCTTTAAATGTTCAAAATATATAGTTTTATTCATTTGAAAAAAAAATATTCTAGAATTTTTTGAAAATTTGGGTCAACCCGAAAGGGAAGAAGCTTATTCCATGTTTTATTACAATTATGCAAAAATAGCCTACAATATACTTTATCTCTCCATAGTTTATCTCTCTAATATCCATTTTATTTTTTATGTTGAAAAAGGAACATTATGTATACTCAATAATGTTCAAATTATACAGTTTTATTTGTCTGATAAAAGAGTATTCGGGTTAACCCAAATCCAAAAGGAAATAAAATCAATGCCTATTTTAATACAATTATGGAAAAATTGTCTACAATTATATCTATAATACCAATTTTATTTTTTATTGTGAAAAATGAACATATATTAATATATACTCAATAACGTTCAAATATACAGTTTTATTCATCTGAAAAAAATATTCTAGAGTTTTTAAAAAATAGAGTGAACGTCCTGAAGACTAAAACCCCAAACCGTAACCCGGCCCCAACCCAAAACAATAAAAAGTCAACCCGAAGTGAACCCGACCAGCAACGAAAAAAGATAGCGTCAACCCGGCTCGATTCAGCACTTTAGTGCAGATATTAAATTGTTATTTTTTACAACATATGATATTCTTTGATATGTGTTACAAAGATATTTTGGGAAAATACGTTTGTGTGATAAAATATAGCATTTTCTTGCTTCTAATTTCTCAAGTGTGACGTTGATAAAAGATAGAAAGTTTCCCATTAGAAGTAATCTAAAAAAATTCGCTGTTAAAAATACTAAAATCTATACAGGGTGCCCAAAAGTCTTTGACACATTTTTAAATTCATTAAAATATCAAGAAATTGGTGTAGGAAAGTGCGGTTTGGACAAAAAGGTTTCTTATGATCTGAAATTTTGTTTAAGCAAATAAAAATATTAGTTCCAAAAATTTCTGACAGATGGCGCTGATTCTGGAATGTTATCGAATAGGTAGAATGTTTTTATACATAAAAATTTCGAAAAAAGCACAGTGTGTATGCACAATTTTTGTCCAAACTATGGCAACCCACATTCCAGAAGTTAACAACACTCGTCTATCCATCCGCACTCGTCTAATCGAACTCAGGAGGGCGAGTATTGTTGAGTTCTAGAATGTGGGTTGTCACAGTTTGGACAAAAACTGTGACACTGTTGACATGTTTCGGCTCCATCGGAGCCATTGTCAAAACAAATAAAAATATTCTACAACTGCACAGTATATGAAGTTATTATTTCAAACGCCATCATATAATTTTTACGTACTTTTCAAATTACGCACGTTGTTCTTTATTTTAAAAGATATTATTGCAAATCGGATCCTTAATTACATGAAATACACCATAAAGATACTACCAAGTTTTGTTATTTCTTTAAGTTTCGCAAGGTATGTCTGAATCTTCGGGAATATGATAGTCACAATTAGTTTTGCATTGATATGATTATGAGGCAACTGTGGTTGTGTAGTTGCTGTATGTAGTGAGGTAGAAGATGAATTCGATGGATTTGGATTGTTTTCTGCGTGTTTAATTCTAAACGTCAAGTTCTCTACCTGTTCACTGCAAGCGAAGTTTCACGTACGCTCTTTCTGATAGAATCTACATCTGTGGATTTCTTCAGCTTAATAAGAAGTTAAGCTTCGATTAAAGTATTATTGGAATCCACGGGTTTCCATTTTTATAGTGACGTTACAGTTATTATAGTGATATTTTAAACTGATATTAATGTGAGTTTCTCAGATTGTTACAGAACGATCAGTGAGGCCATTTTGATTTGAGTTAAATGATTTGAATGTAATAAATATTTTGGGAAAGAGTTATTTTCACCTCCCAGTCAATAGTAGAATTTAACTTAAATTTGATCGCCTATATTTAAGTTTGCCCGCTCCACAGGAAGTCACAAAGAACGATAAGGGTGTTTATCATTTTAAATAAATTGTTGTATTTTTTTAACACATTGCCGACCGAGAATCTTTTTATTAAATCTGGGTTTTAAAAGAGTAGGAGCTTCTCCCTCATCTGAAAGTCTTTGGTACATTAGTTTCTTAGATAGGTTTCTCAAGTTTATGCATCAGTAAATATCTCTGGTACTTCTCTATTATCCCATCGACCACTTTTCATAACAAAAAACTATCGCCAAACTGTAACGCTCAAGAAACGGGAGAACATTGCCATTGGAATATCAAAATAAATAAATAAATAAAATATAAGAATTTAAGGACGCAATTGTTATTTTAATTAATGAAATAACTAATAAGTCAGTATAACATAATGAAAAATACACGCAAATGTCGAATTAAAAACCACTTGATGACATAACAAACACGTATAATGCTTCTGACATCAAGTAAATGGGACTGCCTTTTTGGCGTTTAATCTTGCAGTTTGGCGATAGTTTTTTGTTGTGAAAAGTGGTCGACGGGATAATAGAGAAGTACCATATCGTTCAATGTACAGATTAAATATAAAACGTCTTACAATCTAATAACATATGGGCAACAGGATATAAATGCATTTTCTGTAAGGTATAAAATCCACGCCTTAAGTCAGTAATGTAATATAATGTAATATAATACAGTTAAATAAAAACGAGAATTCTCGTTCCCGGTCTGCAAAGTGTTACGATCTGTGTCTTGGCTTTCTTTAAGTGACTAGCCCAAAAGTGTAAGTCAAAAAGTATTAAGTAAATTTTAAAAAATGGAGAAGTATCTATTGAAGTTTTACTATTTTGAACATACTAATATTTTGGAATAAACACAGAATGAGAAAAATTAATTTAAAGATTGCAACTCTGATACATTTAAATGGAAATGGCTGCAGCAACAAGTATTTTTCACACATTTAAAATCATTGGATTATTTATATAGCTTTGCCAGAATATACTTGGGATATCTAAATACGTTTTAAAGAAGAAATTGGAAAAATGATATTTTCGTCATTTTTTAGGGTTCCGTTCTTAAAAATGTGAAAATGGAACCATTTTAAGATCACTCCTGTGTCTGTCCGTCCGTCTGCCACCACCCTTTCTCTCGTAAACTATGGGACGTGCAAAGTTCGAGCTTGAGAAAGTTATAAAGCCTTTTTACCCACAATTTTCAGATTATTAGGGATTCCCAAATATGTTTAGGAAAAAGTTAGGGGGCTAATTAAGTTACTTGAAAAAAAAAGTTTTCTTCTTGTATATCGTGTGGGGTATCGTAAGAAAGTTATCGTTCAAAATGCAATTCCAAAAATATGTTCCACCTTCTATTTCCGAATCTACTGAAATTAAAATTAGGAAAAAATTAGGGGTAGAAGGAGTTTATTTTAACCTTGCAGGAAAACTATAGCGATTTTCCTAGGTAACATAGTTTTTGAGAAAAACGCATTTTTTTCGTAACACACAAACGTTACTTTTCCGATGGTCAGCGGGGGAGTTGACGAGTGCTCGCTGTATCTATCAACGCCGAATCATCTAAGGATAGTTGATAATGATTTTCGAAAAAAATTGTTGGTAATTAGCCGAGATATTAATTAACGTATTTTAAAAAAAACTTTATTTTTATCTATCGTGTAGGGTATCGTTCGAAAGATAAACACCGAACTCAAAAATATATTTCTTTTAATTTTATGTATTATATTTTCAGAGATATCGTCGAAAGTATACTAGAAAAATAGGCCCCCCCCTCGTCTTTCCGAATCCACTGAAACTAAAATTATGAAAAAATTAGGGGTAATAGAAGTTTATTAATTAATTAATAGTAATTAATACATTTAATGTATACGGAACCCTTTGATCGCGAGCTATAATTGTAATTGACTGATTATTTCCAAATAAAACTTAGTGAGTTCTGTTAAAATTACCTTTATTAAATGATTTTTATTATTAAAAACATCGTAATATATTTCGAGTTCTTGAGAATTATAAAGAAGAAACTGTAAAAAAAATATATATATATAATTCTTTTCAGGAATAACTTTTATACACAAGGTAATTTTTTTCTTTTTCCCTTTTAGAAGGATATAGATAAAATGCTTGTCGTTAATCAAAATATCCAAATATACTTTGTATAATAGAATAGAATTACAAAGAAGAAATATTACATGCAATACAATGTAATTTTTCATTTGCGACAAAGTAATATTCCCGCGCATGACATTGGTGAATAATAGAATTTTTCCTTATTAGAAAAGCATATATAAAGTTTCGTTTGTTATTCAATACATCAAATTATATATATTTTTTACTTTAGAAGAGAAGTATATATAGAAGTAATATTCTAATCGATAAAAATTTCCACTCTCATTTTTCGGGTATTATGTGGAAAAAGAATATTTTCTTTTCAGCAGAATGAAATTATTATAATTTTTTTCTAAATATGATAAAATTTTATATTGATACAAGAAAGTTTTTAAAAAGAAGCAGTTTGTCTCTATTATTTTTTTCATAAATTCAAATTTTGCACCTGTAATTTCTCAAGTAGGACATTATGGAAGGGTAGAATTATTTTATTAAAAAACATTTATTAATTTAATTTTTTTTTTCAAATACTTTACTGTATTTTAAATTATAATAAATAATTAAGAAAAAAAATTCTATGCAAAACCATATGAAATTTAACTTCTCTAATTTCTCACTTAGTAGTATGAAGATTAGTAAGGCAGTAATCATCTTTTACGCAAAACGAAGACTGTTTAGCGTAATTTGTAGAAATCAAAATGCTTAAAATTCAATATAAAATATCTATCAAGTGTAAAAATGTAACATTTACATACTTGTATTCCTACATTCATATAGTACAAGTTAAAAGTATTGTTAATTTTTTTATTTAATATTATGATATGTAAATTAATATTTTATTTAATTAGTCATGCATTTTACGTCATCGAATTAATCTCCGGGAAGAGCTAACTTGTCAATGGACATTATACTAGAGAGAAGTGTACGTCCGCGAGAATAAATAGTTTTTTACTGAATTTAAAAGAAAAATCACTTTAAATCTGATTTTTTTTTTAGATATTTCCATTGAAAAACGATTGACTGATTAAACAAAATTATCAAGTAATTTCTTAAGTATGACATTACGGAAGAGTAAATATATTTTATTAGAAAAACATTCAATAAATTAAAAAAATAATAATATTTTACTGTATTTGAAATTATAATAAATAATAAAGAAGAAAAATTCTATGTAAAGCCATATGGTATTTAATACCTTTAATGTCTCACGTAGTAATATGAGGATGAAGAGGGGTTCTTTTTTCTGAAAAATACAGCTTTTAAATTTCTATTGTTTTTTTAAATTATGTAAATTTTTTATATTATAAAAGGAAGTTATGAAGAAAAAATATTCGATGCAATAAAATATAGGAAATCTCTCCTCCATTTAATTTATCATGTACGACATTGATAAGGGGTATTTTTTATTCCATTATAAGGATATATATAAATTGTTTTCTGCTTTTTAAAAATATTATTAATTATTTTATACACTAAAAAAGTAAAAACAATCTTATTTTCCCTTTCATGTCCTTTATTATTTATCCTACAGTTGCGCGTAATGTAATATTCAATAAATACAGCAATTTTGCTGTCTGATTTCTCATCTATGACGTTGACGAAGACTAGATGTTGTGGATTTGAAGAATATACAGGATGTTTCAAAATAATCATCCTATTTAAAAAAAATCATAACTCTTAAGCTTTTAATCATTTGTGATCGAATAATGCATAGGTAAAAAGAGGGAAATTTCGAGTTTCACGCAGTCGCCGACAGGTACCGCTAATGTTGTTCCTTCTTCCTTCACTTCGTCCTATTCAATACATCAAATTATGTATTTTTTGCTTTAGAAGACAAGTATATATAGAAGTAATATTCTTATAAATAAAAATTCCCCACTCTTATTTTTCGAGTATTATGTGAATAAAGTAGGGGTGCACAACCTTTTTAAGCGAAGGGCCACTTACAAAAATGACTGGGTTGTCGAGGACCACCATCAGAAAATTTTTGCTTCGAGAAGGTGTGACCGGGGTGGGGAAGAGATCAGATTAAAAAAACATAAATTTAGGAAGGGTAGATTTAGCACCCTAGGTTCCTTCCTTCCAGTCAACGTATTCAGTTCTGTTGGCAATGATATATCAACAGTTTATGTTTGTATTTATACAAGAGATATAGCTAAGATTATTTTCAAAGAGTGAAAATACTCCTTGACTTTATTTGAAGGAATAAATTTAGCTTTAAAGATTGCCAGTGCCGAAAAAAAATTCTGCTTTCATGAATGAAGGTGGAGAGGGGGGGGGGGGGTGTCAGCCTAAAAGTTCATAAAAATGCTAATTTTAAAGAAGGGTTAGCTCCCTATATTCAACTACCTCCTTAGTCAGCATAACCCAATTCAGTTGGAAAGGATGGAAAAAACACATTTTTTTCATGCGCGATTGACAATATTCATAGTTTTTTCCTAGTGATTGACGAAATTTACGATTATTACGCACACGTTCGGCGAAATTTGCGATTTATACGCACCCGATCGGCAAAATTTGCGATTTTTACGCTCCCGATCGGCGAAATTTGCAATTTTTGTCACATCCGATCGGCGAAATTTGCAATTTTTGTCACATCCGATCAGCGAAATTTGCAATTTTTTGCCCCCGATTGGCAAAATTTGCGATTTTTTACGCGCCCGATTGGCAAAATTCACGATTTTTACGTGCCAATCGGCGAAATTCATGATTTTTACGCGCCCTATCGGCGGATTTCACGAGTTTTACGCGCATAATCGAAAAAATTCACGATTTTTACGCGCATAATCGAGAAAATTTGCGATTTTTACGCGCCCGATCGGCAAAATTCGCGATTTTTTACGTACCCGATCGGCGAAATTCATGATTTTCACTCGCCCTATTGGCAGAATTCGCGATTTTTACGCGCCTGATCGGCAAAATTTGCAATTTTTACACAGACGATCGCCGAAATTTACAATTTACACGTACCCCATCGGCAAAATTCGCAATTTATATGCACTCGATCGGCAAAATTCGCGATTTTTACGCGCCTAATCGGCAAAATTTGCGATTTTTACGCGTCCGATCGGCAAAATTCGCGATTTTTACGCAGACGACCGGCGAAATTTACAATTTACACGCATCCGATTGGCAAAATTCGCGATTTTTACGGGCCCGATCGGCAAAGTTCGCGATTTTTACGCATACGATCGACGAAATTTACGATTTATACGCACCTGATCGGCAGAATTCGCGATTTATACGCACCCGATCGGCAAAATTCGCGATTTATATGCACTCGATCGGCAAAATTTGCGATTTTTACGCACCCGATGGGCGAAATTAGGCAAAATTCGCGATTTCTACGCACCTGAACGGCAAAATTCGTGATTTTTTCGCGTCCGATCGGTGAAATTGATCCGCGGGTCACCAGTAATCCGATCGCGGGCCACAGGTTGTGCACCCCTAGAATAAAGAGTATTTTCTTTTCATCAGAAGGATAGATATGAAATTAATAATTTTTTTTTTCAAAATATGATAATATTATTTATATGTGATACACGAAAGTTTTTAAAAAGAAGCGCTCTGTCTCTATTCTGTATTTCAAAAATTAAAATTTTGCACTTGTAATTTCTCAAGTATGATATTACGGAAGGGTAAATTTATTTTATTAGAAAACGTTCATTAAATTATTTTATTTTCGAAATATTTTACTGTATTTTAAATTATAATAAATAATGGAAAAAATTTCTATGTAAAATCATATGGGATTTTAACTCCTCTAATTTCACACACAGTAATATGAGGACTGATGGGCGGTAATGTGCAGCTTCATATTTTATACAAAACGAGGACTGTTTAGCGTAATTTGGAGTAATCAAAATTATAATAAATTGATATAAAATATCTATCAAACGTAAAAATATAACATTTACATAGTAGTATTCCTACATTCTTGTAGTACAAGTTAAAATTATTGTTTGTATTTTGTTTAATATTATATGTAAATTCATATTTTATTTAATAAGTCATGCATTTTACGTCTTCGAACTAATCTCCAGGAAGAGCTAACTTGTCAATGGAGATTTTACTAGAGAGAATTGTACGTCCATGAGAATAAATAGTTTTTTACTGAATTTGAAAGAAAAGACACTTTAAATCTTTTTTTTTTTTAGATTTGTCCATTGAAAAACGATTGACTAATTAAACAAAATTATCAAGTAATTTCTTAAGTATGACATTATGAAAGAATAAAGTTATTTTATTAGAAAAACATTCATTAAATAAAAAGAATAATAATAGTTTACTGTATTTTAAATTATAATAAATAATAAAGAAGGAAAATTCTATGTAGAACCATATGGGATTTAATACCTCTAATTTCTCACGTAGTAATATGAGGATGAAGAGGGGTTTTTTTTTTAATGAAAAATGCAGCTTTGAAATTTCTATTGTTTTTTAAACTATGTGAGATTTTTACATTATAAAAGAAAGTTATAAAGAAATATTCGATGCAATAAAATATAGGAATAACCAAGAAAGTAAAAAATGTTAGTGAGACTGCTTGTAAAGTTTGTGCTGTACATGGACAAAGTGCTGTTTCAGATGACACAGTTCGATGGTGGTTTGAGAAGTTTAAGCGCAGAAATTTCAACCTCGAAGATGATGCCCGCTGCGATGATGACTGTCATCTGTAAAGAAGGGTTGGGTTGGGTTGATTTAAGACGGCCAATTATCAACACGAGGAATATAGGCCCTAGGAGGGAGTGCCCTCCGTGGGGGTCTTTTTAAAGGATCCTAACCTATATTTACTTGTAAAGAAGGACCTCTTAAAAAAAACCATCAAATGATGATGCACTGTACTTTTTGGAATATTTAGTGTCTGTGATAGCTTCTGAACTGTGTAACATGGATTTTTTTTTCGATAGCTTATCTTAAGAGGTCCTCCTTTACAAATGATGGTTGGTCCAGAGTGGGCATCATCTAGGCTGAAAATTCCGCGCTTAAAAACCAAAACACACTTTCCAACTGTATCACTTGAAACAGCTCTTTGCCATTTACATCACAAATTTTACGAGCGGTTTGACTAACATTTTTACCTTTCTTGAAAGATAAGAGCATAATATGATGAAAATGAACTTTTTAGTTCACCATTCTTAGCACTGTACTGAAACAAACATTATGCCACAACAGATGCGCGAATTATGCAGCGCAAGCAGAAATGATCGAATGTACAGATCTGGGTCATTCAAATTCAACAATTATCAGCAGTAGCAAAATAACTAGACAAAACCGCGCTCCGCTTTGAAAAACCACAGAATTTTCCGTATGACCCAATAGATAAGTGCAAACCTTCCGGTATTTTTAAATAAGACATATACGTATTTTGAACCAGCAAAATATTTTAATGAAATGTTACATTCCTTCTATATCGTAGTTATGTGTTTTCATTCATTAAATAAAATTTATGAATGAAATATGTTTATTTAGCTTATATGTTTATTTAGCTATGTTTATTTAGCTATTTAATCAGCTTAGGAAGGTTGGCAATTATGGATGCATATGTCTCGGTGTGTAAGTGAAAGGGTTAAACTATAAATAGTATGTATATTGGGAAATAATTTAAAATATGAAAATTTCTATGAAATTGAATACCGGTTCCGGTAATCGAAACCGGTTCCGAAAGTAAAAGTATCTTCGTAAAAAAAAAAAAAAAAAAAAAAAAAAAAAATCCGCGAAGAAAATCGAAAAAGTAATCAACGCCTTATATAGAGATCGATCTCAGCTATCCAATGCAAAAAGAGATCTTTTAGAAATATTTAAATGCAAAAGCGATATAAAAAAATAACTGCTCCATAGGATTAACATTAGCAAGTGGGTGTTTTCACGTGAGGAGAGGGGACCGTTAAGAAACATTTGTCCTTTTTTTTTAGCGAACAGTAAATGTCTTTTGATAAAGAAAATCTATATCATTTGCTCAATTCTTTTATAATTATCCATAATATGAAAACGAAACATCAAACAAATACCTGACAAGACATAGAAATAGTCGACACAAAAATATAGATTACAAACTTGGAAATGGCAAAATGTCCAAGGTATTTAATCATAACTGCTCTTATTTCCTCAAAAGAAAAATGAAAAAAAGAATAAGAAAGATTTCCTAACATGAAATTTATAATAAATGACATAAAGTCTTGTCCCACAAATACTGTATAAGACACAATAATTGACACAAAATATATTTCGGGCTTCTAACAACAAATTTTGCCAGCATTTAACCCTAACAATTCTTATAGTCTCAAAATAAAATGAAAGCTTTCCGTAATATGAAGCTTGTAAATCAAAGAAAGGGTAAACAAATAATGAAATTGGATTTATAGTTAGTGGTTTGTTTTGTTTTTGTTCTTTTTAAATCCTGCATTTTCACTCAAATGCGTTCGTTTTTTAGCACCTGACAGCTTCGCAGGCGTAATGGGTGGAATTATGGGATACCAAAATAAAGTTTGGAAGAAAATGATTTCTATAAACTACGACAAATAAATACTTCAAACGGAAGAAAAAAGAGAGAATGGAAACATTTTTATATAAACAGTTCTTTTTATTCTTTTTCTTGTTTTCCGACTGACAGTTTCGTAAGCTTCTTTTGAGAATTCCTGGATATATAAGCTCTTAAAAGTATACAAACAAATTGAGATATATATTAAATGAAATGTTGGGTTGAGTTGCATATGACGATGATTTCTTAAATTATTATTAAGTATAAACACAAAAAAAATAAAGACAAGAGTTTGATTTATTTTGCTTTAGATGCGACAGTTATTTTTTTAAAATTGCATTATTGAATTCCAAAATATTGAAAAACGCGATATAATAAATTATAACACCTTGTAATAACGTATTCCTTTTAAATGCTAAAGGTGTAAATTAACAACATAATACAAATTAAAATAACTTTTTATTAGTTGTTTTACATGTTTCGACTCTTTCCGAGTCATTTTCAAAATCAAAATGAGATTATTCCAAAAATTGCACGGGCTTTGAAGTTATTATTTTCTAAAAATTATGCACGTTATGCATTATTTTTTACTTGGTTGTTTATTTTCATATCTGTGACCATGGAGTAATTCGAACCACAGTTTCGGTACATTAAAAGATGCCGCATCGTTACATATTGTTTAAATTAAAAGATGCCGCATCGTTACATTTTGTACAATATGTAACGATGCGGCATCTTTTAATTTACCGAAACTGTGGCTCGAATTACTCCATGGTCACAGATATGAAAATAAACAACCAAGTAAAAAATAATAGATAACGTGCGTAATTTTTAGAAAATAATAACTTCAAAGCCCGTGCAATTTTTGGAATATTCTCATTTTGTTTTTGAAAATGACTCGGAAAGAGTCGAAACATGTAAAACAACTAATAAAAAGTTACATTAATTTGTATTATGTTGTTAATTTACACCTTTAGCTTTTAAAAGGAATATATTGAAAAAAGCTTTAATCTATTACCTTTTATCCCATAAATATATTTGTTAATAACAGGATGAAATTTTAAGGATTTTTTTTTTTTTAAGGGAATAGTTAAGAAAAATAATATTCGTTCAAAGAAACAAAATGAAAGTTAAAGGAAAATAAATAAAAATCTCAGAAAGAGCATTGAAAATTAAGAAATAAAGTAAATGTTAAAGGTTGAAGGTTAAAGAAACTTTTTAATAAAGCAAAGAAAACTGAAATAATTTCGGTGGTAGTTAAATATATAATGTTACTTGGAGTTTCATTTCATTCTTAAGTAATTTTAGTTTATTTTTTTGTAAATAATAGAAAATTTCCTTTGACAATATATATATATATATATATATATATATATATTAGTTCGAGTCTTTATATAATGAAATTCATTGTTCCAGTCAAAAAATTCGTTATATAGAAAAAATCTTTATATAGACAGTAACAAAAACATTGCTATTTAATGTAAAAATTTTGAAAAAAATGTCTTTGAGGTGTTTTATTAAGATTTTCAAATGTTTAAATCTATATATTAACTTAATATTGTGTTTTTTAATAATTTTAATAGTTTTAAAAAGGAAAATAAACATTTATTTTAAAGCATAGTAAAACTAGTCGTTGTGGGCATCTGTAATACTTACCCATCATGGATATATGTATAATGTAAACTATGAAAATAAAACATGTGTAAACTACTTATAAAATGCTTTGCAATTCGAATGAAATAGGGGCTTGATGACGTCATAAACTTTAAATGATCTATTACTGAATTGCGTAAAAAGATCAACCTTATAACTCCAAAAGTGATAATCCTGTTAACTAACGGTTTATTGCGTCGGATTAAGCGTCTCATTTCCAATTAAAATATAGCTTTCAATTGAAATTTGAATGAAATAAAGGGTCATGAAAAATCGAAGAGTGTGGAAATAGGATTACAAATAAATCGGCAACTCATAATCCGATCAATTTCATCTTTTATGCAAAATTTATGTTTTTGTATTGTCTTTTATATTCGCTCCTTAAAATAAACAATTTCGAAATTTTTTATACACCTTTTATCAGAACGGATATTTTGAAAGACCGAAAAAAATAGTTCCGGATAATCGAGATTACTGAAATTCAATAAGCTTCTTTTCATTATTGCATACTAAGTACATACCAAATTCCAAGTCTGTATCTGAATTTGTTCGGGAGATAGAGCGTTTACAGACTACAGACACACAGACAGACGGACGGCAATTTTTTGGAAAAATATATGTTTTTTGGAATCTCCAGAGTCTGAAACGTGTAAATCCGTCAATATTTTTTCGATTTTTAAAACGATTACAAGATTTACCCTATACTATGTATGATGGGTAAGTAAAACAAAAACGCATAAGCAAAACTTACATTTGTTTTAGACGGAGAAAACTGTAATTTTTGGTTGTTTTGATTTCCAAACTGTTATACACTCGTAAAAATCTCACACTTTAACAAGGAATGCAGACTTAGATAAGAAAATCACTTATCATCCTTAAAGTGAAAATGTATATACTTAAAGTGATAACAGTACACATAAAGTCTTATAAAAACCTTTTTAATACACAGATCGACAAGTTTCCTACGCTCAATTGGTGACATTTTCAAGATCAATAGTGATAAATAAACTAATCACGCAAAATTTTTGTGAAAAGGAACTTGACAAAGAAGATAAAGAATAAGGTAGAGTTACTCAGCTTTGAAGGATAAACCAGGAATCAGTGAAGGAAAATTGAATAGACGGTGAAAATACTTAAAGTGATAACAGTACACATAAAGTCTTATAAAAATCTTTTTAATACACAGATCGACAAGTTTCCTACGCTCAATTGGTGACATTTTCAAGATAAATAGTGATAAATAAACTAATCACGCATAATTTTTGTGAAAAGGAACTTGACAAAGAAGATAAAGAATAAGGTAGAGTTACTCAGCTTTGAAGGATAAACCAGGAATCAGTGAAGGTAAACTGAATAGACGGTGAAAATACTTAAAGTGATAACAGTACACATAAAGTCTTATAAAAACCTTTTTAATACACAGATCGACAAGTTTCCTACGCTCAATTGGTGACATTTTCAAGATCAATAGTAATAAATAAACTAATTACACAAAATTTTTGTGAAAAGGAACTTGACAAAAAGATAACGAATAAGGTAGAGGCACTCAGCTTTGAAGGATTAACCAGGAATCAATGAAAGAAAATTGATTCCACGTGGTTTTGAAGCTTTTTCTGAACAAATGAAGAAATTTTTCTGAAAACATTCGTTATATGGAAATAGATCTTTCCCTATATGGAGATTATTTGTAATGTAATCATGGAAAAAAGTGGCCGTTCCTGCTCAAAATTCGTTATATGGAAGTTCGTCATAGAGGGACTCGACTGTATATATATCTTTACTATTTCCGAAATTATAAAAAAAAAGACATGGAACCAAAAACTTCTAAGTTATAAATAGTTGAAACAAAAATATACATTAAAAATTCCTAAACGACACAATTTTTATTGCATTTAATGCAAACTACTTTTTTAAATTCAGATAAAATGAAAGATTTCGTAACGTGAAATTTATTTATTAAGGGGTTTTGGCACCCTGTTAATTACTTAATTTTAATACCTAATATTGCTTTATTTGAGTATTTTATAATATCTTTTTGACATACTATTAAATAGTTTTATAAAGAAAAAGGATATAATAAAGAAAAAATGATATTCTTGTAGTAAAATTTGAAAAAAAAAATTAAAAATATTAAGAAAATTTCAAAAACAAACTTTTGTTACCATTTTTAACTTTTGCAGCATTTTTTCCCCATATTTTTCTTACAAGTTTTCTTTATATGTAAATATAAGGATCAGATTTCCAAAAAGTTAATTAATTTAAGAGAAAATAAATAAAATGTCACGACATTTGTAAAAATACAGCAAAATTGACCATTTACTTAAAATTTCTATGTTTAAAAAATAAACTATTAAAATTACAGAAAATACGGCCAAAAGGTACCGTGTGAAGAAACAAACTTTTAAGCATTTTTCTCACCACTAAAGTTAGTAATACAATTTGACTTTCTTAATTTCCGAAATCTGCGATTAAATAAAGGAAAAAATTCTATTACATTTTAGTGGTATTAGAAAAGCTTAAATATTGACAGCGGTGCTCCTAGAAGAAATATCTTAACAGACATATTATCACAAGTGACAAAAGAATACAGATTTCAAGCTTCTACTAACAAAGTTGATAGCATTGAAACCTAATCATTCTTAAGTCTCAAAACAAAATGAAATATTTTTTACAATGAGGAGATTGTAAATAAAAGGAAAATAAAGCCAATAATAAAATAGATTTATACTTAGTGGTTCATTTGATTTTTGTTTAAATTTCCATTTCCATACAAATGCTTTCGTACTTTAGCCTCAGAAAATTTGCAGATATAGCACATGACATTATGGCATACCAAAATAAAGTTTGGAGGAAAAAATAGATTTCATAAGCTACGCTGTTTAACGCAAGTAAATACTTCAAATGGAAGAAAAAAGAAAGAAAAATTCAGTTATTTATATACAAGTAGTTTTCCCGTTTAAATCTTCATTTCCAAACAAATGCCTTTGTACTTTACCTCTTGACAATTTCGCATACATTGACATAACTGATAGAAATACAGAATTCAAGCTACTAATGACGAAGTTTATAGCATTGAAACCTAATTAATCTTAAATCTCAAAATAAAATTAATAATATTTAGAATAAGAAGATTCTAAATCAAAGGACAAAAAATAATAAAATTAGATTTATAGTTAGTGGTTCATTATATTTTTGTTTAATTTTGCATTTCCATACAAATGCGTCATACTTTAGCACCTAACAATTTCGCATGCATGGCATATGGTATTATGGCATTCCAAAATAAAGTTTAGAGGAAAATAAGATTTCTATAAACTACGCTGTTTTACGACAAGTAAATACGTCAAATGGAAGAAAAAATAAAGAAAAACATTAGTCATTTATATATAAGTAGTTTTTCAATTTTAATCTTCATTTCCACACAAATACCTTTGTACTTTAGATCTTGAAGATTTCGCAGACATTGACGTAACTGATAAAAATGCAAACTTCAAGCTACTAATGACAAAGTTTAGAGCATTGAAATCTAATTATTCTTAAGTCCAAAAATAAAATGACAAATTTTTAGAATAAGGAGATTCTAAATCAAAGAAAAAAAATAGTAAAATTAGATAAAAGTTAGTGGTACATTTTATTTTTGTTTAACCCCTTCAGGGTCAAAGTACTATTGTAGCTAAAATATTGAAATAATTGATTGGCACCAGGATTCACGAACGAATTTATTTTAAAATAAGCAAAAGCTTTTCCTCATGTACCTTATAAATTCAAAATTTTGATTATAAAATTCTGGTGTCATTGTCGCATTTTGGGATTAAAATTAAGTGGTATATGTAATATACCGGTGCCCTTCAAGGTGTTAAATATGCATTTCCATTTAAATGCGTCGTACTTCAGCACCTGACAATTTCGTAGACTTTGTGCATGGCATTATGGAATTCCAAAATAAAGTTTGGAGGAAAAAAAGATTTCATAAGCTACGCTCATTTATGACATTTTTTAAATGGTAGAAAAAGGAAAGGAAGAAGCATTAATAAAGACAGGAACTTCGTATATTTTGGAATAGTATTTATATTTAGACCAATGCAACATCCCGATATTGTTTAAAACCCGAAAACCGAATACACTTGCAAACTTCTGCAAAACTATCTGCGAATAGTTTTTATAGACAAAAATTATTTTACTAAACTTGATCACTTGCAAACAAATAATAATAATAATAAACTTATTTTGAGAGTATTGTGAGGTAGTCGGACAATATGGAATAGGAAGTTAAAAATGAAGAAAACGAACAAAATTTGGCAAAACACAGCATGATCAAAATATAGAGTCTAGCTAGATAATCAGCCAAGATACTTGAGTTCATTTACTCAAATCACAAACATGAGGATCTGTCTTTGCGCCAGCACAATCATTGATTATTATGAGATATTGGTATTCCATATAACGCGACTCCACAGGTTTGGAAAAAACTGCTGTATGTTTATTGGGGTGAATCGCGAGCTAAAAAACGATTATTGCTTCATAAACTGTTAGTATTTTGGTGTGCATTTTACTTAATTTCAAAGTAAAAATATTACTTCTAGTAATGAATAAAAAAATATTGAAAATATTGAATAATCGAAAAACAAATATTTATTCACACAATGCGCCCTCACGCAGTTTGATGAATAGCATGGTTTTTGGAACATTCTGGAAACGTTGTTAAGTAGTTTACGATATTGCCACTATAGTGACAGCATTTTACCAATAAGAAACCTTTGTATTCTATATTACCCGAAGTTCTCTTAAGTAATTTTCCTGTTAAAATCTTCATTTCCATACAAATGTCTTTGTATTTTAGCTTTTGACGATTTCGCAGGGCATATCTGCTCCAAGGGTGTCGCATCAATTCGTCGCGCACAATTCATCGCGGAACAATTCATCGCTCACAATTCATTACAGCGTCAATTCTTCGCAGAGACAATCCATCGCGCACAATTCATTGCAGCGACAATTCATCGCGGCGACAACTCATCGCAGCGTCAATTCGTCTCAGCGTCAATTCGTGGTGGTGTCAATTCGTCGCGACGTCAATTTGTCGCAACGAAAATGTATTTGAAGGCTATGATGATAAAATAAAGATAATTTCATAACATTATTTAATGATAATTTGTTTTCTAGATATAATTGCATGTAAATTGTGAGTTATAATTCTCTATATCGAAAACACTAATTATCATTAAACATATTTACTAACTTGTCTTTATTTTATCACCATAGCCTTCAAAAGCATTTTAGTTACGACGAATTGACACCACGACGAATTAACGCTGCGATTAATTGTGCGCGATCAATTGTTCCGCGATCAATTGTGCGCGACGAATTGACGCAGAACCCTGCTCCAAGCGCTGTGCCAAGGTATGTATATCAAAATAAAGTTTGGAGGTAAATAAAATTTCTATAAACCACGCTGTTTTACGGCAAGTAAATACTTCAAATCGAAGAAAAAACAAAGAAAGAAGCATTTCTCTATAAGTAATTTTCCCGTTTAAATCTTCATTTTCATACAAATACCTTTTTGAACTTTAGCTGCTGACGATTTCGCAGACATACCGCTTGGCATTATGTTACACCAAAATAAAGTTTGGAGGAAAATAAAATGTCTATAAACTGCGTTGTTTTGCGACAAGTACTTGAAACGGAATAAGAAATAAAGAAAATACACATTTATATATAAGTGGTTGTTCCCTTTATTCTTCTTTTCCGTTTGATATTTTCACAAGCTTCTTTTGAAAAATCTTACGCACATACATTCCTAAAAGTGTACAAAAAAATTACAGACATATAAAGTGTAATATTGTGTTGAGATATTTATGACAATAGTTTCTTGAATTAATATAAAATATTGATACATAAAATAGACAACAATATCATTTATTTTGTTTTATATGGTCCAGTTATATATTTTTTTAATCTATTATCGAAATTCAAAATATTTTAAAAATATTTTGATCTCTTTCTTTTATCCCATGAAAATATTTGCAATAAAGATGAAGTTAAAATGAGTAAAAATGACATTAAATGTAAAATGTTGAATACAAATTACAATTTATTTTTATAAAAGCACAAGACAGATTCAATTTTATTTCAAACAACATTTTAAATTTATTTAGGGTTATTAGTTAATGAATGAAAAAAATTATGTAAAAAATTATGAAAGTTTGAATTATTTTCCAAAAAAGTTAAAAACTAAAAAAATATTTTTATTTCTTTATTTTGTTATATGTTGCGAAAAATAACAGTCAACAAACTTAACGAAAATAATTTTTATAATATTAATTTCCTAAAAAAAGTAATATAAATCATAATCATTGTAGAAAAAATAGAAAAAATATAAGCAATCACACAGTTGAATTTTTTAACCTATGTGATTTCAAAATGTTTTTCACCTTATTCTTATATCTCTTATGCATAATTTCCCATCACTCTAAAAACGACATTTTCAAAACTGAGCAAAAAATACTCAAATCTGAGTAAGAAATGCCTCCGAATCAAAATTACTCAAGTTTGAAACATGTGTATACTCATTTCTGAAAACATGCACACACTCAAGAATAAAACATCATGTGCTCAGATTTGAGTATTTCCATGTTTCAAAAATGAGTATGAACTGGATTCTATGTGCTGATTTTCGAGTATTTCTATGTTTCAAAAATAAGTTTGAACTGATTCTAATCATTTTTCAGTATGTCCAGGTTTCAAAAATGAGTATGAACTGACCTCTATGAGCCCAGTTTTGAGTATGTCTATGTTTCAATATTCTGAGTATTTCTGGTATTTCAGAATTGAAAGCATTGTCGTCACATTTGAAACAAAAAGTTTCATAAAAAATGAAAACACCGATTTACTCAGATTTGAAAGTGACATTTTTCTCAGTGATATATTATATCAGCACAGTGGGAGAAATAGTAATTTCTGTTGAAGAATGATTTAACGGGATTACGTACTCTTTGAACTTTTATTTGTTTCATTAATTTATAATCTTTTTGTCGCATTATAAAATAGTTTTCTGATGGAAAATGAGTGAATCAAGTGACAATGTAGTTCTTGTGGGAAAAAAAAAATTCTAAAACCACATGCTGTCTACAAGTTGTAACTACTTGAAACATTTTTTCCATATATTTTTTACAGGTGTACTCTATACCTACTAGGATCAAATTTCCAAAAACTTAATTAGTGTTTCAAAATATAAATAAAATGTCATGAGATATACAGCAAATAAAAACTATTTACTGAGTATTTTTATTTATTGAAAATAAACTATTTATGTTACTCGAAATCCAATACTTAATTTTATGAAATAATTCTTATTGGTCGTCGGTCAAAAATAGCGAATGGAATAAACAGTATGCTTTGAAAGTTTGTCACATGGTTTGTCACTCTCACTATATAAAATCCCAATGGAACGAATTTATGAAACGGATAATTCGGAAATATGAAATGCATGTAGGAAATATGATTATCCAATTGAATGCAAACAGATTAAAATTTCCTCCTTTTTTTATGACATCAATAAAAAATATATCTTTTTTAAATTACGTATTTCTCTCTCGCATCCACAGCAATGAAAAATTTTGTTGTCGCTACTATAGAAATGCCATAAATTTATTTTTATAATACAGTGACCTCTCACTTATACGACTTTCAGGGGACCGTAGAAAAAAGCCGTATAACTGAGAGAGTCGTATAAGTGAGAGACCATCTTATTATACAAGTTTCAAACTTTATATGCATTAATTATTTTACCTATATTAAAAACGATAAGTTTTGAGTACTAAGAAGAGATTTTAACAATATTAAAAAATAAAACATAAAAATTATTTTAAAAAGTTCACTCACCACTTTGTTTATTTTGAAGATTAACAGTTCAGATTTTCTCAAAAAATGAAGTGATATTAGTTTGTCTCTGTCGTCGACAAAACGAGAAAATGTCTTCTTCTAAGTCTAATAAAGCTTTTAAACTATTTTGGTAATAATAATTTTGGTGCACATAATTCTTTAATGTATTTAAAGCTGCACTTGCTTCTAAAAAATTTACAACAGCAGGAGCATTGTTCTCATCTTTGTCATCCTCCTCGCTCTCGTCTTCATTAATGATATACTCAATAATTTCTCATTAAAGGATTCCCATACGCTCTCAAAATTGGATTCATTTGTTGACCTAGCAGTTTGGTCTTGTGAAAAACCACATTTCCTAAAACAATTTTTAACTGTCCGCGATGACACATTTTCCATGCAGATGCTGTAAGATGCATAGCATCTAAAATGGAAATTGCTTTAGCTTCCTTTTTGTTTTCCCGATCAAAAATAAAACAACAAATCAAACTCCTTCTGTAGTTTACTTGAAAAGTCTTTAGACTTCCTAAATCTAATAGCTTTAATCTGTTTGTAGAATTTGCTGGCAAAAATCAAACTTTAATTTGTTGCAGAAATGGTAGACCTTTTACATCTGGATGTGATGGACATTGATCCAGGAAAGTACATTTTTCAATAACTCTAATTTCTCACTCAGTACTATACAGAGACGTGATCTGCAGGTGGTCATTTGGTTTTTGTTAGTCGGTTTTGTTAAATAGCAGACACAAGAAAATTCCATACAACCACTTTCCCGCCATAGATTTGATCGTTAATAACACATCAAGGTAGATAAGAAATGTTATTCATTATAAGAAATGTTATTGCTAAACACTTTAACAATAGTCAAAAGGACGTCGCAAGAAACGTTAATGATTTGTACTTTAATGATTATAAAAACGAATTCTTGAGTGAGAAATGTAAAATCGCCTGAACCGTTTAAAGCGTCGTATAAGTGAGAGAAGCAGTCGTATAACTGAGAGAAGTTTAGTATTATTTCCCATAGAGCGTGGACGGGACCAAGATAATTCGGCGTGTAACCGAGAGAGTCGTATAACTGAGAGTCGTATAAGTGAGAGGTCACTGTATTAATATTACTTTTTTAATATTTTAAATTTAAATTTTTAAGTTATTTTGAGACTTTTTGTTCCATGCGAATACGTCATCGCAAACATGATGACGTACACACAAGACGTAGACGTAGAAATGGCATCAGCTGAAACTTTCATTTCGCAGTACAATTGGAGAAATTTTGAAGATGATACATGGAGATTGAATATTTGTAAATAAAAAATGTTTGCGGCAGAAGAAAATGGTATAATATTTCACAGCATTTTTTTAAAATCAAAAACTAAGATTGCATCGAAAAATATGGGTTTTATTTTCTTTTTTAACACTTTCCAACCTGAAAAGTGTTTATGACTTCGGTTTGTCTGGCCGTATGGCCGTCTGCCCGTGCTCTAACTCCCGTAAATATGATCTGATTGCTCTGCAATTTTTATATGTTATTGTCGTTATCTATAGCATGTTCCCTATTTCAACGGAAGTGTGTAGCACTTATAGTTTTTTTACAGGGACACTCAAAAGAATTCCGTTACATTGCGGTCTATGGGGGAAAATCATTTGCGGTTTATTTAAATAATGTTTTACTATTTTAAACGGATTGAAATTTATATATATCACAAAGGTGCATTAGAAGAAGCTTAATATGGAATAGTGTGTGCATAGCACTTATAGTTACTTTACAGGGACAGTCAAAATAAATCCGTTACATTACGTCTATGGAGAAAAATCGTTTGCGGTTTATTTAAATAATGTTTCACTATTTTAAACGCATTGAAATTTATATATATCACTAAGGTGCATTACAAGAGGCTTACAACAGAATATTGTGTGTATAGCAGTCATCGTTCATTTACAGGGACACAAAAGAATTCTCTACTGTCTGTTAACAATAATTCCTGGAAGTGCGTTTTGAGTTACTGAACGCGATTTTAATTTTAACTCGCTTTTTGTCTATTACGTGGTGTGTATAAATTCTGTAGATCCTATACAGGGAAGCACAAAAGTTCGCGGACGTGTTTCCGTTTATTGACAGAAACTCCAAACGGAGAATTTTAAACTGTGCTACGCGTTTCCTAACTGAACTGTAATTTAGCATCCTATGTAGTATATATACAAATCTATAGATCCTATACAGGGCTGAATAAAAGTATTCGGATATTTTTCTGAATATTGTATATGTTGGAAATTCCTGAAATTATGTTTTTAAATATGTTATGCGTTTTCCAAATTGTTTACTTAGATGTTATATTTTAGCTTATTAAACGGTATGATTTGTAAAATTATTTTGGAAGCGTTGGAAAGTGTTACATAATCTTTGCTTGACGCATGATTTTTCGTTCTTGTTTTTTTTTCAACCTTTAAACAAAAAAGAAAAAAAGAAAAACAACCAGCCTAGCGGTAGTAGCCTGCTAGTACTAATATATTGATTAAAATAAAATAAAAAGCATATTATTAGTAGTAGGCACCCTTACCGCTAGATATTCCGTGAAATTCGATGAACGTCAGGTTCGGAAATCAAACACAGGTCGGTAAGAAACTATATCATTTTTTTTTTTTTTTTGCAAGCGGGAATTGTGTGGAGAATGTGTCGGTGGTAGATGAAGCAACAGGCGCAGTATTTCAGCAGAGGGTTAATGTTTCTGGCGAAGGCCCGATCTACCGTGGTGTTGCCCAGAATGGTCAGAATAACGGGGAATTGGCTGAGTGCGTATTATTCTTGAACTTCTTTAGCATTTCGGGATTCTTGTCGCACTGAGAAAAATGACACTTTCAAATCTGCGTAAATTGATGTTTTCATTTTGCTATGAAACTTTTTGTTTCAAATGTGGCTACCCAATGCTTTCAATTCTGAAATACCAGAAATACTCAGAATATTGAAACATGGACATATTCAAAACTGAGCGCATAGAGGTCAGTTCATACTCATTTTTAAAACATTAACATACTCATAAATGAGCACATAGAAGTCAGTTCATACTCATTTTTGAAACATGGACATACTCAAATTTGAGCACATGATGTTTTATTCTTGAGTGTGTGCATGTTTTCAGAAATGAGTATACACATGTTTCAAACTTGAGTAATTGTTATTCGGAGCCATTTAGACTATGCGACATATTCAAATTTGAGTATTTTTTGCTCATTTTTGAGTATTTTTTGCTCCACTTCTCGTTTTTAGAGTGCAGGCTCTTTGTTGAAGTTGTACATTAACATCATGGGAGTCATGACATCTTGTTCCATCGTAAGGTTAAAACAGACTACATTTTTGCTAAACGGTAGTTGTAGAGCTCTTTTTCTTCTTATGTGGGCGCCGATGTCGCTCTTGCCTCTCATTACTTCTAAAATTGTCCTTTAACAGCTCGCTGGCATGTCGCCTTCCTCCTGTTCTTCCAGATGGTTGGCTGGCTAATATTTTACCACATCTGGCTTTGCTCTCAAAGTTTAAAATCATCGTTACCTTTTTATGTTACCTTTCTGCCTTAATCCATCACTGAGCCAGGGACTCGGGTTTCCTCTTAATCACTGCCCATTGTCGGGTCAGAACTTTGTATTCTCCTGCAGTGATATTATTTTGTACTATTATCTTTGTTGCAATTATTGTTTCCGTTATATTCATACATTCATTTATGTATTGTTCATCACGCCCTCTGTCGCACTTACCGGCGGGATTTTTTTCAACCTCAATAAAGGGGACAATGGGGAAGGCACTATTTTACATATGGTCAGTCTTCTAAAGGTCAGAAGTCGGAAGAGCAAATTCCTTACACGTTTATCTTTTGTTGAGACTACCCTTTCTTTTGTTGATGACCACAAAACCTTTAGAAATTGAACGTCAGGGAACGGATTTATGAGAATTCGTCAGGGATCTAATATAAATGCATCTTTAGCGATAGTAGTTTTGTTTATCGACATGTCGTATCTGCCGAGTCCACGGTGAATGCCATATCGTTCTTGAACTAGAGTCGGTTGCAGAAGTCGCAGGGGCATCCGAATTTGTTCTCCGGAAGTGTACGCAGATTTTCTTATCGGCACCAGCGTAACAAGACAGCGCATCGGGCCGCGGCGCGTAGAACAGCGACATTAATGGTCCCGCTGTTGACCACTGTTTTGACCTCGACAGTACTTCGTGCGCGGTATCATTGAACTAGTTCCTTCTCCGCAGAAACGATAGATCGTTGGGGATCGATGGCTTCTTGGGATGCACTCCCGATATGTTAGGTACGCGATTTGCCTGAATTCTGTCGCACGCTCGTTCCGGACCATGCGGAATGGTTGAATTCGTTCCGATCTGAGTCTCTTGAGGAATTTTCGCATTTTGATCTCGGCATAATGACAAGTTTCAACCTACAACTGCTACTTCCAAGTTGCCGAAACAATTAAAATGAGTAATATATCATATGATAGAAAGATTATCGGGCTACACGATGGTACAATTGTTTTTCACGAATTCACAAAAACGCCACAGCTATTTAAGATTTTATTCCGATGTTCCGACATAGGATCGCGATTTTGATCACTAACTTCCATCAGCCACCACAGCAAGTGTTATTTAAAGATACGAGATGCGTAATTCTCAGATGATTTGCGCAGCTTTAAGCTTTCGAATGGTACATGTGTCACTTTTGAGCATTGGGAACTGACTGAGCTACGGGCGTCGCCATGGAACGTGTTTTCGAATCTTGCATTTTGGAGAGTAGACCCCCACACCCAGTAACCTTCGCCACCTAGTGACCAACCGAGAAAAACGTTTCATCGAATTTCACTTCAAAAACACAAACTGGGGAAAACAAATTTCAGATTGCAATTCTGAGTCATTTAAAGAGAAATTGACGAACTAGCCTTTTCAAATATTTTTAATTATTGTACTTTACAGGACTCAGCGAGAAAATATTATGGATTTCTAAAATCATTTAAAGCAAATAGTTGGAGAATTGATATTTTCGCCACTTTGAGCAAAACGAATAATTCTGAGTTCTCTTAAATACAAGAAATGCTTTTATGTTTGACCTGTTTTTGTCGATTCGAAAAATTAAAAATTAATTAATTCGTTTCCAAAAAAATTAATTTCATTTTACATTTTAAGATTGAACAGATTGGAATAATGAACATTTGTGAAGAATGAACATAACACACAATATTCACTTTATTTTCGCTGATAGATTTTTGATAGCTTCCATTTTATCTTATGTAAATTATCTATTTGGAATATATAAAAATAACATTCAAAAAATTGTTCAAAATACTGTATAATTTATGTAAAACTAATCGTTTCAAAAAATTTCCTGTTTATTTTTTAATGTTACGTATGTAGAATTGATTTGATATCTCATCTTCTAAATACAATAAAAATTACCAAATATTCCCCAAGAATGGAAATAAAAGTAGAGAAAAAGAATTGTAAAAACAAGTTAACCAAAGAAAAGTATATAGTTAAAAAAAAAGTATATTTAAGTTAAAAAAAATCTGGTGTAACTCCAATTGATTTCCCAAACACTATGTGCGTATACAGAAAGTTTAAAAAAAAAAAGATTTTTTTAATAATATCATACACAATGGTATCTGCTGTATTCGAACGCTGAACCTACCTTGTTTTGAAACTATAGGCGTTATCTCCGCGCTACTAATGCTTGATTACATCGCTTATACTCTGACACATCCTTGGTGATTTTTCCTATAGAATTGGTCGCATAATGGTTTAAAATTAATTAAATATTTAATCCGTCAGCCGATTTTTACAAAATTCTACATAATTCTTGTGACATTGATGGTCATATAGAGCATAATCGGATGTAACGTTTGGAGGTTACAGTT
This sequence comes from Maratus michaelseni, assembly GCA_963931845.1. Lineage (NCBI taxonomy): Eukaryota > Metazoa > Arthropoda > Arachnida > Araneae > Salticidae > Maratus > Maratus michaelseni. The sequence goes on along the minus strand of OZ007598.1, from coordinate 214,694,508 downwards.
CACATTCTGTTCACATTCTGTTCACATTCTGTTCTTGTTCACATTCCCCCACAAATACACAAGACTGGTGATTACAATACTTTCCTCACACTATGTGTTCAGAAAGTAAAAAAAAAAAAAAAAGTTAACGAAAGAAACGCCAAAGAAATATTTTTTAAATACAAAAAATGTGGCAATAAACTTTATAGATGGTTAAAAACAATGTTATAGGTAGTTTCATTTTAATACTTGCGTGGTCTTATTTCCAGAATTTTGTAGATTGTTTTAGTCTTTTTATGAAAATCCACACCATTCCCGAAATCCTCTTATAATAATACATAACATGAAATTGACACACCAAACGAATAACTTGTAAGACTCAGAAATACTTGACACAAATGTATAGATTGAAACTTGTAGAACAAGAAAGATTCTACGGCATTTAATCCCATCAACTCGTATTTCCTCATAGAATAATAAAAGATTTCCTAACATGTAATTTTTTGAAAAAAAAAAAAAACATGAAAGGTGCTTCAATTGACTTTTCTTTATCTACGGCTTAGTTACAATTGTGAAAAAGCTGTCATGTTGTAAATATTGATTAATTCTTTATTTATTTTTATTTACTGCGCGCCAGTTGGCCTATTTTAACGGTTAGGTACTAGGGTTGCCAATTTAGCCTCCCTTTTTATTGAAAAAATTGAAATTCTTTCAGAAAATTTTTTACTTTCTATAATCACGAAATGTCTTCATTAAATAAAGCAAAAATTAGTACACGGAATTTCTGGTATCAATTCGAAATTTCTGAATAAATTAGGAGGCCAAATTGGCAACCCTGTTTGGTACGATAGAGTTATATTTTGTGATATCCTTTTATTGCTATCCGCATTTAATTTAATCTATGCTGTTGTCAGTAGAGTGCTTTTATAAAGATGAAAGTGGGGACATACGCACGTAACGCGGGGTCCAAACTTTCATCCAAACTATGGAAATCCATATTTCAGAACTTGGTAATACCTACCTGGGATAATTCAGTTATATGAGTGCGAGAATCCAACAAACATTAGCTTTAGATAACGGTAGGTTTGCCAAGTTTTCAATCAAAATCCATCGACAAACCACATTTTAATTGTCTTATGTCCAGGCTCCTTTACTTATAAAGATACTCTAGATACCAGCATCGCAAGAGTTTGACACGCAGTAGACAATCACATATTAAATATCTGACGTGTCGCTGAAGAAAAAAGATACGATGAGTATATTTAGCTTGAAACCTTCTATTGTTTAATAGAATTGTAAATGTAAAAGTCATATTAAAATCCGTTCAATAGTTGTTGATAAAACTCCGTACATGCATACATAACAGTCAAAAACATAATCTTCATTTTCTGAAGTGGCTTAGTAAAAAGATGACATGCCGAACAAATAACATTCTAACCCAAAGTAATTGACGCATAATAAAACATGTGGGCAAGTGTGATCGAAGATCACACAAAGGGTTTCGCACAAAGGGTTTCGTTTAAATCCAAATCATTAATTTATAATTTTTAAATCCTTATCCTTTATCAATGCACTTTATCAATAAGAACATAGATGGCAGCACCATTAAATTTAATATTAAAGTGATTACAAGAGGAAGCTATTGTTTAATCAAATTAAAAATATTCAAGAACTGTTTTTCAGACAATTGTCACAGAATATTTTCTGGCATTTCTAGTCTGGAAATTGGCAAACGAAAATGTAAAAAATTACATTATATCATTTAAATTTTGAATGATAAAATAAAAATTAAAAATTTAATTAAAAATTAAAAATATAAGAAAGTTTAATAAATTAAATGCGAGATGGCAGCACTAGTCATTGATGAGAGTTAATGATTTAAAGAGGAAACCTAATATTTGAAAATAAGATCTGTTTTTTTTAAAAATAAAATTATATAAATACAATTCAAAATTCCAAAATTATAAAAAATTAGCGGAAGTTTAAATAAAATTTAAAATTTCTATAAACAAAAAAATTGTTTAAACGAAATTGAAAATGCAAAAAGTCTCTAGAATTTAGTGGATATTCAAGTAAAATTTCAAATTTCAAATTTTCTCTAAACAAAACAAATTGTTTAAACAAAATTTAAAATTCCAAAACAAAATTTTAAAAATTTAGCAAAAGTTTAAACAAAGTTCAAAATTTCGCAATTTCTCAAAAAAATTTATAAATTATGTTTCAACAAAATTTGTCCTTAAAATGGTAATAAATAAAAAGAAAAAGAAAAAAAAGAAAAAAAACTGTAAATTTGAATCTGTTGGATTATAAAATCTATTCCGATCCGAACTCCGACGCCCAGCTCGAACCAGGAAGTTTTTAAACAGCAGGCAAACACGCTAGTATGGTGCCACCCAGCCAGCGCGAAAAAGACTGAAATTAAGGCTCTGTTTTAAATTCTTGTCGGATGTCCTTTCTTGTAAGAAATGATCCGTTGTCATTAAATTAAGTAGTTTAGTTAAAATAATATAACACTTTTTTAAAAATATTTTAATTTGTAGTATGATTTGAGGTATTCGGCTATATGTAGGAAAAATTTCAAGTATCTAAGAAAGTTTCCGAGACCGCACTCTGTGGCAAACAGACAGACAGCAGAGGGAGACGAATAGAGTCATATCAGATGAACGAAACCCTAAAAATGGCGTGCCGAACCTTCAAAGCCTGCATAATATAATGAACGCAAAATGAAACTATTAGGATGGGCCAACACCAAAACTCTCACACAGGTTTCGCATATGCTAAAAACGAATCAGAATCAATTCATATCAATGTCTAACTGAATCTAAAGTTTTATTAAATTCCATGCATTAGTTCTTGAGACATGACTATCCCTAAAATCGTGTAAATCCTGAAAAATGCAGCATAGCAGCGCCACCTGTTGGAAGATTTACATCAAAATCTAATCAACAACAATTTATGTCAACGTCTAACTGAAACTGGAGTTTCATGAAAAAACGTGCAAATTCTTGAGATATAGTTGTCATGAAAACCTTAAAAAAGTAGCATAGCAGCGCCACCTGTTGAGATATTTACACCAAAAGGTAACCAATATATTTTAATGTTAAGGTCTGACATAATGTAAAGTTTGAAGAAATTATAAAAATTATTAATTTGTGAAAATTATGAAAAGGTACCATGCAGCGCTGCCTGTTAGGATATCTACACCAAAAACGTAATCAGCGTCTATTTATGTCAAGGTCTAACTGAATCTGAAGTTTGATGCTAATCAGTGCATTAGTTCTTGATCTAGAGCTATTGCGCATATCGCAAAAAGTGCAGCATAACAGCACCACCTGTTGGGCAATTTACACCAAAAACTAATCAGCAGCAATTTATATCAGGGACTAACAGAATCGAAAGTTTTACTAAATTCCGGGCATTAGTTCTTGAGACAGTGCGCCCGAAAAAATTTTGTTACAGACACACAGACTCACAGACAGACATCTTCTAAAAACAGTCAAATCGTGTTCAGGACCTTCTAAAACGTATAAATCTGTCGGAAACCGGAAGTCGAAAATTTTCATGAATCCAATACTTTCTTCTTTAAAGATAGAGGAAAGTAAAAATGACGTGTCGAACAAACAATTTACAAACTTTCTAAGTCACACAAATTAATTTGACGCAAAGTACATATTTCTAAAGCCTTTCATACCAGACAATTTTATATTTTCAAGATGAAACAAAAGTTTTTCTGATTTTAAGTTTGTAAATTAAACAATATATACATTTACACTAGTAAAAGTAAGATGTCAGTGTGTCTCTTTGTATATGTGTGTGTGTGTGCGCGCGCACGCGTGATGTTTAGGGTAATCTATCGCGTATCCTGCAAATGTGGTTCCGGATAGACGAAAACATGTCTGTATGCACCTGTAGTTCAAGTTTTAAATTTTTTGATAAAGTTATTATTATTATTATTATTTTATAATGAACGGAAATATTGGTGCATCACTCGAATTTTCAAAGTTCGAGGGCGATTTTAGCCCAAATCAAATCAAATTCAATCTTTTTGCTCGCTATACGAGTGATAATTTTTTTAATAAATTTTCGTAATAAATTTTGTTCTTTTATTATATAATATATATATATATATATATATATATATATTCGGAATTAATGCAGTAATTTTTGAATTTTTCGTGATTTTTTAAAGAAAAATCTGTGTTTTGCCGGAAATGAGAATTTTTTTTTTTAACCTACCACCATCTATTTGATACTTTATCCATCGAATCACATATTTTATATCCCTTTCTGGAGCGGATTTTCGGGAATCAATTAAAAACAAATCGAAAAACATTAAATAGTTTTTTTTTTATTATTTCATTACTTAAAAAAGTAAGGACATCGATTTTTTAAATCAAACGCAGCAAAGAAAGAAAGGAAAAAGTTCTAGCGTTAATTTCCTAAGAAACCTTTTTTATAGCTAAAAATTGTTACTATGACATCGCAATTGATCTCGCGGTCGAGAGTTTTTTTATTTATTCGGCGCGTACGAGATATATTTGAAGCAGTGGCCCTCAACTGGTATGCCGCGGAGAAATGGTGTGCACTGAGAAAAACAACACTTTCAAATCTGAGTAAATCGATGTTTTCATTTTGTTATGAAACTTTTTGCTCCAAATAGGGCGACCCGATGCTTTCAATTCTGAAATACCAGAAATACTCAGAATATTGAAACATGGACATACTCAAAACTGAACACATAGTGGTCAGTTCGTACTCATTTTTTAAACATAGACATACTCAATGATGATTAGGATCAGTTCAAACTCATTTTTGAAACATGGACATATTAAAAAATGAGCACATAAAACTCAGATCATACTCCATTTTGAAACATGGACATACTCAAATATCAGCACATGATGTTTTATTCTTGAGTGTGTGCATGTTTTCAGAAATGAGAATATACATGTTTCAAACTTGAGTCATTTTGATTCGGAGCCATTTTGACTATGCGACATAATAAGTAAGGTTCGAGTATTTTTTTTTTTTTTTGCGCTCAGTTTTGAAAATGTCGTTTCTAGTGTGTGCCTTTAGAGGACTTGATGTGTGTCTCGAAAGTTTTGTCGAATTGTATCAAGATTTTAATAATTAACATAAGAGTATACATACTTTAATATCCAACATTTCACATTGAATATTCATTATTTTCACGTTGGATACGAAATTAACACTTAAAACAATCATACTGATTCGAGGAAGATCATACGAGTTGTAATGTGTCCTGCGTTCAAATCCCGGCCTGAAAAGATTTTCACTCCGTTGGAATAGTTACAACTCATATGAATCAGAAATCACTAATCAGTATGATTATGTTAAAATAAATGAATTAAATTTAGGGTGGTACTTACGTATTATACTGGCCAGGAGTGAGATCGCCAAAAATGGTTGTCAATTATTGCCAGTCATGTCAAAAACAGTGATTTAACATTATTAAATACAGAACATTGTTAAAAATGGTAAATAATATAAAATAAATAAATAAATATAATATTATATTATAAATGAACAATAATAAATAAATAACAAAAAACTATAAACTATAATAAAAAATAATAAACTATAATAAATGAACAATAATAAATAAATAAAAAACTATAAACTATAATAAAAAATAATAAACTATAATAAATGAACAATAATAAATAAATAACAAAAAACTAAAACTATAATAAAAATAAATAATCTATAAATTATTTTATAAAAAGAAAACTATAAACTATTATAAATAAATAAACTATCTAGTTGTCAAAAAATAAGGGTTACTCTAATTAGTATAATTAGCGGCATGCTTGGCGCGTTTGTATCTAACGTGGCCCGGATAATACGTAAGAACCTTTTAATTTACATTTACAACGGGTGTGTTCGCTAGTATTTAACAAAAATTGAATTATAGTTAATAACTCTCTTTATTTTACTATTATAAACCCTATTTTTCCACACAAATGCGTTTTCTCCATAGCAGCCAACATTTTCGCAGACATAGCACGTGGCATTATGGGATACAAAAAATAAAATCTTGAAGATAATAAGATTTCGATAAACTACACTTTTTAAGACAAGTAAATATTTCAAATTGAAGGAAACAGAAAGAAAAGAACCATTTATATATAAGTAGTTTTCTCTTTTATTCTTCTTTTCCGCCTGACAATTTCGTAAGCTTCTTTTGAGAATTCCTAGGCACATAAGCTTTTAAAAGCATACAATGCAATTGAGACATATAAAGTGAAATGTTGAGTTTAAATTACTATGTTTTCGTAATTTAGTATAAATGATAAAATGGACAATATTTTGTTTTATATGATTTAGTTATTTTTTAGATTGCCGTATCAAATTTCAAAATCATAAAAAAAAGCTTTAATCACATTTTTTTTAAATACCATAAAAAATATTTTCTTAATAAAGTAAAAAAACAAATAAAAATTAAAATGCAAAGAGTTGAATTGAGAATTTGTGAAAGATTTTTTAGTTAATTTATATATATTAATTAATATATATTAACATAAAAAAGCAACAATTAAATTTGATAAAATAAAGAAAAACTTCATTTCTTTTTTCTTTCAGAAATTTAAAATCTATTTCTATGGATACTTTTTACATTTTGTTTTATACATTCTTAATTATTCATTAATAAATTAAAGCAAAAACAAAAACAAAATTACACTGTAGATTTAAAACTGTTTGAATTATTTTCCCGTAAAGAATAAATATTTCAAATGTTATATATTTTATTTTTTTCCTACATTATTTATTATTTATTTTATTAGCGAATTTTTTTATTTATTTTACTACAGACATTTCTGTGGCCGTCAAAATATCACAGACCATAAACAGAGCCTTAATTTTAGTTTTTTGGGAATGCTTGGTAGCTCGTAGTGGTGTGTGTTTTCTTGCTGCTTAGAAGGTTCCTGGATCAAAGCTGAGCGCCGAGAGTTTGGATTTTTACCCCCCGGAATAGATTTCATTATCTAATAGATTCAATTTTACTTTTTTTTTTGTCATTTTAAGGTCGAATGTTGTTAAAAAATATTTTATCAATTATTGTTTTAATTCAAAAATTTTTTTTTTTTTTGAGAAATTGCTAAATTTTAAATTTTGTTTAAATCTTCGTTTTTTTTTTATTTTAAATTTTGTTGAAACAATTTGTTTTTGTTTTGAAAAAATTAGAAATTTTAAATTTTGTTTGAACATCCACTAAATTCTTGAGACATTTGTGCATTTAATTTCGTTTAAACAATTTATTTGTTTTTAGAAAAAAATTATTTTATTTAAATCTTCGTTATTTTTTTTTTGAACTTTTGAATTTTGAATTTTATTTAAATAATTTTATTTATTTTATTTTAAACAGCTGTTATTTTTAAATATTAAGTTCCCTCTTTAAATAATTACATCTCATTAACGACTAGTACTGCCATCTCACTTTTAATTTATTAAACTTCCTTCTATTGAAGTACTATTTATGTTTCATTCAAAAATTAAATTATAGTACTATATTTAACATAAACTTTTTAGAAATGTATAACTTTGTTTCCATCAAAAGCTTTCACTTTTATTGTTCAAACATCACTACTAAAAATCGCATAATTTCTATTTTTACAACATCGCATAGGAGAAAATCTTTCGAATGATATTTATTTGATAACTGTAACTCAGTTTTTGCACTTTCAAAATAATTTTCGAACATGAATTTTAAAGATATATCTGAACATTGAACATATGTTTGCTACAACAATATAAAGTAACTATAGTGGCAGGGTTTCCAGAATTGACAATTGATTGCGAAGAACAAATTAAATCTTTAAAGGGTAAAGTACTTCTATGGCTAAAATGATTGAATGATACCATAATTTACGAACAAATTTATTTGAAAATAAGTAAGAGATTTTCATCACGTAGATAATAAAAGAAAAAATTTATTACAAAATTCTGGGGACATTGTGGTATTTGGGGGTTAAAATTGCGGTATAAAAATATACCACCACCCTTCAAGGGGCTAAAAAGAAAAAAATAAAGCAGATTAACCAGAAGTTGAAATTAATCAAGCGGTACCGCACTTTAGCGCTAAAATATAAATCTGACAATAAAAAGTCAGATTTTTGTTTTATGTTAAACAAAATTAATATCAAGTCAAGTTAATTGTTTAAAGTATCAGTACACTTTTAAAACATCAATTTCGATCAAAATTTCAATTTTCTGTCTTTTAAAGTAATATAAAGTTTTGATGTTTTTCTTTCAATTTTCATTGAAATTTTGTCTTATTTATAAAAAAAAGTGACAGCTATTTAAAGATTGCAGCTGTAAATTAATCATATCAATTACGTATCAATCTTCCACTGTGGATAGCTTTGAAGCCGAAAAACGAGTTCTTTCTCCCTCCCCGGCTTCCGCCATATTAGATTTTGACTAATAATAGTCCAATCAGCAGTCTCCAGTGAAAGACATGGCTAAATATGGCGGAGGAGGAGGCGGGGTGCATTTATGACTTGATTTTTCTCAAAAGAGATTATTTATTTATTTTTTGTAGAATTGTTTTGTAAAAATTGTTATAGCTCAATAAACAATAGTCGAAGTACCAGAAAATTTTTGAATTACGTTTTAAATATATATTCAAAGGAAGTAGTAGATTACTCTTATGCTGATTTATTGAAAAGTTTATGAGTTACACAGTTTTAATTTATGAATTATTAACTGTTTATTTTATACCTATAATTTTTGAAATATTCATGTTATTGTCATAAAAATAGTCTAGTCCCTGTATAATATTATTATATTTATTATGGCATTCATAAAATGCATTTATATTTAATAGTTTTAAATTTGAATAGTTTTAAGAAAATAATAATTTTTTGGTTAATTTTATACTATTTTTTAAAAATATTTGTTTAGAAAAAAAATTTAATTACTTATTTGTATGTTTATATCACATTTTTATGACATTTTTAATAATTAGTAATTTTAAACCTAAAATTTAGAAAAAAAAAAGTGCTCAGAAGGCACACCATACTTTAAAATGTACGTTGCATTAGAATATGCTCGGAAAAGCATTTTGTGATTTTTTTTTCACTAAGTTTTTTATATATTATAAAGGGTCAACAAACGTAATAAGGATAATCTTTATTGCATTAAATTCCATGAAAAACAATGTAAATTATAATCACTGCTGAATCAACGAAAAAATATCAGTAATTACGTATGTGATATAATTCAGCTTAACCAAAATTGTTTGACATGTGATTTAGATTGTATTACGCAAGAATTGTTGAAATATATAGTGGTTTTCACTGAAGCTTTATATCAGTGCAAAAACTCGTATTTTTGTTTGTCCATTCTTTCTTTCAAAAATAATAAAAATACTTAGTAAATGAAATAATTGTAAAATATATATACATTGCTAAATAGATGTATCACTTTAAAACATATAAAAAATACATTAAAAACATATCCACAAGTTTCAACCTTCATCTGAGGTCATCATCAAGATAAAAGTTAATCACAAGGTATTTCTAACTGAACTGTCGCTGAAAATTCCAAGATGGAATTATCTACAACAGTTCAGTCACATGACATTTATACAAAATTAAATGAAGTATATATAAATCTTCTTATTATAAATTTATTATAATTATAATATTACCGAATATTAACACATCGGCTGATAAATTCCCGGTCTGGCACACAGATGGCATTGCAATCTCCGAACCGATGCTTTTTTTGTAAATACTAACCTTTAAAAGGTAGCAGAAAAAATGTCATGACGATTCGTCGTGTAGATAAAACGTTAGAGTGGTTTTAGTTGAATGACTTTGTTGATAAACAAAAAAAAAAGCATAAACAAGAATTTCAAGAATTTTTATTTGATGGGAAAAAACACCGTTCAAACAAAAGCTTGGCTGGATAAGCGTTATCCCGACACTGCACCAGGTAAATCAACCATTATTGACTGGTTTGCTGAATTTAAACGTGGTCGTACGGACACCAGTGATGCACCACGCAAAAGAGGTGGTTACTCCGGAAAACATAAAAAAAGTCCACAAAATCGTTTTGGGGAACCGTAAAGTGGAGTTGCTGGAGATAGCTCAGATTCTGAAGACATCCAAGGAACGTGTAGGTTTGATTTTGAATGAACATTTGTCTATGAAAAAGCTGTTGTCAAAGTGGGTGCCGAGCGTGCTGACTTTTGACCAAAAACAACAACAAGTCGATGACTCTCAGCACTGTTTGGAGCTTTTTCGTTATAAAGTTAATGTTATTTATTATTAAATTATTATTACTATTTTTTATTAAATTATTATTATTAAATTATTATTATTAATTATTATTATTAAATTATTATTTATTAAATTATTATTATTTATTATTAAATTATTATTATTTATTATTAAATTATTATTATTTATTATTAAATTAATATTATTTATTATTAAATTATTATTATTTATTATTAAATTAATATTATTTATTATTAAACTTATGTTATTTATTAAAGTTATACAATTATAAAGTTATAAAGTTATAAAGTTATGTTAAAAAGTTGTGTTTTCTTTATTAGACCGGGAACTTATCAGCCCATGTGTTATAAATAATCTTCTGCAATATTTTAACATTTGATAAAAAAACTTAGATATTCAGCGTTAATCACTAAATTTTGACAGTATTTGAATCTAACCCTTCTGATATTCTCGAAATAAAATGAAAGTATTTTAATATAAAATGTGAAAAAGAAGAAAAAAATCTCATAATAAAATAGAATTTATAGTTAGTGATGTTTGTTTATGCTTTGTTTGTGCTCTTTATAAATCCCATCTTTTCACATAAATATATTTTTTCCTTAGCACCTGACATTTTCGCAGACATAGCGCGTGGCATTATGGGATTGCAAAGTTTGGAGGAAAATAGATTTCTATAAGCTACGGTACAAGTAAATACTTCAAACAGCAAAAATTTAAAAGAAAACGTTTATATATAAGCTGTTTTCCATTTTAAAGTTTTCATCTTTGTTTTCTCGTCTAACAGATTGATAAGCTCCTTTTTAGAATTCTGAGGCACAAGCTTTTAAAATACACAATAAAATTGAGACATGTAATGTAAAATTTTGAGTTGAGATTTCTAAGATAGAGTTCTAAATTAGTAAATTAGTAAGATATCAAGATATAAAATGGACAGTATTTTGATTTTTTCCTTCTATGCGACCCTGCAATTTGTAAAGTATATTATTAAATTCGAATATACTTATAGATTTAACTAAAACTCCCTAATCGTCCCTGTAACGACAATGTCCCATGTATTGGCATTTGACTTTAGTAAAAGAAAGTTATAATTTAATTTTAAAAAAAGGGCCCCTTTTGTCCCTGTAATGATATTACATTGTGGATTCAAATTAAATGTAATTGGCGGATGTCGGGGGCGAGAGCACAAGAGAGGACAATTTTTAAAATTAAACTATAACTTTCTTTCACTACAGCCAAAATCCAATACTTGGGACACCGCACTTACTTGGGACGATTTGGGACTTTTAATTTAAGGTGTTGGTAGCACTTAAAATATTTCTAAATTATTTTTCTGTTTTCTATAATAGGAACTTGTTTATTATACAAGTTGCGTCTAAAGAAATCCCGTGAATTGTCATATATTTAAACAATAACTCAGGATAGAAACGCATCGCTTCTTGTCGTCTAAATCACTATGTTGAGCCAGACTTGCTCATTGGAACTAATCGAACAAAATCAGCATGACTCGTCGCACAGTGGTCCCAAATCATCAGTTTTGACTCTCATTCTGGCTGTATACTTCATTTTTTTAAAACATTACATCGTTCTAAATGATATTACATTGTAGATTCAAATAAAATGCAACTGGGGGATGTCGGGGGGGGGGGGGACAAGAGGGGATAATTTTTTTAATCTAAACTAATAAAAGAAAGCTTCGCTCTGTGTGTCTGTGTGTCTGTGTGTGTGTCTGTTGGCGATGGCTAGGAAAATCTGGCCCACCTAGAAGGCTGGAAATTTAGATTTAGGTAGTCCAAACCCTCTTCTGGTGCAACATTACTTCAGAATTTTAATATTTTAATTACTTTCTGAAATATTAATTAAAATGCACAAAGAACTCTCATTAAAAATACGCTTTTATTCTCTTGGGTTGGTTGGTTCACTGGTTGGTTGCATAGATTCTTCACAGAAGTAATTAAATAAACCAGAGTATCGATGCACAAATAAGGATTTCTAACTAAATAGTGTCAACATGGATTGCAGTTATTAGCGTAGAGGAGCCATGCGAATGTCACGCCACCTGTACATGACAAATTACACATACGTCCCACTGATTGAAATATTTTGCAGGCATATTTTTCTTCATGACAATTAGTCGGGTTTAAGTTTTTTTTACATGACATTTATTATTATGATGGGGATTGTTAATACAGAAAACTTTATATAACAGATTCTTTTTTATATTTGCGGAAATTAAGAGGGACAAGGGTCTAATTACATTTAAGCTTCAAGGTGTATTTCTAGAAAGCAGTTACCAGAATTTCCGAATAGTAGTGTAAAAGTAGTAAGCCAAATTTCAAATTAAGTTCCTAGCTTAACCAAATGAATCAATCATTAAAGATGTATTGTGATCCTCCTAATTAGTTATTTGCTGAAGGCCACTTAAACAACCCCCACCCCTCACCCCTCCCGGACCGTCCTTCAAGGTTTTTTCTCTAACTCTGCTACGTTTCCATATCTCAGCAACTATCTTTCCGATTTCAACGCAAGTGATTTCAAACATTATAATTAATTTAATAGTCACCATTTATAACATTAAACTAAATTTATGAGTAGCGGTTACCACTATTTACGAATAACAGTTTAAGCCAAATTTGTAATTAAATTAAAAGCTTAAGGAAACGAACGAATTTTGAAAGATGCATAGTGGTCCTCCTAATTAGTTATTTGCTGAAGGCCACTTGAACACCCCCTCCCACCCACCCCTCTCGGCCCGTCCTTCAAGGTTTTTTCTCTAACTATGCTCCGTTTCCATATCTCAGCAACTATCTTTCCGATTTCAACACAAGTGATTCCAAACATTATAATAAACTTATTGTCACTCTTTATAACATTAAACTAAAATTATGAGTAGCGGTTACCACTATTTCCGAATAATTGGGTAAGCCAAATTTGTGATCAAGTTCCTAGCTTAAGCAAACGAACGAATTTCGAAAGATGCATAGTGCTCCTCTTAATTAGTCATTTGCTGAAGGGTACTTGAACAACCCTCCCCCCTCGGCCCCTCATTCAAGGTTTTTCTCTAACTATGCCCCGTTTCTATATATCAGCAACTATCTTTCCGATTTCAACGCAAGTGATTCCAAATATTATAATTAACTTAATAGTCACCCTTTATAACATTAAATTAAATTTATGAGTAGCGGTTACCACTATTTACAAATAAGAGTTTAAGCCAACTTTGTAATTAAGTTCCTACCTTAACAAAACGAACGAATATTTATGCATGCATAGTGGGCCTCCTAATTAGTCATTTTCTGAAGGACACTCGAACATCTCCTCCCTTCGGCACCTCACTCAAGGTTATTTTCTCTAACTGTGCCTTACTGCAATAACTGGGCTAATAATGTCCCAATCTTCTCGAAACCAGCTCAATTTTGTAGTGCGCCTACTATACAGTAACGTAGGCAGCGGGGACCTGTCTCAGAAGTTCGTTCGGAAAGAGGTTTGTTTAGAACAGAATGCTCCGCTGGCGGTGGTAGGGGGAAATAAAAGATTTTCTAGAGCGTACGAGCATGCCTGGTATACGGTTCCGAAGCCATCGTAGACCATGGCCAGAGTTCCGTTTTTTAAGAGATTTAAGTTTATTACAGGGGCTCGGGCAACGCCGGGCGTGTCAGCTAGTTAAATTATAAGTTCCGTTTGCTGCAGTCAAATGCCAATACTTGAGGCAACGTCATTACTTGGAACGATTTGGGACTTTTAGTATTGCAGTGTTTCTAGCACTGTACGTTGTCGCAGGTTATCTATGAAACAGATTATATTTTCTTTTATTATTCTGTAATAATTTGGGTCTGTTCCTGACGTCATAGATTAACATACAATATAGGACAGTTACAGCAAAATCTGCAACGGCAGCAATAATAGCGTCACTAGTGACAGGGGGGTAAAACTAACAAACTTCCGAAATTTATCCATGTATATGAAATCTGTTTATGCTCTATGTTTTAAATATCTATTCCTTTCGCTTCGAGGCAGACGATTCTCTTCAAATTGGCCGCTTGTGTGTTACGTCTCTTTTTAAAGGACTTCATTTTATTTTTAATTTTATTATTCTTGAAACAACAGTTCTTTTCAGAACTTTTTTAGTATGGCTAAAGATGTTAAATTATGTCATGTAGAATCCTGTCTCCATACAAATCGGAATTTTAAAACTTTCGTTTTCCGCTTTTCCTACAAAGTAGCATTTAAAAAAAGAAAAATTAGAATCAGATAGACATGCAAAAGGAGAAATATTCCGACTATGAGACGTTTCTTCCCCTTTGTCACTACATGCGCTGCGTTCGTCATCGCGTTATCATTACGCTCTATGATAGTGTCCTATCTTGTATATTAATCTATGCCTGACGTTTGCCGGCAGCGCAGCGTGGTTCTATCCCGCCCTTGTCAAGAAGAAGATTTATATAATTTGTCAACGTCTTGTATGTATTCCTGAAAATAAAAAAATGTGGATCATTCGAGACAAACAGCCTAGTAGCTTATAAGTCTCAAATCAATTCTCCTCCCCCCACCTCCTGACGGTTTCGGGAATGGTCTCCGAGGAGGATAATTTGTTTCCTGTTATTACCAAAATCGGCAAGTTTTATCATTAAAATACGAAGGTTTGTACTTAATTTATGTTACAACTTGAAGTTTTTTCTGCTTTAGAGCCTCTAAGTTAAGATCACTTCCTATCTGAAGCCAGTCCAATTTCATTTGTAACACTATTGTAGGAATGTCTAGCGTAGCTTAAAATACTAAAAGTTCTAAGTGTTCAAAATTTGACATTGTTAGGCATTGTTATTCCAAGTTGAAAATTATGCAAAGTCATTTTTTCTCAAATGTTTTCATGTTTTAGACCGTGTTTAATACTTTATCCTGAAGTTTAAAACATTTTTTCCCCCCAGTCCAGTGATTGATCATCATGAAGAGACCGTAACATGATTTCAGTGATTCTACATTTAAATATTCCTTGGTTCCTCTTTAAAATATGTAGTACATACATTAATTTTATATGGAACTATTTACATATGTATGCTTTCATTTTTTAAATTTTGTTCCTAGTCTTTACGTTCAGATTTGCTACTAACAACGTTGTTCAGAATAACTAGAATTCGTTAAAGAAAAACAAAAAAACTAGTCGTTGGGAGCCACCGCAATACTTACCCATCATGGATATGCATAATGTAAAATATTAAAATAAAAAATGTGTAAACTACTTATAAAATGCATTGCAATTCGAATAAAATCATGGCTTGATGACGTCATAAACTTTAAAGCGAGGCTAACGAAAAAGACAGGCAACCGCGGTGCATTCCACTTATCTTTTTTTACAGACCGCTAGAGTGAAGTGATGCTCTTTTCGTACACCGGCATTGGTGCATTCGAGCATCACGTGACTCCCGCAGTCTGTAAAAAAATATTTGCGTAAAGCACCGCGGTAGCTTTTCTTTTTCGTTAGCCTCGATTTAAAGACTCAATTACTGAATTGCTTGAAAGAAACATCCTTATAACTTCAAAAAGAATAATCCTATTAACTAGGAGTTTATTGCATCTGATTAAGCGTCTCATTTCCAATTAAAATATATCTTTGAATTTGTAATTTGAATGAAATACAGGGTCATGGAAAATCGAAGAGTGTGGTAAATAGGATTACAAATATCTCGGCAAGTCATGATCCGATCGACTTCATGCTTTATGCAAAATTTATGTTTTTTTATTGTCTTTTATATTCACTCCTTAAAATAAACAATTTCGAAAATTTTTATATACCTTTTATCAGAACGAATATTTTGAGAGTCCGAAAAAAATAGTCCCGGATAATCGAGGTTACTGCAATTCAATAAGCTTCTTCCCATTACATATTAAGTACATACCAAATTTCAAGTCTCTATCTCAATTTTTTCGGGAGATAGAGCGTTTACAGACACACAAACACACAGACACACAGACATACAGACACATAGACGGACGGCAAATTTTTTTTTTTTCTAAAAATATGTTTTTCGGAATCTTCAGTGTCTAAAGCGTGTAAATCCGTTAAAAAAATTTTTTTCGTTTTTCAAAACGATTACAAGACTTACCAAGACTTACCGATTACAAGACTTACAAGCCTATACTACATATGATGGGTAAGTAAAAAAACTTTTTTTTAGGGTTTCGTTCATGTCACGAAACCCTATTACTCCCGCTCCGTTGTCTGTCCGTTACAGAGCCATTCTCAAAAACTATATAACTTACATAGTTGAAACTTTGTGTATATAACAGAATAACAGCTATAAAGAGCTCAAAATATTAAAATTTGAAAAATTCGTATTATTTTAATAAATAGAGATAAAAAACCAAAACTCTAACAGCCTTTTCTTATTAAATTGAAACATTTTTCGTTATAGCAGATGCCAAAAATTAAAAATCCACGATGAAATTCTTTCCACAATAATTAATTTTCCATCAGACGATCTCCACGTGTAAAATAAAAATGAAGTAAAAAGTTTCACCAATTGAAAAAAAAAAAAAATATGAAATAAAATTGATTGACGTCATAGTAGTAATAAAACGGAAAATGTCTAAGATTTCTCACTAATACAAGGAGTATGAGTATGTGTATGTAAACAAAGCAAATTAATATCACGTCGTTAGAGAATTAAAAAGAAAATCTGACGTCATACTGGAAGTTTAACGAATTTTTCAGATATTTGAGAATAATACAAAGCTAGTATCAATATGAGTAATAGGGAATAGTAAATATGAGTTTGAGAAAGATATTGAATCGTGATAAAAATCCGATTATGGAAATATTTTAACATTTTGAAGGTGTACAATTTGTTTAATTTTGAAATTATTTTTTTAAATACCACATTTGGTCCGTATTACGGGTATTATTATGACAGAATATAATAGCGGGCTGGTTTAGATATTCGAAAAAACAAAAAATAGACCGGTAAATTTTTACTTTATAAGAAACATGACTTTTTTGCTAAATGAAATTTATTTGAATCTATTAAAGAAAGGATAAAGTGTTTTGAAAGGAATATTAAACGAAACCCTTTGAGCGATCTTCGATCACACTTACCCACTTGTTTTTTTTTTCTCCCTAGAAAACTTGACATGTGTGTGTGTGTAATGAAGACTGAAACCATATTTTTGATAAATAAGTTATTTTGTCATAATGAACAGAGGAAAGTATTTTCAATTAGGTAAATTATATTCAATGGTTGGCGTATCACAGTTGAGATTTATTCCAACAGAGCGAAAAATGCCGGGACCAGGACTCGAACCTGGTTACACATAGTATACAGAAGTTTCCGTGTTATTTCAGATTCATCATATAAAATGCTATAGTTATAGCTCGGATGAATAAATTAGCGCTGCAGTTCGCAGTCTTGTCCAACAAATAAGAGTGAAATATGCCAGGCAGGGTATCGTTGGGATAGCTCAGTAGGGAGAGCATTTCCCGGCAAGTCAAAGTACCCTGGTTCGAGTCCTAGTTACGGCCTTTTTCGCTTTGTTGGAATAAATGTCAACTATGATACTCCAGCCATTGAATATAAATTATTTTGTTTTGGGAGAGAGGGCAAAGAGAGAACGATAGGAAATTTATGGAAGCGGGGCATTTAGATGAAGAAGGGGTAACCTTGACCAGACTCAAAAGTGGAATATTTTGCCGTTTTTAATTGTTTATTGTGTGTAAATATTTTTAAAAAGATTTAACCTGCCCGATGTTTGGAATAAGGAATTTAAACACGAGACAAGTTGAAAAAAAATGCAATGTCCCAGATTAGGTTGCCTAAGCCCAACTTGGAACTGGCACCATTTTATTTTTTTATATTTAACGTAATCCTAAAGTAAACATACTCCAGATACCCTTCAAAACATGGGTATTTTTTAAGCTTTTACTTTTGATAAAGGGGTTCATTTCTCAGTGGGAAGTTTGAGATTTTTCTAAGTATGGGCATTTGACTGTAGAAGATTTTTTTTTTTTTTTTAAGAGAGGAGAATATTTTACTTTTGATTCTATTCAAGGTTTCCCCTTCTTTATCTAATTACAACGCCCCTGTAAATTTACTTTACTCGCTTTGCCCCCCCCCCCCTCCCCAGAATACAAAGTTAAAATACTTTAAAAATATTTCTCTTTACTGTTAGTACACAGTAACAATAAAAAAAAGTATTCAATAAAATAAATAAATAATGAATCAGCTAACCCCCCCCCCCTGCCGAAATGTCTCCTTCTGCACTTTTTCTCCTAAACATACAAAATTTAGAATTAATTATTAATTAAAATTAAACTATTATTATAAATTTACAAACAAATTCCGTTCTGTTTGTTATTTTGTAGCTATAATGAATGAATAATAATCAATACTTTAATTCAGCTACCACCCCCTAAATTTCCGCTTCTTCAAGCAACCCCAGCACTTAACATCTAAATTATTTCTAAATTATTTAAAAGTTTTAATTTAAAAAGTTAATAATTGTTTGTTACTTTGTAGTTACAACGAATATATAATAAGTAACTATCTGATCTATTCTCTGGGCCTTTAAAGTTTTAATAAGAAAAAAAATGTTCAGTATCTTACTTTGCAGCTAGAATTAACAAATATTTCTCAACTATGAGAATTCACCTGCAGTCCCCGAAATTTCATTTTAATCCCCCCCCTTTTCTTTCAGCTAAAGGGACGTATTTCTAGAAATCGGGATGTTGGGGGAAGGGGTTAAGGAGAGAACTAAAAATTTCCCCTTTTTACCAGTTTGGATGTTTTCCCACTTGTGTTTTAAATAAAAATCAATTTTATAACTTTTTATTGAAAAATAATGGAAAAGAATATAAAAACACTTTTCAGAAATGTGGATTTATAAATTTCAAAGAACTGCAAAATTCCATCCCATGGGTTAGATGAAATGTTCATATATTTATTTATTTTTCTTTTCTTTTATTTCTATTTCAACAAACGTGTTACTAAAACATGAAATTCTCAATTGCCAATCTAAAAAATGAAAAATTATTAGTAACTACAAATAATTTACTGATGTAATTAATAAATTGAATGTAATTGATGTGTACTTACTTTGTCTACGTGTATAAATAACATACCCCTGGTCACAGAAAGGGGAGCTTAATTAAGCACTGTAAAAAAATTTCGAAACGTTTCAGGAAATTATCCTGAAACATTTCGCATATTTTACCGGAATTTCGAATTTCTTTATGTCCCACGTCAATTACGGCAATAATTCGTGTAATATTTTTGAAAGGTTTCAACTTTTCCGCAAACTACATTCTGCGCATGCGTGTTTCATGTTTTATGTTCCATTAGCATTTTGATAACTAAAGAAGAATAAAAAACAGCTGCCTAGGTAAGTAGAGACAAATGCAATCTGAACAAATGCCATTCTTTGTTTGGATATCAACCGATAAAGTAAGTAGCTAATTTAAATCTTTTTATGCTTCAATATTTGAATTTTCATTTTATGTGTAATACGAAGTTTTAAATTTAATTGCTTAAATAAGACACTGAATAAAAAAAGTATATTGATTATTTTTTATAATGTCTAATTATAAAATAATTATTCTTTGTAATAAAAACGTATCTGCCACTTGAGAAAATGCTTTTTATTAAAATGTATAGATAAGTAATACTTTTCAATTTTCTTTTGAAATAAACCTCCTACTATTTAATCTGAATAATGCATTAATATGTTTAAAACATTATGAAATTCATTTTTTAAGATAAACATCATATTTTATTTTAAAAATTTCATAAAATTGCAGTATAATCAAATTCAATTATGTTGTTAAAAATTTATATTTTTAATAATTTATTAAATAAAGCAATTTAAATATTCTACAAACGGTTTTTATAAATTTTGTATTGCTTCATGAAATTTAGCTTTTTAACAATTTCCAACCTAGTTGAAAAGTGTTTATCAGTTCGGCTTGTCTGCCGTCTGCCGATTTCTCCCTGCTCAAATTTTCGTAAATATACTCGGATTGACCTGAAATTTTTGTATGTGATTGGAACTTACTATAGCATGATGCATATTGAAAATGAAGTGTATAGCATTTATATTTTATATACAGGGGCAATCAAAAGTATTCAGTTACATTACGGTCAATGGAAAAAAATAATTTCAAGTGCATTTTGATGATGTGACGCCATTCTAAACATGATGAAATTGATATACAATTATGTAGCACAATAAAACATGCTTGTTCTAAAATATGGTGTACAAAGCATTAGTTACTCATTAACAGGGTCACACAAAATAATTCTGTCACACAAGGTTCTAGGGAAAAGTCATTTGCAATGTAATTTAATGATGTTTCAATATTTAAAACATAATGAAATTTATATGTATTACTGAGATACATGATAAATTGCTCACTGAATAGCATGGTGTGCATTGCGTTTATCGTTAATTTACACGGACACACAAAATAATTCGGTTACAGTCTTTGTTCGATAAGTACAGTCTTTGTTCAATAATTACAGTCTATGTGTGATAAATGCGTTTTTAATTTTGGTTTGGTTTTTTAGGTTTGACTAAATGTTTGCATAGTACGTGGTGTGTATATATTCTGTTGATCATATACAGGGCTATACAAAGGAATTCGTAAGTATTACTAACTATGAGAGAAAATTGCTTAAGGGTATTTTTAATTGTGTTACGCATTTTCTTGGTCAACTATATTTAGTGTACTAATAAAAGTTTGTGGAATTTAAATAAATTCATATATAGGACTACGCAAAGAACAAGATACGTTGTCTTTTATGGTGTGTAACTGCTGGCAGTCAGTTTTAAGTTGCCTTATGCGTTTTTTACCTGAATTAAATTTTTGCTTAATATGGGTGTGTACAAAAGTCTTTAGATAATGTACAGGTATGTACAAAAGATTTTGAGTGCATTTCCATCGATTGGCGAAAATTGCTATACGTGAATTTTCTAAGTGAACTAAATTTTATCATGCTATCTAGTATATATCAAAGTCTATATGGTTGTAAACAGGGCGGCACTATATAATTTGACAACATTTTTGACTATGGAAGGTAAATACAAAAACCGGATTTTTAAATGTGTTAGATGTTTCCTAAAGTATTTCATATCTTCTTTCACCTTATTTAACGGTGAAGTTCCGTTACAGTTTTCTAAAACTGATAGACAGTGTTTCATAATCTATGCCTGACGCATGATTTTCCTTTCTTGTTTAACCCTTTAACGGATGTCGTTTGCATGGCACCAAAAATTCACAAATTTTCCACAAGTATTTTCGAATAGAAATTTTTGCTTTTATATTTTGGAGATTTTACACCTAAAAATTATTATAGCAAAATACTGGTTGTAAATCATCGTACTTTTGACATATATCGGTACCCTTCAAAGGATTAATGCATTTGAAATCATAGAGGAAATGTTAGTGCTACAATTTTTTTTATTTATTTATTTATTTGTGTATTTTTTAAATGAGTAATAAAATCAAGTCCATGTTCAACTTTTGTTATCTTTCAAAAAGTTATATGTTTTATTAAACAGTTTTTGTACTTTCTTTTTAATTTATAAATTAATTAAAATGTCCTTTAAATTCATCATTAAGCCTATGTTATATGTAAATTGTTTTCCAAAATCTTATCCGTTCATAGAACCATATATTGTCTTTTTTTTGTTTAATTAATTATAAACAGTGATTTTAATAAATTTGTGTCTTAGGGGCAGTTTAAATAATTTTAGAACTTTTAATGTCCCGCGTTTCCTATTTATAAAGTATGATATATGTAAAATAAGTGTAATGCACTATTTCTCTAATTTTATTATGTAAAATTTGGGGGGGAAAATTAACACATAAAAGAAGATTTTGCACGTTTTATACTTATCTTTTGTATTGCTTATCGAATGTTTTAGCAAGGATGTAAATTATTATATCCGAAAAAAAATTATTAAAAGGAAAGTTTATATTTTCTAAAAACTTGTGATTTTAATAAAGGAATAAAAATAATGTTTGCATTAAAAATATATATAATTAACAGTTTTACACTTTATTTACTCGCGCAAGTCCAAGCTCGGAATTCAGTTTTAGCAAATATTTTTTATATGTTTAGTCATGAGTTTTGATTAATATATTTTTGTTGCACAGCTTCGATTTTGTTACCTGATAAATAAAAAATAATATTTTCAGAATTAAAAAAAAAAGTTCCGAAAAAAGACGCTCTGTAAAACTGGAACATTTCAGTATTTTGATATGAAAGGTTCCGGAAAAAAGCGTATCGTGACGCTGAAATATTTTAGTATTTTGATATGAAAGGTTTCGAAGTATATATTAAGGAATGTTTCTGAAAAATTGGAATGTTTCACTACTTTGTTTTGAAACGTAACAGCAAAAAGCCGTGGCATCTTAATACCACCATTTTTTTCCGGAACCTTCCGGAATTTTTTTTACAGTGAGCATGAAAGAAAAACAGTGATAGTGATAGTGGGGGTGACCAGTGAGACACTCCATTTAACGGCTAGCTATAAGGCTATAACTCTTACAACGTTTTCTAATTTCAGACCGACATTTCTCTCCAAATCGGTTAAGCACAAGTGATTTTTTCCTTATTTTATTAGGAGGGTTACTTTAAAATGTCTGTTTCTAATGTTAGAAGAACGCAAGTAATGTTACAAGAGACTGCAGTATGATTAGACGTTGTAGTTAATGTTTGATTATGTATTTTTTAAAGCTTTATCTTACGAGATTATTTTGTCAGTTAATAAGGGAAAATTATAAGTGTAAAATCTATGTAAATAAATGGATGCATTAACGTAGCAATTCATATTTAAATATGTAAATGAATTAAATAAGTTAACTGTAACGGTAACCAGAGTAATTAATTGACACACACACACAAAAAAATCCTTTTTAACAATAATAAAAAAATTTGCAATCTATGTACATGCCGTTGCATAGTAACTTAAATTCTATTTAATAAGATTTGTTCTAAATGTATAAAAAATAATTTAAAAAAAGAAGGAAATTTTGAATGATGAAGTTTTGAAGTTGTTTGCAGACATGGAACAATCCCATCAAAAAACTTTCTGTAAAAAAAAAAAGCGCCAAGTTCTTCTTAATGTTTCGTTCGTAAAAAGTACTGATATCTGATGTTCGCCCAAGTTAAAAGTCAAACATCCGAAATCTTTCATTCAAAATGGCTTCCTGCGACTTGGCCGTTAATGCATTCTAAGTTAAAAACATTAGAAGAATGTAATACTGAGAAAAATAAATTAGAATACATAATACACCCTGATGTTAAACATGCCATATCTTTGATTTGAAATAAATAATTACGTCGATAAATAATTTCAAAATTAATGATTATAAATTATGCATTTAAAAGTAATATCGGAATGCAAATAGGCAAATTCGTATGATGATATTGTAATTAAAAGCTTTGTGATACATACCATTGAGTTTCAAGAAACATTAGTTTTGATTAACCATCATTTAGTTTTACCATGGTTTAATGACCATTTTGTACTGTCTATTGTCATTAACACGAATTCCAATGAATATTTTTTTCATCAAATTTCACATTGTGTTACATTATATGAGACGTTGAGAACCAGAGTGGACCATTCTTGACAGCTGTGATTTCGAAATTATGTTTTTAAAAATGTGTATTATATTTTAGCACTTTGTACAACAAAATGCGTAAAATGTTCAAAAAAATGTAGTAGACATATATAGATCATTATACATTCTTTAGAATTTGAAAAATTTTCTAAAATGCATTAACAGCCAAGTCGCAGGAAGCCATTTTGAATGAAAGATTTCGGATGTTTGACTTTTAACTTGGGCGAACATCAGATATCAGTACTTTTTACGGCCGAAACAATAAGGAGAACTTGGCGCTTTTTTTTTTTACAGAAAGTTTTTTGATGGGATATCATTGCTTTTTGTAGGTTTTATCAAATGTATAAAGGATATAAATATAATAAATGTATAAATGTCAAAGAATTTTAAAATTATTTTATTATTCTTTACAAATCTATATTTTTATTTGTAGTTTACATCAAAATACTAGCCGTCTCAGGCAAACAATATATTCTTTCTTATATGTATGCTAAGCACTTCATCATATTACTTTTATTCATAACTAGCCGAAGTACCTGGTGTTGTTCGAGATTTAAAGAAAGTTTGTGTAGAAAAATCAATTTCAAAATTAAACATGTTGTATAGATAACTTCAAAATGTTAAAATATGCCAATATTTCTATAATCGTGTTTTTATCATGATTCAATACGTTCCTCAAACTCGTATGACGTTGTACTCACCTGCTGATATCTTACCTACTTGCTTTCACTATTACTCATATTGATACTCTCTTTGTATGATTCCCAAACATTTGAAAAAGTCCGTTAAACTTCCAATGTGACATTATGTTCATTTTCTTTTTTAATTATCGAATGACGTCATATTAACCTGCTTTCTGTATTTACACATACTCATACGCCTTGTATTATTAAAAAATGTTTGAAAATTTCCGTTATATTACCAATATGACGTCATATTAATCTTTTTTTCCATTGCTGAAATTTTTTATTTTTATTTTCATTTTTCACGTGGAAATCTTTCAACAGAAAATTAATTATTGTAGAAAGAATTTCATTGTGGATTTTTAATTGTTGGCAACTGCTATAACGAAAAATGTTCAAGGCGGGAAGAGTTCAATATCCTGTGCTGGTAGGTTTGGCGAGTTGTTTTTGGCGATAAATGTTTGATTTGGTTGTTGCGATATTCAGTCTTTGGAGTTTTAACTTAACAACTTGAATTGACCTTATTTACGTGACATCACACCCCTTTTGGCAGCAGTTTGGATTTTTTTGCCAATCGCGCGATCCAGCACAGGATATGTTTATCGTACAACAAAAAACACAAATGGTTGCCACAATGCAATGATTAATTTAATTTGCCAATTGAATGTGTTACGAACTGTATATAGCCAAATCAGCACCCCCTATTTGAAGGGTTTAAAGGCAGAAATTCTACGTTTTCAGACTTTTCTGGTTAATTGTGTGACAAAACCTACTTACTTGTCAAATTTTATGATTCTACGACTGTTAGAAGTACCTTAGTTATTTGATGATCACCAACTTTAGTTATTTGATGATCCCCTGTGAGTCAGTTACAACAAAGCCCTTTTTCGGCATCTCATATTTCGAAAAATATTAAATACAGAAATAAGAAATCTTGGAGCCTAGTTCAGTTTGATTATATTAATGTGTGTTAAAAAGGAAAACTCTCTAGCTCTCCCCAAAACGCAGTTATGAGGGGGTGAAAAGTAGGCCGAAATGGTCAGGGAAAAGGTAGCTACGGCCTGTGCGAACTTGGCGGACTCACTGCCGTGCTCCCAGATTACGTAATATACTGGAAAAATTACGTAAAATATTATCAATATATTTTAAGTATTGTTTTTTGTTCTAATATTACTTTTAATATAAATGAAAAAAGCAGAAGGGAGAAAGGAAAAGCTGATAAATAATAATTGAATTAAAAAAAAAAATCGCCCTCCCACTCTACGATTTAATTTAAATATTATACAAAAAATGAATCTCACTTTTGCTATAACTTCAGTTCTAATAAGAATTTTTTTCACACGGTTTGTTTTAAAATACTTCTAACGAATTATTTTATAATAATAAAGGTACATTCAAAAATCAATTTTTTGAAGCTTTAAAATGTGCATGCATATGTCCCTTTAATCCGAATTTTAGACAAGAATACACGGAAGTTGGCACGAATACACAACAAATGATAGATTGAATAACTGCATTTTAAGACATACAAATATATACTACAACATGTAGATTTCAAATTTATTTGCACAGTTTTTACTTACCCATCATACGTAGTATAGGGTAAGTCTTGTAATCGTTTTGAAAATCGATTTTTTTTTTTCACGGATTTACATGTTTCAGACACTGGAGATTCCGAAAAACATATTTTTAGAAAAAAAAAATTGCCGTCTGTCGGGTGTCTGTAAACGCTCTATCTCCCGAAAAAATTGGAATAGAGACTTGAAATTTGGTATGTACTTAGTATGTAATAATGGAAAGAAGCTTATTGAATTTCAGTAATCTCGATTATCCGGAACTATTTTTTTCGGACTTTCGAAATATTCGTTCTGATAAAAGGTGTACAAAATTTTCGAAATTGTTTAAGGAGGGAATATAAAAGACAATAAAAAAAACATAAATTTTGCATTAAGCATGAAGTCGATCGGATAATAATGAGTTGCCGAGATATTTGTAATCCTATTTTTCCACACTCTTCGATTTTTCATGACCCTGTATTTCATCCAAATTTCAATTCAAAAATATATTTTAATTGGAAATGAGACCCTTAATCAGATGCAATAACCGCTAGTTAAAAGGATTATTGTTTTTGGAGTTATAAGGATGTTTCTTTTAAGCAATTCAGTAATCGAGCCTTTAACGTTTATGACATCATCAAGCCACGATTTTATTCGAATTGCAATGCATTTTATAAGTAGTTTACACATTTTTTTATTTTAATATTTTACATTATGCATATCCATGATGGGTAAGTATTACGGTGGCCCCCAACGACTAGTTTTTATAGTAAACGTAATCCTTATTTCCTCAAAATGAAACCTTTCATAAACATTAAAGTACTTTAAAGCAATGATATTATATATATATATATATATATATATATAACAAAACGGCATTTATAGTTAGTAACTCGTTTTATTTTAAACAATTTTAAACCCTTCTTTTCCGCACAAATGCGTTTGTTTTATAGCAGATGACATTTTCGCAGGCTTGAAGCGATGGGACACAAAAAAAAAAGTATTGAAGAAAATAAGATGGCTATAATCTAAGCTGATTAAGAGTAGCGAATACTACAAACGAAAGGAACCAGGAAAAAAAGGTAATGTTTATACATAAGTAGCTTTCTCCTTT
The DNA here is from genome assembly GCA_963931845.1 of Maratus michaelseni. Taxonomy (NCBI): domain Eukaryota; kingdom Metazoa; phylum Arthropoda; class Arachnida; order Araneae; family Salticidae; genus Maratus; species Maratus michaelseni. The sequence continues at coordinate 214,667,296 of OZ007598.1, read as the reverse complement.
AGTTTTTTCACACCATTTAACAATTTACACCATTTTCGAAATCCTTTTATAGTAATATATAGAATAAAAACGAGATATAAAATAAATAACTTCTAAGACGCACAAATAATTGTCAAAAAATATGGATTAAAAACTCTTGAACAACGATATTTCTACATCATATTTAATCTTAACTATTATATATTTTTTAAAACAGATTGCAAGCTTTCGTAAATACAAATTTAGAAAAATGACAAAAATATAGTAAAAATGACATGTCGTACAAATATGTTTTAAACCATATTATTAACACAAAGGAGAGATTTCAAATTTCTAATGACAAAATGTCTGCATAATTTAAGCTTAATCATTTTTATATTCTCAAAATAAGCGAATAGTTTTTCTAAAATACGGCTTATAAGTTTAAAAAATAATAATACACTTATAGCGGTGTTAGTTGTTTATAATTACTCAAAATCTTTTTTTTCTCACGCAATTTATATAGAGCGCACCCGATATTTACAAATTCTATTTGTCTCCCATCTCTCCTAGTTAACCCTAACTCTCGTAAATAAACGTGGATTTTCACGTAATTGCTACATGTTATTGTGGGGAGGGGGGGCGGGTTACTATGGCATATTCGCTATTGAAAATGGAGAGCGTAGTACTTATACTTCGTTTACAGGGCCATACAAAATAATTCTATTGCATTGGGATAAAGAAGAAAATCGGTTGCTGTGCATTTTAGTAATGTTACAATACTTAAAACATAATTGAATTGATATGCATCACTAAGGTGGACTACAACATGCTTTTTATAGAGCATAGAGTAAGTAGTATTTATAGTTTTTTTACAGGGAGACACAAAATAATTCCATTACATTATTATCTAAGGGGAAATTAGGATTTGCAAAGTATTTCAATGGTGATACACTACTTTAAACATAATGAAATTCATATGCATGACTAAAGTGCAGTACAACATGTTTTCTATATATTGAGTAGTGCGTAGCATTTATTGTTCATCTACAGAGACGCATAGAAACAAATCAGTTACAAGACTGATTATGAACGATTAGCGCTGGAAGTGCGCTTAAACCTTTGGTATGCATTTTTAAATTTAACCAATTTTTAGTCTGTTATGTGATGTGTATATGTTATACAGATCATTTATGGGGCTGCACGGAAGAATTAGCACACATTGTCGACAGTGGACAGAAATTGCTAAAACTTGTTTTTTAATGCATTATGTATGTCTTAAATTTCTTTATTTTGATGTATCCTTTCATTATCTGCAATAATGAAATTTCTGAACAGTACTCTGAAAGTGAATTCATAATCTATGCTTGATGCATAATTTTTCGTTCTTGCTTGAGTTTATCTTTATTTCTCTTCCTGGGAATTTTGCAAGTTACTTTTCATGTACATAAGCTTTTGAAAGCATACAATAAAATTAAGAAATGTAAAGTAAAATGTTGAATCAAAGTATGTAAGAAAGCTATTTTCTTAAATTAGTATAAAGAAAAAAAGATTTAAAATGGAGTATTCGACATTTATAGTTAGATCTTATAGTGTCCAAAATTATTTATTTGATGTTTCTGTTATAGAACGCTATTTTCAGATTGCATTATTTATTTGAAATAAAGTATAAAATATTTTCTCCATTAAAAACATATTCATTTATTAATAAAAATACTTTAAGGATCAAAAGATCAATAAATATATCATGTAGAGTTATGATTAAGAGAAAATGTGTTTTAAATTAATATAAATATTAATGCATGATTTATACAAAATTTTAATCAACTGAAATTAAGCGAATCTAATATATTTATTTATTACTATTTCCTCATATTACTGCATATGAACCTATTCAAATGTCTGAGCATTATATTGGATTCATTTGATAATGTTAATTGAAAGCCAGCATTGTCAAAATATAATAGGACATGTTGCACATAAAGTTCTTATATATTTTTTTAATTTATTGAAATCTTCTCTCTAACCTAATGCAATTTATTAATTTAAGATATTCGAAAATAGCTTAAAAATTACTCTTATTGGAATAAAACGTGCATAAAAGTATTATTTTTTTAAACAGACTATTTTAATTTTATATATTTAAAGTGTTGACATATTTTCTGACTGTAATGCAAAATAATGAATTAGATGTTAAATTTTAGCAGTAATATTTTTTTTTTAAGTTTAAAAACATAAAAGTTTAAAAAAGTTAACATAAGAAATAAAAAAGTTTTAAATAAGCAAAAGATACTCTATTAATTTCCATAACCATTAAATAAATTGTTACATGAAATTTTATTTTATTTAAGCAATGTCAGTCATCAGAGTTTAAAAAAGTATTAACAGTTTTATTTTCATGATTTCAAAAATACCAGTAAACCATGACATGAAAAATCTTTACTATTTTAGAAATCCTCTTATAATGATGCCTAACATAAAAATCGATCATTGAACAAATAACTTCTAAGCATACAAATGGTTGAAACCAAAAATATAGATTATAAACTCCAAAACATCAATCCTCTATAGCTTATTCCATACAAATCTTTACTTTCACAAAATAAAATGAAAAATTTCTTAACATTACGTTTATAAAAAAAAATAAACAAATAAATAAAAGGAATGACATGTCCAGAAAGCGTATTTTAAAACATACTTACATTTGATAACAATTATAGATTTTCAACATTTAATAATATTTGGCAGCATTTGAAACTAACCATTCTTATTTTATCAAAATAAAATGTGAGAATTTCTAACATAGAGTTTGAAAAAAAGAAGGAATATATAGTCATAAAAAGGATTTATAGTTAGTGAATCTTTTTGTTTTTATATCTATTTTTAAAATATTGCATTTACACAGAAATACATTTGTACCTTAACGCCTGATATTATCGCAGACATAGCGCGTGGCATTATGGGATAGTAGGCGAAAGTTTTGAAAAAATAAGATTACTTTAAACTACGAATTTTTCAAACAAGTAAATACTTCACGCGGAATAAAATATAATGAAAAGAAACATTTATATATAAATAGGCTTTCCTTTTAAAAGTTTATCTTTGTTCCTCTGTCTGACAATTTTGTAAGCTTCCTTCAGAATTCTTAAGCATACGATCCTTTAAAAGCATACAATAAAATTGAAAGATTTAAGATAAAAACATTCAGTTGAGCTGTTTATGGCAGAGCTTTCTTAAATTAGTAAAAATAGAAAAAAAATTAAACACACAACAGTTTGATTTTTCACATTTTTTGTTGTTCATATTTATAAATAATATATTAATCCATATATTAACCCACATTAATAAATAAAGAGAACGACTTGTCCAGAAGTATATTTTAAAACACACTTATGCCTTATGATCTTAATTATAGATTTTTAACATTTAATAATAAACTTTGACAGCATTTGAAAGTAACCATTCTTTTATTATCACAATAAAATATGAGAATTTCTAGCTTAGAGTTTGAAAAAAAATAGAAAGAATATACAGAGTCATAAAAAGGATTTATAGTTAGTGAATCTTTTTGTTTTTATATTTATTTAATGTTGTATTTACAGACAAATACATTTGTACCGTAACACCTGATATTTTCGCAGACATAGCGCGTGGCATTATGGGATACTAAGCTAAGTTTTTGAAAAAAAAATGAGATTAGTTTAAACTACGGAGTTTTCAGACAGGTAAATACTTCACCTGGAATAAAATATAATGAAAAGAAACATTTATGTACAAATAGTCTTTCCTTTTTAAAGTTTTTCTTTCTTTCTCAGTCTGACAATTTTGTAAGCTTCTTTTCGGAATTCTTAGGCATATGAGCTTTTAAAAGCATACACTAAAATTGAGAGATGTAAGGTAAAAACATTGAGTTGAAATGTTTATAGCGGTGCTCTCTTAAATTAGTAAAATAAATATATGTAAAAAACAGACAATAGTTTGATTTGTCACATATTTTATTGTTCATATTTATTTAACCACTTGCCTGTGAAGCCCGAACTCAGTTCGGGTAACGCAAATTCGCTAATTTTGGAATGCCCACCCTGAGTTCGGGCAAGAGAATATCGATATTTCAATTCCTTGAAACCCGAACTCAGTTCGGGTAATACAAACGTGCCAAATTTGAAGTGTCCGACCTGAGTTCAGGCAATACAAACGTGTCAAATTTGGAGTGCCCGACCTGAGTTCAGGCAATACAAACGTGTCAAATTAGGAGTGCCCGACCTGAGTTCAGGCAATACAAACGTGTCAAATTTGGAGTGCCCGACCTGAGTTCAGGCAATACAAACGTGTCAAATTTGGAGTGCCCGACCTGAGTTCAGGCAATACAAACGTGCCAAATTTGGAGTGCCCGACCTAAGTTCAGGCAATACAAACGTGCCAAATTTGGAGTGCCCGACCTGAGTTCAGGCAATACAAACGTGCCAAATTTGGAGTGCCCGACCTGAGTTCAGGCAATACAAACGTGCCAAATTTGGAGTGCCCGACCTGAGTTCAGGCAATACAAACGTGCCAAATTTGGAGTGCCCGACCTGAGTTCAGGCAATACAAACGTGCCAAATTTGGAGTGCCCGACCTGAGTTCAGGCAATACAAACGTGCCAAATTTGGAGTGCCCGAACTGCGTTCAGGCAATACAAACGTGTCAAATTTGATGTGCCCGACCCGAGATTGGGTAAGAGAAAAATCGGTGTTTCAATTCCGTGAAGCCGGAACTCAGTTCGTCTAATGCATAATATGTAATTTACCATTTTCCCAATAGATGGCGATACTTTCCCGCGAAAACTTCGGCAGTTTCGCGCCATTTGTCAGATTTTTGTAATTTTGCAGTTCTTCCCAAATTTCATTCAAACCACATTATGCTTGACAGACAGGTATATAAATTTTTCGAAAGTTAAAAGTTTCTTTGCATTGTTTTTAAAGAAATTTTTTTTTTCCATTTTTGGCACGTTTTTCTCAAATATATTCCACAGGCAAGGAGTTAATATATGTTTTTTTATTACGATGTTTCCAAATTAAATTACTAAACTTAAAAATAGCCTTAAGTTATTGTTCTTTGTTTAAAAAAATACTCACTTATAATAATAAACCTAAAATCTAGAATGTAACGTAGAACACAATAGTAAAACGTAGAATGTAGAATTGAGGTTATGTAAAAATTGTCTTTTGAATCAATATACATGTTAAAGTATAAGTCAGACAAGCTTCCCGTAAGGCATGGTGACGTCACGGCGACGTCAATGTGAAGTCACACTGTGACTTTGTGACCGTCGTCGTGACGTCACGTGACGTCGATGTGAAGTCACTGTGACCTAAATGTGAAGTCGTTATGGCCGTTTTCAAGGCTTTCTGTGACCTCACAATGTGACTACTTTGTGAAGTCACCGTGCGACTTCAATGTGAAAAGTGTGACGAATCTGCATCGGATAGGGTGACCAAATTTTCCCCGCATCCGATCCGGATTGTTCGGATCGACATTTTTTTTTTGCTAGACGTTTGTGACATTTGTGACGAATCTGCATCGGATTGGGTGACCAGATTTTACCCAAATCCAACTCGTAAAGTTCAGATATATATTTTTTTTGGCTGCAGGTTTGTGACAATTGTGACGATTCTTCATCGGGTCGAGTGACCATATTTTACCCATATTCGATGAGGAAAATTACGGGTCGGTTAATTTTTTCTTTTCTTTTATTCTCTTTCTTTTCTTTTCTTTTTTTTTCTACAGGTTTGAAAGAATATTCTATTTTTTCTTTAGATCAAGTTATTATTTTATTCTAGTTTTTCATATTAATCCAAACCCGAGCTGCAATAATAAAATCTCAACCCTAAATCAACCCGAACCTGAAAAAATTACAATCAATTTAACCCAAACAGAATAACAACAACAACAACAACAGTAATTATCGCTATTCTTACTCGGCTCAAGCTGAACGTCATGTCGGGTGCGGGTAAAATCGGATTAACCAACCCGATGCAGGACTTAAGTCGGGGTTTTAAATTATTTATTTTATTTTATTCTGTCTAATTAGTTAAGGTTTTGCTTGGGCTCCGATTCTTATATGAATACCCTATCAGGTCGGGTAACGCGATTTTGAAACGATTTTTTTAAAATCCTGCAATCGAGTGAGACAACCCGATTTCAAACGAACCCAAATCATTACCATTGTTTACACATTAAATAGCAAAAGGTGGATTTGCAGATTTTCAAATTTATTATATAAAAGTGGTGAAATGTATTAAAATTCTGTTGTTCTATAATATAAATGCAACATTTTTTGTATTTTCAGCTCGGTATTTAAAAATTTTAGAGAAATGCTTTTAAATAAAGCAAATAAGTACTATGTGATTTTGCTATAAATGGGAAACGGTACTTTTCAATATTATTTTTAATTTTAAGAATTTTGATAAAAATTGTTATTGCAGTATATTTTAATAGTCCAGTTAAAAGCACATTTTGAAAAAAAAAACTATACATTTATTTAAAATGTTTACAAAATTAAAATAAATTAATGCTTTAATTCCTGCTATTTTTACAAGTATTGATATTTTTTAAATTTATTTACTTTACTTTTTATTATAATTATTTTTTTTACAATTACTAAAATATGTTATATAACACTGTGCATGGATTTCTATTTCAATTAATATTAGATTTTATATAAATTTATTATTATTATATATAGTGAGGAACTATGAAATTTAACTCTTCTTCATGGGATTTCATATATAGAAAACAAAAAGAAATCTGTAATACTAATTCCCTGCAAGGTTTCATTACATACATAATAAAGAATATGTATAAAAAATAATAAACTGAAATACTAAAGGAAGTAAAGAACTTAAAAAAATATAAGAATGAACAAAAAATCAATATTGAGAAAAAGTCATTTATTTAGTTTTCATGAGTGAAAAACCCTTGAATGGCAATCGTGTACATATTAAAAATACAGTTTTGAAATTTTAAACCACGTGTATAAAAAGTTTAGATCTATAATTTGAGATAATAATAAAATAATCAATATTTTAACTGTGATAAGGTCTTTAAGCCTTGAAATTTTAAAGGGTAATTTTTATTAACTATTTCAATAGTTTTTAAACAGTATCTTATATATTTAACTAGTGAAAATATTCGAATAATGTATTCCCCAAAATATTCACATCGGGGTCCAGGTTTTAAATCATATTTAAAAGAAAAATAACTCTATGTTTTAATTTATTAAGAAAGATTTTTGAAAAATATTTCATAAAAATTGCCATTTTTGAAAAAGAAAATTTAACTTATAGATCAAAATACGTTATCATACATGGAACCTTTATTTTATAACTATGTTTTAACCCTTTGTGACTCGACAACATCTGTTTGAAAAATATTTACTCTGACATACATCATTTTAAGCAAGTAAAAAAAAACAATCATAAAAATAAAAATTATTTACTTAAAGATACTTTTTCATATTTACAATAAACAAAAAATTATATAGTTTCTTCTCATAAATATTGTTAAATTTTTAATACAAAATTGTAACGTGTACGAACTTACATTTGTAAAAAATCTATTTTTGGACATCTGCAGACTTTTAAATTCAACAAAGTTAATTTTATTCATAAAGGTATGAAACTGTTTAAATGATAAATAAAACTTTGATATTAAAAATTAACTCAGTATCGTCGTATGTTGAGGTTTCTATAAACAATTTATATTAACTACTGCGTTAAAAGATAGCAGTAATAAAGAAAATCATCTTATTAACCCCGCTGAAAATAACTTTGTCTTTTGGTATGTTTAGAGGTATGCAACTGCAGTAAAAAACATACTTAAAAACAATATTTTGGTTATTAAAATATAATGTTACTAATTTATTGTCAATTATTTATGGAATTGTAATAAATGCATCGATAGTGACACATATAATTTATCATATGATGCCGATGATAGATCTATCTGGGTGGATGTTTCGTGACTAGGCAATAATCACAATAATCTGTTGTTCATCATAAATAGAGCAAGCTGATTTAAAAAAATCTACCGTAAAAGTTTTAGAATAAAGTTTGGCCAAAATTTTAGATATAAAGTCCATTTGAAATGTAAATAATCATAGTTACATAACCCAATAAAATAATAAATTATAAACATAGTTTCAAATATTTAACCAGTTTTTAATATGAAAAAATATATAAATTCAGATAACAACATAAAATGGAACCACACATTGGTTTATTATTATTTTTTTTTAACAGGATTAGGTGGTAATTATAAAGAACATTTCCCTTTAATAATAATTCTTTTATAATAGTGTACAGATGTTTTGAAATTTATAACTATAAAATGATTCAGGAAATGAATTTAGTGAAAGTAATTATCTGATTAAAATCTTTGACATATTGTTACTTATTTTAACAAAATAAACATTAAATTTAATAAACTTAACTGATAAATGTTAAACGAAATATTTAACTTTTGTAAAATACTGCATGAAAGTAACTGAACACGATATAACTAAATGCAAAGCTAACAGGGAAAATAATAATTTTCCATACCTCTTTTTCTTTGTGATCTTCAATATTCTATTTTGACGTAAAAATAGCGAAACTTTCTTGAGAAGGCAAAATTCCTCCAAATGAAGTACAATAACATTGGCGGAAAACAAATTTAACCACGCAAAGGAATTGTACTTTTCATGGAAAGAAAATTCGTATAAAAATTGTATTTGCGGAATCCTGTGCAGGTTTTTTAATTTTAAATACGTAGAAATTATACACGCTCATAACACGCGTATTGTCCAACGAACTGACATCCAAAGATTAAATACACTGTTGTGCGTCTCTTATTCTGAGGTTAAAAAAGCAGACGATAATTTTGAAAGCGTTTAAAACACCTGCGCGCATTTAATAGCAGGGCAGATGATCTTTTTTCTTTTTTTTTTTCTTATATAGTTGATTTTAGAGTAGAAGGTTAAAAAGGCAGAATATTTCTTTTTATAGTCTCTCCAATTAAAATTTCTTATTTGAAGATTTATTTTTGAAGCAGTTTACCTTTTTTTTACGATTAGTTTCACAATAATAATAAGACTTGTATAGTTTTCTTTGTAAGTTGTAAAAAATATCAATATTTATGGCGTATCAAATAAAATATTGTTTAAATTTTTAGGGTACATAAAAAATATTTTAATGGACAAGAATGCAAAATCATAAAAAAAAGTAAAATTTGCATAGATCGTAATAATTGCAAAATGTGATCCTAAAAAAGTAAAAGGTTGGGGGGGGGGGGGCATTTTCCCTTTTTCAAAATTTCCTTTTTTCTTTATTAATGTCCTGTAGAAGAAACAGCTTGTAAAATAACAATATTTTTTTAAAGAAATTTGTGGTTAATGAAAAACGGACACGTGAATAATTATTTAAATCATACACATTTTGCATAATTTTTTTTTAAATTTCATTTTATATTCGGAAAATGTTAAATTTATTTACAAAGTATGAAACAAACAGCAAAATATATATTGGAAGAGGTACTCAATCTACTTAAATACTAAGGAAAAACAATTGTTATCGGAAGTACACCACTGATTTTATTATAATAAAGCGTCTGTTTTTCACAACCCACCTCCCATCAAACAAACAAATCTTTAATTATCATAGTAAATTGAGGTACAGTTTTGAAACATATTGCATTTGAAAGAGAATTTTATTTTTCCTATTCGACGGTTAAAAATTGAAATTGTGCAATATTTAGAAGTTAAAAAAAAATCACTGTAAAAGCGAAATTTACTGTTCAGTTGTTGCCGCTGTGAACATGACGTCATTGTTACTCTTGGATAGCTTGCGCTCTATAATATAGATTGTTGATCTCAGTTTTACAAAAGTTGTTAATTAATATGAAAAGCAAATGAGAAACTGCCTTAATTTAAAAAACATTGTTCATGGAGTACATGCCGCATTATGTTTGTATTATAATTTATAATTGCATATTGATTGAAAATTACCTATTTATAAAGCATTTTCCTGTAGGTCAGTAAATAAATTAATCAATATAGCTTAATTTTCCAGGGATCATAAAAATCAGTCAGAATCAGACCCTTTAAGTGCATTAAAGCATTCCTGAATAATATATATTTCTCATCATTTTAAAATATATTAAAAATTCACATTTTGGTCAAACTGTGACATCACAACATGGGGGTATTTTGATAACACAGGTGACGTAGTGTTTGTGACTTGCAGTAACGTCACAGTGACGTCACAAAAATTAAAAAAAATGTCAGAAACATATTTTTTTACATTGAATAACATATTTTGTAGTGTTCTTGCAATTTTTTTATGATTTCCAAGCAATTCACATTTTAGTCACAATGTGACGTCACTGAGTGGTTGTATTTTGGTCACAGATGTGACGTGACGTACGTGACTCACTGTGACGTCACGGTGACGTCACTGTGACCATGCATGCTATGCCGGTTGTGAGTCAATTCAAATTAGGAGAGCTTCTTTATTTACGTACTTTATTTTTGCTATCAGTATGTAAATGTATATCAACTTCTAAAAGTCTAAAATGTCTAATGCCTAAAAGACAAAATTCTAAAGTCTAAGTTCTAAAATATAAAAGTATAAATTCTAAAGTGTAAAAGTCTAAATTCTAAAAATCTAATTTTCATTCTTAAAGTATAAATTTTAATTCTTTTAGTCTAATTCTTTTCTTCTAATTCTTTAAATGTTTAAAAGTCTAAATTTTAAAGTCTAAAAGGTTCGAATCTAAATGTTCGTATAATACTTTTTTTTCATTTCATAAACCTTATCACTAATCAAATGTAATTTACTAATTTTGAATATTCGTGAATAGACTTAAAAAAATTACTTTAGTACAAAATTGCTAAATTTTAGCCGTAAAAGTTTAAAGAAACGGGTAAGAAACATAAAAGCTAAAAATACAGTTAAAGTATTAAATAAAATTTTTTTAAAACACAAAGGATAATCTAATAATTTCAATAACCATTAAATAAAATATTACATGGCTTTTTTCATAACTTGGGAAGTTTTGTTTTCATGATTTCGCACATGTCAGTAAATATTTTTTACATGAGCAATCTTTACTGTTTCTAAAATCCTATTATAATTATGCCTAACATAAAAATCAATCATTGAACAAATAACTTCTGAGACATACAAATGTTTGAAACCAAAAATATAGATTAAAAACTCCAAAACATCAATCCTCTATAGCTTATTTCTTACAAATCTTTACTTTCACAAAATAAAATGAAACATTTCTTAACATGGCGTTTATATATATATATATATATATATATATATATATATATATATATATATAAAAGCAAATAAATAAAGGGAATGAAATGTCCGGAAAACGTATTTTAAAACACTCTTACATTTGATAACAATTATAGATTTTCAACATTTAATAATATTTGGCAGCATTTGAAACTAACCATTCTTATTTTATCAAAATAAAATGTGAGAATTTCTAACATAGAGTTTGAAAAAAAATGCAGGAATATACAGTCATAAAAAGGATTTATAGTTAGTGAATCTTTTTGTTTTCATATATTTTTTTAATGTTATTGTATTTACACACAAATACATTTGTACCTTAACACCTGATATTTTCGCAGACATAACGCGTGGCATTATGGGATACTAAGTTAAGGTTTTGAAAAAAATGAGATTGCTTTAAACTACGGAGCTTTCAGACAAGTAAATACTTCACGCGGAATAAAATATAATGAAAAGAAACATTTATATATAAGTAATCTTTTCTTTTTAAAGTTTATCTTTGTTTCTCCGTCTGACAATTTTGTAAGCTTCTTTTTAGAATGGTAAGTATATGAGCTTTTAAAAGCCTACAATAAAATTGAGAGATGTAAGGTAAAAAACATTGAGTTGATGTGTTTATGGCGGTGCTTTCTTAAATTAGTAAAAATAAAAAAGAATTGTAAAACAGACAACAGTTTGATTTGTCACACATTTTAATGTCCATATTTATTTAATATGTGTTTTTTTATTACGATATTTCCAAGTTAAATTACTGGATTTAAAAATAGTTTTAAGCTATTTTTAAAATTAAAATAAAATACTCACTTGCAATAATAAATCTAAAATGTAGAATTCAGCGTAAAACGCAATAGTAAAACGTAGAATGTCGAATTGAGATTATGTAAAAATTGTCTTTTTGAATCAATATACATATTAATGAACAGGTGGAACTTATGAGTCAATTAAAATTAGGAGAGCTTCTTTATTTATGTACTTTTTTTTTTTTTGCTATCAGTATGTAAATGTATATCAACTTCAAAAAATGTAAAATTTCTAATGCCCAAAAGACAAAATTCTAAAGTCTAAGTTCTAAAATATAAAATTATAAAGTCTAAAGTCTAAATTCTAAAGTCTAAAAGTCTAAATTCTAAAGTCTAAAAGTCTAAATTCTAAGTTCTAAATGTCTTATCTTCTATCTTAAAGTCCAAATTTTAATTATTTTAGTCCAATTCTTTTCTTCTGATTATTTACATGTTTAAAATTTTAAAAGTCTAAATTTTAAAGTCTAAAGGGTTCGAATCTAAATATATATATATATATATATATTTTTTTTTTTTTCATAAACCTTATCACTAATAAAATGTAATTTACTAATTTTGAACATTCGTGAATGGATTAAAAAAAATTACTTTTAGAACAGAATTGCTAAATTTTAGCTGTAAAAGTTTAAAGAAAAGGGTAAGAAATATAAAAACTAACAAAGATAGTTAAAGTAAGAAATTAAATAAAAAGTTTTAAAAATACAAAGGATGATATGATAATTTCAATAAAAAATAAATAAAATGTTACATGGATTTTTTTTTTTTATACCTTGGGAAGCTTGTTTTTATGATTTCGCACATATCAGTAAATATTTTTCCATGAACAATCTTTACTAGTTCTACAATCCTATAATAATTATGACTAACATAAAAATCAATCTTCGAACAAATAACTTCTGAGATATACAAGTGGTTGAAACCAAAATTATAGATTAAAAACTCCAAAACGTCAATCCTCTATAGCTTATTCCATACAATTCTTTACTTTCAAAAATTAAAAATTAAAACTTTCTTAACATGACGTTTATAAGAAAAATAATCAAATAAATAAACGGGATAATATATCCAGAAAACATATTTTAAAACACACTTATATTTGATAACAATTATAGATTTTCAACATTTAATAATAAACTTTTTTTAGCATTTGAAAGTGACCATTCTTATATTATCAAAATAAAATGTGAGAATTTCTAACATAGAGTTTAAAAAAAAGAAGGAATATATAGTCATAAAAAGGATTTATAGTTAGTGAATCTTTTTGTTTTTATATATATTTTTTAACGTTGTATTTACACACAAATACATTTGTACTTTAACACCTGATATTTTCGCAGACATAGCGCGTGGCATTATGGGATACTAAGTTAAGGTTTTGAAAAAAATGAGATTGCTTTAAACTACGGAGCTTTCAGACAAGTAAATACTTCACGCGGAATAAAATATAATGAAAAGAAACATTTATATATAAATAGTCTTTCCTTTTAAAAATTTATCTTTGTTTCTTTGTCTGACAATTTTGTAAGCTTCTTGTAGAATTCTTAAGCTTACGAGCCTTTAAAAGTACACAATAAAATTGAGAGATGTAAGGTAAAAACATTGAGTTGAGGTGTTTATGGCGGTGCTTTCTTAAATTAGTAAAAATAAAAAAATATATATAAAATAGACAATAGTTTGATTTGTCACATTTTTTATTGTCCATGTTTATTTAATATATGTTTCTTCATTACGATATTTCCAAATTAAATTACTGGATTTAAAAATAGTTTTAAGCTATTTTTCTCTATTAAAAAAAATGCTCACTTATAAAAATAAATATAAAATGTAGAATGCAACGTAGAACGCAATAGTAAAACGTAGAATGTAGAATTGAGGTTATATAAAAATTGTCTTTTTGAATCAATATACATATTAATGTATAAGTCAGACAAACTTGTGAGTCAATTAAAATGAGGAAAGCGTCCTTTTTTTTTTGCTATCATTATGTAAATGTATATCAACTTCTAAAAGTCTAAAATTTCTAACGCCTAAAAGAGAAAAGTCTAAATTGTAAGTTCTAAAATATAAAAGTATAAATTTTGAAGTCCAAAAGTCTAAATTGTAAGTTCTAAAAATCTAATTTTCGATCTTAAAGTCCAAATTTTAATTATTTTATTCTAATTCTTTTCTTCTGATTCTTTAAATGTTTAAAAGTATAAATTTTAAAGTCTAAAAGGTTCGAATTTAAAAGTTCGCATAATGCTTTTTAAAATTTCATAAATCTTATCACTAATAAAATGTAATTTACTAATTTTGAATATTCGTGAATAGATTTAAAAAATTACTTTTAGTACAAAATTGCTAAATTTTAGCAGTAAAATTTTAAAGAAAAGAGTAAAAAACATAAAAGCTAAAAAAGACAGTTAAAGTAACAAATTAAATAAAAAGTTTAAAAAAAATCAAAGCATAATCTAATAATTTCAATAACCATTAAATAACAGGTGATATGGAGTTTTTTATTACTTGGGAAGTTTTGTTTTTATGATTTTGCGCATATCCGTAAACTCATATCTGTAAAATCATATTATAATGAGGCCTAACATAAAAATAAATAATAGAACAAATAACTTCTAAGACACACAACTTGTTGAAACCAAAATTGTACATTAAAAACTCCCGAACATCAATCTTCTATAGCTTATTGCATACCATTCTTTAATTTTGCAAAAAAAAATCTTACTAGATGTTTATGAAAAAAAAGGAGAAAGAAATAAAGTGAATGACATGTCCAGAAACCATCTTTTAAAACACACTTAAATTTGAAACCAACCACTCTTATTTTATGAAAATAAAATGTGAGATTTTCTAATATAGAGCTTGAAAAAAAGAAAGAACATATAGTCATAAAAAGGGATTTATAGTTAGTGAATCTTTTTGTTTTTATACTTTTTAAATCTTGTATTAACACACAAATGCATTTGTTCCTTAAAACCTGATATTTTCGCAGACACAGAGCGAGGCATAATTGGATACCAAGCTAAAATTTTGAAGAAAATGAGATTGCTATGAACTACGGTGTTTCGAGAATAAGTAAATACTTCATTTGGAATACAATCTAATGAAAAGAAACTTTTATATATAAGTCATCTTTTCTTTTTTAAATATATCAATGCTTCTTCGTCTGACAGTTCTGTAAGCTTCTTTTCAGAATTCGTAAGCGTACGATCTTTTAAAAGCATACAATAAAATTGAGATATTTTAGGTAAAAACATTGAGTTGAGATGTTTGCGGAGGTGGTTCCTTCAATTAGAAGAAATAAAAAAAGGTACTACTCTATTATCCCGTCGACCACTTTTCATAACAAAAAACTATCGCCAAACTGTAACGCCAAATAAACGGGAGAACGTTGCCATTGGAATATCAAAATAAATAAATAAATAAAATATAAGAATTTAAGGACACAATTGTTATTTTAATTGATGAAATAACTAACAAATCAGTAAAACATAATGAAAAACACACGCAAATGTCTAATTAAAAACCACTTGATGACATAACAAATACGTATAATGCTTCTGACATCAAGTAAATGGGACTGCATTTTTTGGCGTTTAATCTTACATTTTGGCGATAGTTTTTTGTTATGAAAAGTGGTCGACGGGATGATAGAGTAGTACCTAAAAAATATGTAAAACAGACAATAGTTTGATTTGTCTCTTTTTATTGTCCGTATTTATGTATTATATGTATGTGCCATAAGAATAAGTTTGTGTCATATGTTTCATTATTGAATTTTAAAATAGTTTTAAGCTATTGTTTTCCATTAAAAAATATACTCGCTAATAATAATAAATCTAAATGTTGAATATAACATAGTACGCAACGGTAAAAACAGAATATAGTGTTGAGAGTACGTAAAAATGTGTTTTTAAATCAATAATATATGAGTCAGACAAACCTGTATGTCAATACAAATTACGCGAGTTTCTTTCTTTCTGTACTTTTTTCGTACTTTTTTCTCTATCAGCCTAAAAATGCATAAAGTTCAAAAAGCCTAAAATTCCAAAGTCTAAAAGACAACATTCTAAAATCTAAAAGTCTAAATTCTAAACTTTAAAAGTCAAAAGTCTGAAGTCTAAAAGTCTAAATTCTAATCTAAGGGTTTAAATTCTAATGTCTAAATGTTCAAAATGTCTAAACAATTGAATCCAAAAGTTACAAAGTCTAAGAGTTCGTATATATTTTATATCTTTTAGAAAATTTATTTGTACCTTTCCGCTAATCTAATGTAATAATACTAATTTTGAAAATCCGTAAATAGTTTAAAAAAATTGTTTTTAGTACAATATACTCTATAGAAAATAAATATTTTTTAAACAGCACATTTTACATAATTATGTTGTTTACATACACTTTAACTAAACTGAAAAACAATAAATATTCTTTAATTTCAGCAGCAAAAGTTTGTCAAGAAGAATCGCAAAGAAAGAAAGAAAGTTGAAGAAAAGCTTTCAACAGACAGAAGATGCTCAAATACATACTATTATATAAAATATTAATATTAAATATTCCGAAATTTATAAATTACACATTTTTTTTCAGAGTTTTTAAAATATCAATAAATATCATTTGACGTTGGGAATATATACTATTTCTGAAATCCTTTTATGCGAATACATAATATACAGCAGGGTTCCTACAGTTTCAGAGGAAATAACATTATTTTCTTATAGAAGACTCAAATTATGTAATTGCGCGATTACATAAGGTATGTTTTTCTCTACGTATATATACTGGTGTTTATCTAACCTAAAGTCAGATAAATTCCCAAACATGTAGGAACCCTGTACAAAAATACATCAAATACATAACTTTTAAGACTCGTAAATATTTATCACCAAAAATATACATTATAAACTCCAGAACATAAACATGTGCATAGAACAAATTTCAAATGATTCAAAATTCCTGAAAATAAAATACAAAAATTTCTAACATAACATTTATAAAAGAAAATAAATAAATGACATGGAAAACAAATACTTTCTAATATACGCTAATATTTGACGAAAAAGAAAAAAAAATCCAATTTTTACCCTACTGCCAAGAAGGGTTATGTGTTTGACGCGTATATGGGTACGTATATGGGTACCTGAATTTCTTTATACCCTCGAAACATCCCAACGGCTGGATGGATTTCAATGAATAAGGTCTCTATCGATTCGTCTTAACCATCCGATGGTTATAGGGTAGGTTTTGTTTTCATAAATTAAAATGGCGGCCATAAAATACAAAATGGCGGTAGAGACGAAAAAAAAATTATGCACCATATTGAGTGGCACAGCATTGAATAGGTCTTTCAAACTGAAGACGATGTTTTCTAAACTATTTTAAAGTCAGAAGCTCCGTTTAAGTATTACACAAACTGAAAGTTGTGTAGGTAGGATCTCTAGCTTAGCTGTAACTCTAACCTCCATAGACATCTATAGGACTCATATAGATAGTAACTAATTAGTTCGCCTTTTACGTAGTCAGGTTTTTATATTTTTTTCAAAATTCTTTCGCTTATTAATAACAAATCTTCAGCAGAATTTAAAGTTACTCATTCTCATTTTCTCAAATTAAATTAAAGCTCTCGCAATACAAAGTTTGTAAATCAAAGAGAAAAAACATTAATTATAAAAATAGATTTATAGTTATAGACTCTTTTCGTTCTTACCCTTTCTAAATCATGTTTTTTTTTTCACACAAATACTTTTGTTTCTTAGCACCTGACATTTCGGCAGACAATGTGCATGGTATGTTGGGATATCAAACTAAACTTTGGAGAAAAATAAGATTTCTATAAACTACGCTGTTTCAAGACGAGTAAATACTTCAAACGGAATAAAACTGAATGAAAGAAACGTTTATATATAAGTAGGTTTTCCTTTTTTGAATTTACTTTTGTATTTCCGTCTGTCAGATTGTTAAACTTCTTTCCAGAATTCTTAACACGAAAAGAAAAGGTATTAATAAAATTGAGACATGTAAGGTAAAATGTTGAGTTGAGGTGTTGATGACGATAATTTCTTAAATTAGCATAAGTTATAAAATGAAAAACGGTTTCGTTAATTTTATTTTATATGATTCAGTTATTATTTTTAGTTTACATTTTCAACTAACAAAATATAAAACAAATGGTTTTAATATATTTCTCTATATTTTATAAAAAAAATCTTTGTTTAATAATAATAAGCCAAAAATGCATAAAAAATGAATAAAATTTTAAATATTGAGTTGAGATAATGGTAAATATTTTTTTTAATTAAAATTTCATCTATACTAATAAAAGAAAGTTTCGCTCTGTGTGTGTGTCTGTTGGCGATGGCTAACAAAATCTAGCCCACCTAGAAGTCTGGAAATTTAGGTGTGGATAGTCCAAGGTCTGGCCATGTGCACCTGAGCCTCAGAATTTTAATATTTTGATAATTAGCCTAGATATGAATTAGATTCTCATTAACAATCGCTTCTAAAATGTCATCTTTTAAAACAAAATGGCGAAAGAAACGAACTGGCGCGTTGGATTTGCTAGCGGAAAAGAACAAATTCGAAATTATTTTAATAATTAGCGAATTTTAAGAAAACTAATTGAGATATCAATTTGAAAACTTCTGAGCATATGTAAAAAAATATTCTGCATCATACCATGTGATTTTTGAAAAATTCGGTCGATAATTTTTTTAATTTATGCAAAAAACTGTCAAAAATCTGCCGGCGCCATTGAAAACGATCCCAGAAATCTTTCAGACAGGAATCTGCTTTCATTAAAAACTGGACTACAAAGAGATCTGTTTCTCTGGCCAATCCCTCTCATTTAGTTTGCGAAAATGAAAGGAAATAATAGCCAAATTTTACTAATGAACAAAAATTTAGGTAACTAATTAAGATATAGATTTGAAATTGATGTCGGGAAGGGGGTTTCATCTGCCGGCTATTTTAGCGTAGCGTCTTCGTTATGTTCTAATTATCAGAAAAATGTAATTCTTTTTTTAATGATCGCGTTAATGTAGGTGACGGTGGTTCTCTTGAACAAATTATTCATTATATTTATGGGTTTGGGGAGGGAGGGGGTTAACGCCTTTCTCTGAGATTGTAATTATCTCGGGCCCGGGCAACGCCGGGCGGGTTAGCAAGTTTAATGTATAAAAGAGACATTAGTTTTATTCAATTTAAAATGAAAGTGGGGGGACAATTTTTTTAATGCGTGCATTAAATTTATTTTGTGATATTAATAAATGAATACTAAAAAATTCATTTTTTTTTTCGAAACATATAAATATTTTTAAATACGTTTAAAATAAAATTCCTCCTTTGTTCTTTTACTCACATTTCATGTAACTTCCTTTTTATATATTTTTTAACTTTTTACCCCCTTTTTTTATATGTTGCGACTAATAATACTGTAAACAATCTTAGCATGTACAATTCATGATTCTTTTTAATTTTTTTTTTTTGAAAATCAATGTAAATTTTAATCGTATAAAATTTGTTAATAATCACACATTTAACTTTTTTAACAAATCTAGTCTCAAGTTCAGTCCATGTCAAAAAAAAAAAAAAAAAGAAAAGAAAAGAAAAGAAAAGAAAAGAAAAAGAAAAAGAAAGAAAGACTCCACTTTTGACTGCATATATGGGTTCCTTGGAGATAAACAGCTAAGAAAAAGGTTTAGTTTATATAATTTATTGAACTTTATAGAGTTTTAAAGGGTCAACATTTAGGGATACTATAATATTAAATTCACGAGAGAAAATTTTATTCATATTATTCTAAAATCATCCTTTTACAATATCTCATTCTTAAAGAGATTGAATGCATATACTCAAACATATCTTAGTTTTTTTTTTTTTTTTATTTAACATATATTTTGAATAATTTATGTTTTAATTAAATTTAATAGTACCTTTTTGTTAATCTAGTGTAATTAACTTATTCGTAAATAGTATAAATAGAGTATTCGTAACTATATTAAAATAATTGTTTTTAGTACAATGTAATTTACCTAAATTTAATAATGTTTTAAAGAGAACATTGTAAGTTTACAAAATTAAAGTGTTTACAGACGATCTAACTGATATAAATTTAATAAATATTCTTACATTTTAGTAGCAAAAGTTTAGAATGAAAATTTAGAAAAATAATCGCAAAAAGATAAAATTAAAGAGTGAAATTTAAATATGATTTGACGTACAGAATATATACTAATTTTGAAATCCCCGTATAGAAATACATAATATAGAAATAAGAAATGAAATTAATAACTTCTAAGCCAGGGAAATAGTCCACACAAAAATATACATTAAATTCGTATAGCATATATTCCAAATCATTCTATTTTTCCTCAAAATTATATTACAAATATATATAACATGATATTTATGAAAATAAAAAAAGATAAAATGAATGACATGCTAAGCAAATACCTGCCAAGAAGTACTAATATTTGACGAAATGTATATGAACACAGGTTGTAACTTTTAATAACAAAATTTCGGCAGAATTTGAAACTAGCCATTTTTAAATTCTCAAAATAAAATGAAAGTTATTCTAATATAAGGTTTGCAAATCAAAGAGAAAAAAAAATATATGAATTATAAGAAATGATTTATAGTTAGTGTTTTTTTTTTTTTACTATTTCTAAATCAGGACTTTCCACACAGATACTTTACTTTCTTAGCACCCGACAATTTCGCATAACATTGTGCATGGCATAATGGGGTATCAAACTAAACTTTGGAGAAAGATAAGATTTCTATAAAGTACTCTGTTTCAAGACGAGTAAATACTTCAAATGGAATAAAACTGAATGGAAGAAACATTTATGTATTCTTTCTTTAAGCGTACCTTTGTATTTCTGCCTGTGAGTTCGGTAAAAAAAAATTCAGAATTCTTAGCACAATATTTTGAAAATTTTTAATAAAATTGAGACAGGTAATGTAAAAGGTTGAGCTAAATTGAGCTGTCGTCAAGGACGAATTTTTAAATTATTATAAGTTACGAGCAGGGAAGACCGAGCTATGCTCTGTCAAAATTAAATTTGAGTTCAAATATCATGACCCATGACCAAAATGACCCACTAATTGAATTTTCTCAAACATGTGACTTAGCCCAACAGTCTTCTCATGCCCGAAAACCATAGGATGCAAAATTTAGTGCAAATAGTCTGAACCGTTTTTAAGATAAAAGAGCTTGACCCATAATGACCCATGAGCAAAATGACCCACTAATCGAAATTTCTCGAACATGTGACCTAGCCTAATAGTCTTCCCGTTCCCTAAACCTGTAGGATGCTAAATTTATTTCAAAACCTCTGAACCATTTTTAAGACAAAATCGCTTGACCCATAATGACCCATGACCAAAATGACCCACTAATTGAATTTTCTCGAACATGTGACCTAGCCCAACAGTCTTCTCGTGCCCGAATACCATAGGATGCAAAATTTAGTGTAAATAGTCTGAGCCTTTTTTAAGATAAAAGAGTTTGACCCATAATGACCCATGACCAAAATGACCCACTAATCGAAATTTCTCGAACATGTGACCTAGCCTAATAGTCTTCTCGTTCCCTAAACCTGTAGGATGCTAAATTTATTTCAAAACCTCTGAACCGTTTTTAAGATAAAATAGCTTGATCAATAATGACCCATGACCAAAATGACCCACTAATTGAATTTTCTCGAACATTTGACCTAGCCCAACAGTCTTCTCGTGCCCGAATACCATAGGATGCAAAATTTAGTGTAAACAGTCTGAGCCGCTTTTTAGATAAATTAGCTTGACCCACAATGACCCAAAAATGACCCACTAATCGAATTTTTTCGGACATATGACCTAGCCCAATGATTTTCCCGTGCCCGAAAATCGTAGGATACAAAATTTAATCAAAAACGTTAGAGCCGTTTTTTAGATAAAGTTGATTTGACCCGCGTTGACCCAAAAATGACCCACTAATCGAAAGATCTGGAACATGTGACACAGCCCAATAGTCTTCTCGTGCCCGAAAATGGTCAAATACAAAATTTCGTCAAAATCGTTTGAACCGTTTTTTCGATACAATTAGCTTGACCGTGACCCAAAAGGCTTATACGGGCAGGGAATACGGGCAGGGGCCGCTTTGAGTTCAAATATCATTCATTACCCATGACCAAAATGACCCACTAATCAAATTTTTTCGAACATGTGACCTATCCCAATGGTTTTCTGGTGTCCCAAAACGGTAGGATACAAAATTTCGTCAAAATAGTTAGAGCCGTTTTTAAGATAAAATTTGCATATATATATAACCACACACAAGATTTGCTCGTATTAGTATATATGATAAAATGATTAATAGTTTGATAAATTTTGTTTTATATGATTCACTTATATTTATTTTGAATTTTCGATTTCTACCTGTCAATTTGGTAAACTTCTTTTCAGAATTCTTAGCTCATTATATTGAAAATTTTTAATAAAATTGAGACATGTAAAGTAAAAGGTTGAGCTGAATTGAGCTGTCATCGACGACGAATTCTTAAATTATTATAAAATATAAAATGAACAATAGTTTGATAAATTTGGTTTTATATGATTCACTTATTTTTATTTTGCATTTTTGCTTTCCGCCTGTCAATTTACTATACTGCTTTTCAGAATTCTTAGCACATTATTTTGAAAAAGTTTAAATAAAATCGAGACATGTAATGTAAAACGTTGAGTTGAGTTGATCTGTCGTCAAATACGAATTCTTAAGTTATTATAAATTATAAAATGAACAATAGTTTGATAAATTTGGTTTTATATGATTCAGTTATTTTCATTTTGTATTTTTGAATTTCAAAATTTTAAAAAATAGTTCTAATATATTTCTCTGCATTTTATAAAAATAATTGTTTAAAAATAATAAGTATAAAATGCACACAAATCAAAGATTAGAATTTTGAGTTGAGATTATGTAAAAATTTGGCTTGTTTAAATTGACAATCACGTTAATGTATGAAGCATATCGTAGTTTCAATGAATTAAAGTTAAAAGCGTAATCACTAATTTTGTTATTATCAGTTTATTAAATTTATTTTCTGTTATTAATTAATGAATACTAACACACCTTTTATTTCAAAATTTACAAATATTTTAAAACATATTTCCAAAAGCTTACAAAAAAAATCTTATTTATTACTCTCATTTCATGCTACTCCCTTTTTTTTAATTAAAACTTTGTACTTCATTTTATCAGTTTTTTATTGGAAAGACATAGAAGCAATAATTTCTAAGAGACACAAAAAATCTTGTTAAAAAATAAAAGAGGGTGTTCACACATTTTCCTTACGATTTTAGGTATCGACCCTTTTGGATCGGTTTCGGGTTGACCTGATTTTTCAAAAGAAATAGCTCAATAATTTTCAAATGAAATAATAATAATAATATGTGATTAATAATAAGTACATATGTGTTCATTTTTATATAAAAAGGGTAAAATTTATGTTAGAGATGTTATTGTAGACTACTTTTCCAAAATTGTATTAAAGATTTACTTCGGGCTCGGGTCGGGTTCGGGACGGGCTGCGGGTTGGTGATTTTTTGTCAGGTTTGGGTCGCATACAACATAACCTATGCAGGACTGTAATACAGAACTGAAATTAAAATGAAAATGGATAGCTATAAACCACGCTGTATTAGATAAATACTTTAGACAGAAGAATACAAAATTTAAAGTATTTGTGTATACACATAGTTTATTATTTTTCTTGTTTGTATTGCTTTTCCTCTAATATTTTGAAAAGCTATTTTTGAGAATGCTTAAGCACACAGCTTTTAAATGTATAAAATA
Source organism: Maratus michaelseni (assembly GCA_963931845.1). Classification (NCBI taxonomy): domain Eukaryota; kingdom Metazoa; phylum Arthropoda; class Arachnida; order Araneae; family Salticidae; genus Maratus; species Maratus michaelseni. The sequence continues at coordinate 214,643,381 of OZ007598.1, read as the reverse complement.
GATTCGAGGCGTATACGGAAAAATGTTGAGTTGAGATGTATATGTCGATGTTTATTAAATCATTATAAATAGTTAAGATTTAAAATGACATGGTTCAATTTATTTGGTGACGTTATTTTCAGATTATATTAACGAGATTTTGTGAAAATATCTTTTTTTACGTAATAATTTAAGATAAAAGTAAGTAGCAGATAATAGTTTGCTTAGTTTTAAGTGATCCTATTATTTCGAGAATATAAGTATATTAATATTTGAAACGTTTATGCGTTACAAAAAACAAATAAAAACATAAAACAACATAAAACAAATGAAAAAAAGAAACTTTAAAAACATTCATATTACAAGGTATTATATAGAATTACTAGCTGGAGGAGCAACCCGATATGTTGCATTTCAATTTGATGAGATATTTGATTTTTTTTTATGGAAAAAAGAAATATTATTTTATTTATTAAAATTCATAAAGATACAACTAAATGTAAATATATTGCTTGAAGGTGCGTAAAAACATACATAAAAACATTTAAAAGCACATTAAAGTCCTTTTAAAATAAAAACGTTTTCAACTGATCTTACTCGGTCATCATCAGTGAAAAACTAATTGTTAAGTTGAGTTGTTGTCTCTTCGGGTCTTCTAGCTTTTCCAGAACAAACCATTTTACTTCAAGGGTGTAGAATATAAAGTGGGATGGGAAAGGTCATTCAACATTTTAAAAACAAAGTACAGTTAATCAATCATGCATTAATTCATCCCAGACTGCGTGGACATCCTTTAATAATACATCGTTATAGACAATTTCTTTTTTAGATATTATTTCCAGATACTCTCTTATGATAGCTTCCTGGTGATTACTTGTGCGGATAATAATTTTGGATCCATTGAAATCTACTTTTATAGGTTCAGTTTGTGCTATTCTTTCTAACGCAGTGTGGGGTCTATTTAAATGGTATCTAAGTTTAGGACAATTCTGTAAACTAAAAGGACTCTAATGTGCTTTTAAATGTTTTTATGTGTGTTTTTACGCACCTTCAAGCAATATATTCACATTTATTTGTAACTTTATGAAATTTAATTATTAAACAAGGTGAATTTGCACTGAAATTTTAACTTTTTATTATTTTGTTCTACATTTAAAATAGATTTATTAGATTAATTTGCCTAAATTTATTATTATAAGCTAGAATATTATTCTGTTATTAATAAAATTATGTTCTATAATAATAGCTCTATTAGTATAAGCTATTATTATAAGTTTTGTTTAGTTGTGAATGGAGTTTCTCCGGGGTGTTGATCATCCAGATCGGAAGATATGTATCCGGAATTTATTCACTAGTATAGTTATTACGCTGAATAAAGTTTCTTGATGACAGGAACATGATACAATTTTTTTAAATAATTACATTTAAGGTGCCTGACTACGTACGGAGCAATTTTTTCCGAAAAAGCTATTTGATTATTTTTTGAACTTATTTTTATTAATATTATAACTAGAAACTGTGAAAAAATCAAAAATATTTCATTCATTGGTGAAATTTTGGTAAATGGGGGGGGGGGATTTTGTGGTAAAATTTAGCGAAATATGGCCCATTACGCAAAACACGATATAGAAAAATATATTGTATGTATCTTAATTTTCTTTTTACACTTCATACTTATGTCATTGGTGAAGGCAATGAACTAAAATCTAAGAGATATTTTAAATGTTTCAAAACTTATAGCATATCGCACCTTTTTACATGCTGATTTTCATAAAATTCATCAATGTCTTTCCACGAAAACATCCATAAAACAAAAGATATTTATTGTAAAATTAAATCTTTTGTTCATTGCCTTAACAATTGTGTAAACAACATGCAATTTAAATTTTATAGTGATATTCTAATAACTTTTTGAGAAATCATGTTTTGCGTATGGAATTTTCACCAAAAATTACATTTTCCAAAAAATGCAGTTAAAGTTTAGATTTATGTTTTACTACAAGAATTTGCACAGCATAAATATGCATCTAAACTTCACTCTTTTTATGAGCCATACACATTTTTTTAAGAACTGAGCCTTTGTTTATTTCTAGAAGGCCATAGTTTTGCTTTCCCCCTCCCAGTTAGTACTTTTAAATAGTACTTCCGGTCCTTTAAATTAGTACTTCTGGTTTGAGTGACAGCTGTTGAGTAGTATAAAAACCGCTACAACTACGGTTCTATTTATCGTACAATAAAAATAAAAACAGTTTTGAAAAGGTACAAAGCTGGGCTTTAATGAAATGTAATAAAATCCTTTTGACAATCTTGGTCGAAAACCACTTTTTAAACGTAGTCAGATACCTGAATACTAGATTGGAAACTGGTAGCTAGGTTTTGGGCAATTCTGTAAATTAAACTAAAAGTGACAAAAATCCGTCCGATTCGTTTCAGCACCAATCATTATATACTTTGAATGTTATTGCTTTTTTTAAATATTAGTATTTAATGTTAATTTCTCTTGAATCGTATAGTCCCAAGTAGCACTGGAACGTTCTATCAATGTTCGAACAGAGTATTACAGAAAGGAACGATAAACAATCGCATATCAATCATCGAATGGTTAGTAGCGAGCGACATGCATCTGCTTCCATTTAAATAAAATCAATTTTATAGAAAATAAAAAGAAAAGTGCCCATTTAAACTGATGGCATTGAGCTCATAGGCTATTCACACTAATTGTATATTATACTCTTATTTCAAAGAATAATGCCCCTTGAAAAATAAAGAAACCGACAATAAATTACGGGGGGATTTGCCCGCCCCCCGTTTCCCCTCTTTATACATAATCAACGAAGCCCCCCCCCCCAAAAAAAAAAAAAACTAATCAGAATCTTATTACAATAAACCTATATACAAAATTTGAAGCAAATCGGCTAATTCTGCATGAAAAACCCAATTATCTAAATTAAGGGAGAGGGATTCGCCCCCCGTCCCCCACTTTATACTTAACCAATGAACCAACAAAACTAATCAGGAAAGCGCCTTATCATAATGAACCTTTATACAAAATTTGAAGCACATCGGATAATTCTGCATGAAAAACCCATTTATCTAAATTAAGGGAGGATTAGCCCCCTGTTCCCTCTTATATACTTAACCAATGAACCCCCAAAACTAATCAGGGAAGCGCCTTATCACAATGAACCTATGAAGACAATTTTAAGCAAAACGGATATTTTTATCAAGAGTTATCGCGTTACGTACATACGTACATACATACAGAACGAGCAAGCACATTAGCTCTCAGGCTGTGATAGCCTGTGAGCTAATAAAATCAATGTTTCTGGATTAACTAAATCATACCTGCCATCCTCGCATTAAACGTCCGTACAATGTAGATTAATTTAACCGAAGTTAAACAAGTTTGAAACCGGAATTTTTTTTAGAAAGAAATACAATCAAATAAGTTCCATGTAAGAAAATATAACTAAATATATATTATTTTTTAGATATATTTTCTGGTTATAAAAGTATGTAACTGGGATCAAATTAATAATAAAAGTATGTAACTGTGATCAAATTAACTCATATTGTTTGGAAGTTTAGTTGAGCAGTATTATATTATATTATTATATAAGTTGGCAGGTATAAATGAATAATAACAAAAAAAATATTGTGAGTCTTTCAACTTATACAGAGGCTGTTCGGACATTTTTTAGACAAATTTGATAAATTAATTTAAAAAATGGAATTATTTAAAGGAAAAAATTCTGGCAACAACTTATGTGTAATTTATATTATCGTCTGATACTTTCAAATTTATTCTTATTTCAAGATTGTGCCTGCAAAAAAGCTGTGAATGGGAAGATGCGTTTTTTTTCGAACAGAAGTATACTAATTCAACAGTCTAAAATGATTGCAAAGCGCATAATATAAAAACTTTTTAGTGCGAAATAAACATAACTATTGATTGGAAAGTGCTATCCCAAAAATCAGTACGTATACACAGTAAATAGATACCAGATGAAAAAAAAAAAAAAACAGGAAAAAAAAGAGCCCATTTCAAGGCTGAAAACGAAGTTTCAGGTAAGGATTTATGACTGTCGCAAATTTATCTTGCAATGGGAAAATAAAAATAAGGATATTGGACAAAAATGTTACAATCAATTCATTATATTATTAAGAGAGTGTTTTACATCCGATATTTACAGAAAAAATGCTATTTTCTTTATTTCAAAGACTTTTAAAGTGTGAAACTGCATCAAAGCAAAGCTACCGCCCATACTTCAAAAACTACCGCTATATTCGTTGAAAACATTAAAAACTCACACAGGTATTGCATTTATACCTTTCAACACATTCCTAAGAAGTCACCTGACGCTTCCCTTATGGTTTATTGTGCATTTGGTCTGCTGAAAAGAGCTCTTTCAAAGCGCAAAACCACCACGATTGATCGAATCTGGAAAGTTTTTAAAGAGGCATGGGAAGCACACATCTAAAATTACAAGTACGTAGGTCAAATAGATTTTCAGTAGTAGAGTGTCGAAATTTGGCGAAAACAGCTCGAAATGGTTCGTGTGATATAACACACTAGTATGTCAGACGAACTTGGCTGACACACTGCCGTGTGTCTAGATTGCTACAAGTAATAACAAATTACAAGTTTCCTAACCAATATCACTGATATTAAACCAGTGTCCACATTTGATCTAGTTTTACATTCTTACTAATATATGCCAATTTTTCTTTGCGATTTTTCTGGTTTTAGCTTTTTATTTTCCAGCATGTAAAAAGACTGCCAGTCGTAAGAAAGTGATGTTTTCAACTTGCGAAATTTATTTCATTCATCTGCTCAGGCTTAATATATAATGGCTTTGATTCTGACCATATTATTGTCAATATTATGGTCAGAATAGACTTTAATTATGGCTGAAGTACAATTTTCTATAAAAACGGTCGGATGACTGGAGAGTTTGCTTCGAATGTTTAACAGTGTGATTTGCATTGATTCTGACCATATTATTGTCGATATTATGGTCAGAATAGAGTTTAATTATGGCTGTAGTACAATTTTCTATATAAAACGGTCGAATGACAGGAGAGTTTGCTTCGAATGTTTAACAGTGTGGTTCGCATTGATTCGGACCATATCATTGTCAATATTATGGTCAGAATAGAGTTTAATTATGGCTGTAGTACAATTTTCTATATAAAACGGTCGAATGACAAGAGAGTTTGCTTCGAATGTTTAACAGTGTGGTTTGCATTTGATTCTGACCATATTATTGTCAATATTATGGTCAGAATAGAGTTTAATTATGGCTGTAATACAATTTTCCATAAAAACGGTCGAATGACTGGAGAGTTTGCTTCGAATGTTTAACAGTGTGGTTTGCATTTGATTCTGACCATATTATTGTCAATATTATGGTCAGAATAGAGTTTAATTATGGCTGTAATACAATTTTCCATAAAAACGGTCGAATGACTGGAGAGTTTGCTTCGAATGTTTAACAGTGTGGTTTGCATTTTTTTGGCGATCGTACTATTCTCTTCGGCAGATTGTTCACATTCCCAACCTCCATATATCGCTTTAAAACCATATTTTAATGAATGCCTCAGATTTTGGCATACATTTTGCTACCGATTTATATGTCAGTTTAGATGTTTTCGCGTGTCTATCTAAACACTCGAATCGCTTCAGGAACTTTGCATTAATTTTAGTAATTATTATTGATTAATTATTATTGATATCTACAAGACAATTTGCCGGCAAAATAAACACTGCGCACAAGAGCATGAAATAAGGATTAAAACAAATGGAGCTATGATAGTGCATTATCAAAAAATGACGGTCTCTTTCTTGTTAAACATACTGTATCCACAGTTATCTGCATGGATTCAAGAATATCATATACGCTCTCAGAATTTTAAAATTTTAATTAGTTTCCATGATATTAATTTTTTTGTAAGTTTTAATGACATTTCTGTAATTGTGTTAACTAAATTACTCCATTCTTGTGGATAAAAGAGAAAAAAGAGAAAACGTTAGGGATTATTAGATTTTTTTTACGCCATTTTCTCATAAAATTTAAATTCTTTATCATATTTTCTAATTATAATGAGTAAAACAGATACAAATAATAAGAACACATTTTTCATAAGAAGCACAAACATTTACCGCAAAAATAAAGATTTCAAACTCCGGAACAATGTTATTTTTTTAATATTTATCGGGACATTTCTTGTGCTCTCAAAAGAAAGCGAAAGATTTTGTGACGCGAAGTTTATAAACAGCAGGAAAATAAGTATATATAAGATGAAAAAACGAATTATAGTCACTTGTCAATTTTTATTCTCCATTTATATATATATATATATATATATATTGTTGTGAGCTCGGGGTTCGAAAGGACTGATGCCAATATATAAGAACAATAAAAAGGCTTTATTCACTATGAACAGTGCAATACGATCACAAATATCTTCTGAAAATTACAAGATATTCAGTAATCTTCAAATCCAATAAAAGCGCAGCAAAATTTCACACAGAAACAATGCGTTCAATACGACGTATCAATGACAAAATCGATCCGAGAAACACAGTTCTCAATGCAAAGCCTCTCGTATGAATTCAATCGCAGTTGACAGACAACTAACTAACTGAACTGATGGAGGTCCTTATATAGGTTTCAGAGATCTTTCCAGATTATTCCAGAGCCTTCAGATGCTAGAAATTACCAGAAAGTGCTTTAACTTTCGATAGAGAACCCAAGCAAGAAAGGATCCCAATGTATAGGTATAAGGGGGGTGTGGTTGCACAAAAAGTCGCCAAATCCGTCGCCAACTTGGCGACATTTGGCGATATATCGCCAAATTTGGCGACAAAAATAAGTCGCCAAAACCATCGCCAACTTGGCGATAAACCCATTCCTTGGCGATATTTCAATAGACTTCCATTATAAAGATGAGGGTGTAAGGTTGTTTTCCTTGCAAACCATCTGAGGCCTTTAGCATTGAGTTACATGATGCTCAATAGGAAATACATTAATAATACTGCAATTTTCACAATAATCAAATAAAATAAATTTAAACAAATGGAATATTTACAGATATATACAAAATTCATAACAATATCCTTCCCTTACAGTAAAATTTGCTCGTTATTTAGCACCTGATATTTTCTCAGACGTAGCGCATGGCATTATGGGATAACAAACTAAAATTTGAAGGAATTAAGGATTTCTATACTACGTTGATTTAAGACAAATAAATACATCAAACGAAAGAAAAGAAAATATAGAAGTAATTTCCTCTTTTCCGAGATTTATCTTGTTTTTTTTACGCTTCAGAGATTTGTTAGCTTCTTAAAAGAATTCGCAGAGACACATGGTTTTAAAAAAGAGCAGTATATAATTGAATTACAATGTCAAAATGTTACGTTGAGATGTTTGTGAAGGTATCTGCTTCAATTATTATAAAGTATAAAGATATAAAAAGTTGACAGTATTTTGATCCTCTTATTATTTGGTCTAATTTCTTTAAAATTATTTTATTTTATATCAACAAAAGAAAAAGAATTAAAAAGAAAAAAGAAATCTATGCCGTAGTTATTTTGCTATACATAATAATTTATATATACATAATATGTAATAATTTAGGATGTATAATAATTAAAGAAGGCACAGTGAAATACTGTCTTGAAATTCTATTAAAGTATATTTTTTAATTAGGCAACTTTGTGACATCTTTTTCAAACAGAGCATCTCTCTTGACTCTTTACCTAAAGATTTTATAGAAGGCAAACCTCGAAGGTCGACTAAAATCAATAAATACAATAGAACTATAATATTATTACTCACAATACAGTTAAAAATACAATTAGTACAATAAGATAAGTACGTCATGATGGTGCATTTATAATACAGTAGTAACCAATCCCAATATAATAAATCTGCATTAGTTATGAAAGTTGAATTATTATTTGTGTGTAACTATTTAATTTAATAATACAAATTACATGACACTTATTTCTGCAGAACAATCTTTTGAAATTTACATGTGTGTGACGGAACATTCATGCTTGCAGCTACTGTGTATATTGGCATTTTACCCTAGTGTGAATGGACGTGGTAGTGGATGGATTGTATAGTTGAACTATATTTATAGCTTATTTAATTTTTCTTTAATAAATTAAGATGAAAGCGGACATTATTTTATCTCAAATAAAATGGTTTTATGTATTTTTTAAATTTTTATATTAATTCAATGATATAATTTACGTATTACGCGTAATAAAATTGTTTACAGTGGCCTTTTGCATGTCTATTTCTCACAGTTTGATACTTGTTGCAGCATTTTATTACCGAAATATTTAGTATATGATATTTAGATTGTATCGGAATAACAATTAGTATTCTAACTCCAAATTATGCAAATTCTCTTCACCATAAATTGTGGATTTTTTAAAAATCTTTTAATCTCATAAGCATTATTAGCGGGTTTAAAGTGGACAATAGTTTGATTGAATTAATTTTCAGTAGTGATTTATTTATTAGAAATATCTAGGATGCGCGTGCCTTCCACATTAAGTATCTTTATTAAGTATATTTATAAAGTCATTTTATGACTTTAATAGAATGAAATAAAAGTCGAAAGGGTGTTTGAAAATGCATTTTGCCAAATGTTTTACAGGAAAAAGTTTAGTTTTATAATTAAAAAGAACTATATATATGTATAATTGCTTACCCGTCAAATCGTAAATGTTTGAAATGAGAATACTTTAAAAATATTTTTGTCATTTTTTAAAATCATTTTCCTATCATCGGAGTGTATTCCCCTTTATCATGATCGGTATTCTTCTCTTTTTATTACGATCAGGGTTCTTTCCTTTCCTAAGAATTGGCATATGAAACACATTTTTTAAAGTAAAACTATTATTATTCAAGTACAAGAAATTATTATATATATTAAATTAAAAAGGCATTTTATTCGAGATTTTTAATCCACGTAGAGAGCTCAGATAATACAATAACATTCTAGAAATAGCCAATGAATATTATGTTCAGTATAACCAATATCCTGTGGATAGTAGAATTGCCCTTTGAGAGTGATGGTATATTCTATAGATGACAGAATATCATATCTATAAACCTCTCACGTATGATTTTTTGTTACATTGTTGGGCAATTATAGGCTCACCAGAAATATTCAGTGAAAGTATGAGCGTATGATCATCTTTTGACGATTTTTAATCGATTGCTCTCGTAGAATACCCAGATAACAAACATTATAGAAATATCCAGATAATATTATATTCAGTATGACCAATATCCTGTGGATAGAAGAACTTGACCTTTGAAAGTAACAGGATAACATCTGAATGCAAAAATGTAACATCTATAGCCCTGCTGCACATGACTTTTTGCAGAATTACAGGCTCACTAGATATATCCTCTGTAAGTATGAACGCATGTGCATCTGTTAAGGATTTTTAATACATTGTTTGTGGTTTACTGAAATTACACACGAACATTCTAGAAATATCTAGATGATATTATATTCAGTATGACAAATATCCTGTGGATAGTAGAAATTGCCATTTGAGAGTAACAGGATAACCCCTGAATATTCAAAATATCCCATCTACAGACCTCCTGCATATGACTTTTTGTTACATTTTTCGACAATTAAAGGTTGACTAGCTATATCCTGTAGAAGTATGATTGCATGTGCATTTTAGAAATATTACTAACATTTTAGAAATATCGAGAGAATGTAATATCCAGAGAATATTATATCCAGTTTAATCAATATCCTGTGGATAGTAGAAATTGCTCTTTGAGAGTAACAGGATAACCCCTGAATATTCAAAATATCCCATCTACAGACCTCCTGCATATGACTTTTTGTTACATTTTTCGACAATTAAAGGTTGACTAGCTATATCCTGTAGAAGTATGATCGCATGTGCATTTTATAAATATTACTAACATTTTAGAAATATCGAGAGAATGTAATATCCAGAGAATATTATATCCAGTTTAATCAATATCCTGTGGATAGTAGAAATTGCTCTTTGAGAGTAACAGGATAACGCCTGGATGTCAAACTATCACATCTATATACCTCCCACCTATGACGTTTTGTTACATTTTTCGACAATTACAGGCTCACTAGACATCTCCAGTGGATGTAAACGTATTAACATCCTAGAAAAAAAAAGAGAAAATCAACAGACTTTTCAAAGCAGAATACGATTCGTTAATCCATTATCCGTATCCTATGAATATATACTAACAAAATTTCATAGAATATGATATTTACAAATTTTGAAGGATCACCGTAGGATTAGTTGTAGTATGAGTAGTTTGCATTTAGAAATTTTTATGCGAATAAAACTTAATAAAAACATTTAAATTGGGGAATTTATCAAAATCGGCGTGACTTAAAAATTTTTATTGACACAAAATACCTTTTTACATTATTATAAATATTTATACTCTACATGGCAGTCATGGAACTACGGAGAACAGAATCCCAAGACACAAAGTAATAAGCAAAATAGTTTACCATTCCGTTCCCTATAATTTAACAGAGCCCCAAAAAAGCTGAGTGTCTCAGAAACAGCAAAGAAACCCTAAAATTACCTACTGATGGTGGACATCACATTATGTGTAAAATCATAACTGGTGATTAAACGTAAATGTTGTTCCTTTTATTTTTTGACAAGTCAAGAATGCAAGGTAAGGGTCTTTGAAGAAGATACTAAGCCAACAGAGGTGAAAAGATAGTGAATATTGAAAAAAAAATGTTGTATGCTTTATTCAGAAGCACAGTACTAGTCCAATCCATGAAGCTAGAAGGATAGAAGACATATACAGCTAAATGGTACGCAACTAAGTGATTTCCGGAAGTTTTTCCAGAAGTAAATGTTAAAAGATTCATCCGACTCTTATTCCATAATAATGCATCTTCTCATTCAGCAAGGTTGGCAGTCAAATTTCTTGAACAAAAGCTAATTAAAATGAAACAAGTATCCCCCTTATTCTGCTTATTTTTCAACAAAATGACTTTTGACTGTTCTTAAATCTAAAACAAAATTACGGCTGTCGGTTTTATTCCGAACATGAGATTGATGAGGCTATAAAAGCATTTTCTTTATTCGAAGAAATGCAAGGGTTGGAGTGTTTTTTTTTTATTAGTCTGCAAAAGTGCATTAATGATGAAGAGAACAACTTTGAACACACATAAGATTTAGTACGTGTAACATTTAGCATTTCGTGATATCTTAAAGATTTCTGTGTGACCCTTGGAACTATCAGCAAATCATTTTAGATTGAAAATTCTCAATTTTCCACCAAATACGTTTGTGCTAATAAATATTGTGTGAAACTACTCAAAAACTCAAAAGCGAAACAACAAAATTTTAGGATTATATTTAGGCTTACCAAGAACTTATTTCTAATCATTCTTATGAACTTAAAATGATATTAAAGCTTTCCTAACATGAAATTTATAAAATAAAAAATATATATATATATGAAACAAAGATGTGTTTATAGTTAGCTGTACATTACATTTTCCTTTTTTAATCGCCTCATCCGTTCAAACGATTTCTTAGTTTAGCACCTGACCTTTTCACAGACATTGCGCGTGGGTTTATGGGATACCAAACTAAAGTTTGAAAGAAAATAAGATTTCTGTAAATACTACGTTGTTTTTTAAGACAGGAAAATACTTCAAATGGATGAAAACGAAAAAAAAAAACATTTATATATAGGCAGTTTTTCTTGTCTCGAATTTTATGTTTGTTTCTCTGCCTGAAAATTTCGTAAGCTTCTTTTGAGAATTTTCAGGCACATAAGCTTTTAACAAGAGAGAATGTAATAAAATTGAGTTTTAAAAGCTAAACTGTTTAGTTAATTTCCCTGTGACGTTATTTTCTTAAATTCATATAAATGATTAAGGAACTAATAGGCAGCTTTTTGATTAGCTTTATTTAATTCCTTCTGGTTACTTTCAAGTTAAATTGTGAAACTATTGTATAACACACTATATATTTTTAAGAAATACACACTTTATACGCATTCAATATATTTCTAGTAAATGTCTGTTTAACATTATACATACCTGGTTTGAATAAATAAAATCTGGGTGAGATCGAAATGCGATTGAGAATTTACAAAAGTTGCTTTTCTAAAGATTTTATTTTCTTAAATTCATACAAAAGATTAAGGTAATAATAGACAACTTCGGCAATGCTTCATCTGGAAATGATAGCATATTATCTGAAGCGAATGAAAAATCCAGTGCATTATACTGTACACTGTAAAAAAGGCAAATATATCTTAATCTAGAAAAATATAACATAACCGCAAATGAAACTATACAATAACCTTTTACGAGTTACCCACGTTCCCGAAAAGCTTTCTATATTTTAAGAAACCTCAGAAACCAATATATATATATATATATATATATATATATATATATATATATATATATATATATATATATATATATACACTGTAAAAAATGACCAATGTTTCTTATTTTATGAAAATATGCTATAACCACGAACGAAAATATAATATAATCTTCTGAGTTATCCGAAATTTCAAATAGCATGTTACATTGTCTTTTGAATCCCCAAAATCGAATGCATTTTCAAATTTAAAGAATAATTTATAAAAACAAATTATTTTTAGCTGCCCGAATTTTTCAGAAACGTTTCCGAAGGGTTTTTATAGTGTATTAATTAGTGTCCTCAGCCTGGAATACCTGTTTTTCAAATGCTATCAATTCTGAAGTAAACATTTTCATGCTCAAAATTTTTTTTTAACAAACAAACATGCAAAATTAACAGCGTTAACAATAACACTAAAATTAAGATTATTTCTGTACTCTTTCATGTATAAATTAACTTATGCGGCTGAAAACATGTACTTTAGAATGGATAACATTCGAAAAACAGGTATTCCAGCCTGAGGACACTCATTAATACACTATAAAAACCCTTCGGAAACGTTTCTGAAAAATTCGGGCAGCTAAAAATAATTTCTTTTTATAAATTATTCTTTAAATTTTGAAAATATATTCGTTTCTGGGGATTCAAAAGACAGTGTAACATGCTATTTGAAATTTCGGATAACTCAGAAGATTATATTATATTTTCGTTCGTGGTTATAGCATATTTTCATAAAAAAAGAAACATTGGTCATTTTTTACAGTGTATATATATATATATTATTTAAAGAAGCATTTATAAAAAGAAAGTTTATTTTAAAAGAAAAAAATCAAAAACAAATTTACAGTTGAATGATAGATACACCTTGTAGTTGAAACCAATAAAATATTCATTAAAATCATGCTTAAAAGGTGCTAAAAATGAGATAGACATATGTAAAAGATATTAAAACATATTTAATCTTGAAATCATTCGAAAACAAGCGCATCCATCTTCAAGGGGAACTGCTGACTGATCATACAATTGTCGTTTCCACTGTGCCATTACGTAACGGAATTTGAACGAGGGCTAGTCTATTAATCTGTAGGGGTGCATGAAAAATCCGTGAGTTCAGGTGCTGGAATCTTTGATAATTTCAAAATATTAAACCATATCTTATAGGCAGGTTATACGATAAACTATCGTTACAAGCTCTATTTCCTTTACTCTCAGTTAATCCTGCTGCCACCGATTTTCGGAAATGTATTCGAGTAGTTTTTATAGCGCATTAATCAGTTTTCCCAATCTAGAATATAGGTTTTTCGGATGCTATTAATTCTCAAGTAAATATTTTCACATTTAACAAATATGTTTTACAAACAAACATGATAAAATTAACATTAACATTAACATTAAAATTAATATTATTTTGTCACTCTTGTCTATATTAAAGTTCGCAAAAAGTTAAATATATTCTGTTGAATATTGCTTGGGATCTGACACGCTGTATCTTTTACTAAATAATTGGATTGCGACTCTGGTTTCATACATAAAAAATAGCTACCTCAGTATGTATTGTCCCTTTTTAAAGTTTTTACACGACCTTTAAGTTATAGAACACATTGTAAGATTCAAATGAAGACATATTATTTTTTTTTATTTCAAATTAAAAGCATACCTCAAATTTTTGATTATATAAACTTCCCTGTGGCAGACAAAAATACGTCATAAACCCATTCAATAAAGTTTAAAATAGTACACTAATTAGAAAAAATAAATATTTAGTAGAGTACTTTAGCATAAAATTTCAATTATCTGTACTTTTAGTTATGAAACATACTTTAAAGTTCTATTTTTATAAAACTTTAAATGTCATTCCTGGAAACTGATAAAGGTCATGAATGAATGCAATTTTTTCAAACGTGATGTATCTGAAATGGAAATAATCACTAGCATCGGGTTCCGGATTACAATTCTATTCAGGGTGATAGGTCACAGTACTTACCTTTATTCGTACTACTGTTTGATAAAGGCTTGAAGATAGTAAATGAATGTCATGTAGTAGTTTTTCCAGATATGCTTGATTAAGCATGGTTGGTTAGAAAAATTACTACATGTAGTAATTTTTCGTGTAGCTTGCATTCCGAGAATCATTGTAAAAGTGTAAGACGTCTGAGTAGTGACAATTTTACACGAATGTAATATAGGAATGAGAAACTGTTATTACCAGATTAACAAAATATAATAATAGATAGATAGATAAGTAGATATATAGACAGATTGAGAAACATAAATACAAACAGACATATAAATACAATTAGAAATTCGTTGATTTATAAAATATCAAAAGTTGTTATAAATAAAGTATTATTTAAAACAGAAGATTTAAAAAAATCTTCATTGTTACCGGTGACTATAGAGTATAGATACAGGATGATAGTTGTTCTTTTCTTTAAATTTTTACTTTCTTCTAACTTTGCAAGAAGAAAGTGTTGGATTCATGAAAATTTTCGACTTCCGGTTTTAGACGGATTTATACGTTTTAGAAGGTCCTGAACACGATCTGACTATTTTTAGAAAATGTCTGTTTGCGAGTCTGTCATCTGTATGTATGCGACAAAAATTTTGTGGGCGCTCTATCTCAAGAACTAATGCATGAAATTTAATAAAACTTTATATTCAGTTAGTCCCTGATATAAATTAGTGCTGATTAGTTTTTGGTGAAAATCGCCCAACAGATGGCGCTGCTATGCTGCATTTTTCGGAAGTTCTGCAATAGCTATATCTCAAGAACTAAAACACTCATTTTCATAACTTCAGATTCAGTTAGACCTTAACATAAATAGAAGCTGATTACGTTTTGGTGTAGATATCCCAACAGGTGACGCTGCTAAATCACTTTTCTCATAATTTTTACGAAAGCTATATCTCAAGAACTAAAGCACGGAATTTCATCAAACTTCAGATTCTGTTAGACCATGACATAAATAGATGCTGCTTACGTTTTGGTGTAAATAGCCCAACAGCTGGCGCTGTTATGCTACTTTTTTTATTATTAACACGATAACTATATCTCACGGATTTTCATCAAACTTCAGATTCAGTTAGACGTTGACATAAGTTGTTATTGATTAGGTTTTGATCTAAATCTCCCAAAAAAGTGGCGCTGCTATGCTGTATTTTGCAGGATTTACTCGATTTTAAAAATAGTCCTAACTCAAGAACTAATGCATGAAATTTAATAAAACTTTAGATTCAGTTAGACCGTGATATAAATGGGTGCTGGTTCTTTTTAGTGTATGTGAATCCTGTGTGAGATAGAAGAAAGTTTTGAGATTGGCACATCCGACTAGTTAAATATGTGTAATTTTCATGATCTTGTATATTTTACCGAAAACATAAAAATCCATCCACGAAGATTATACTGATTTCTTTAATTTTAGATTAAAAGCAGGGCATGAATTATTGATTATACTAACTTCCCTACTGCAGATAACATTATCACAGGAAGTCCTTTATAAACCCGCTCACTAAAATTCGAAAATAGTACACTAATTAGTAAAAATAAAAGTTTAGTAGAATCAGAATTGTTACCGTAATATTAAAGTTATCTGTGATCTAACTTTACAGCGTTCAAACACACATTATTATTCTATTTTTATAAAACTTTAAATATCATTTCTGGAAACTGATAAAGGTCATGAATGAATGCAATTTTCTCGAACGTGATGTATCTTAAATGGGAGTAATCATTAGCATCATGTTCCATATTAGAATTTCGTTCGGGGTCAAAGGTCACACTGCTTTGCTTTGTTCCTTCTACTACTGGATAAAGGCTTGAAGATAGTAAATGAATGTCATGTAGTAGTTTCCCAGACATGCTTAGTTAAGCACGGTTGGTTAGATTACTACGTATAGTAATTTTCCGTAAAGTTTGCATTTTTGAAATCGCAGTATAAAGAACATGAGTAGTGAATTAAATATTGCAATATATGCAGTTTTTATTACGTGAATGTATGATAAAATTAGGAAAGAGCTTTTTAACAGATTTATAAAAAAGTAAAGTTCTAAATTCAATGATTCTGCATGTTAAGCAAGATAATGATTAATGTATTCAAGTTCATGATCACTACACTGTCAAAAACCGCAAATATTTCTTAATCTAGGATATAATATAACCACGAATGTAAATTTATAATAACCTCTTTCGTTGTTACCCATGATTCCGAAAAGGATTTTTTATCTTTAGAAACTTAAAAATATATATGTGAAACCTCACTGAAAGACCACCTCTATAAGAAGACCACCTCTCATAAAGACCGTTTATTTATGGTCTATAATTTTTGGCTATAAGCTCAATGTTAATTTTCCTCCATTAAAGGACCACTATTTCCTGTCTCCCTCCCTGAAAGACCACTTTTCAACTTTTCAGTCGAAGAGTA
This sequence comes from Maratus michaelseni, assembly GCA_963931845.1. Lineage (NCBI taxonomy): Eukaryota > Metazoa > Arthropoda > Arachnida > Araneae > Salticidae > Maratus > Maratus michaelseni. The sequence goes on along the minus strand of OZ007598.1, from coordinate 214,626,530 downwards.
AGATTACTTTTCTTTGCATGGAGAAATCTGGAAATTCCATCTCTCTCCAGAAAATATGCTCAGATAAGTTTACTTCCTTAGACCTGGCGAATCAAAGTCATCAAGAGTGGTGGTGGTCCAGATTCCAGTTTATCTCAATTCTGTTGCTTTTCTTGTAAATATTTCCACTTGTTGTTATCACCTTAGTTTTAATTAACAGTGGAAGTTATAACACAGTGGATATTCGCATCGAAGTGCATATCGTGTTTTTTCTTGCTGTGTGCTTAGGATACCAATTTAGATGATGTCTAAGAAAATTGTGTTAACTTTGGAAGACAAAGTGAAAATTTTGAGAGCACACGACAATGGAACATCAGAGAGGAATTTGGCGGCACAGTTTAATTCCTTAATTTATAGGTTTAATTTAATTGTTTGATTTAATTTAAACAGTTTCATTATCTATTTCATGTCAAGAAACACTTGTTGAAATCAATAGTTTGATAGAAAGTTCGATACCTGTTAAAGATGATGTTAACATAAATAATTTGTTTAAACAGATCAAAGAATGTTTAGAAATAAAAATTGTTAATGAGAAGTTGTTAAAATCAAAGCAAATTACAATTAATTCTTTCTTTAAACCTGTATAGACATGAAATATATTAAACTAATTCAATAATAATTTCTTTGTAGTATGTATTTCATGAAACTTTGCTTTCGCCTTCACCTCTATTGAGAGACCACCTCTCTGAAAGACCGATTTTTTATGGTCTAATGGGTGGTCTCCTTAGAGAGGTTTCACTGTATATATTTTTTTTCAAGATTTAAATATACATTTATAAAAATATGTAGTGGATTGGCGACTCCTCATAAAGGCAGCCGTTTGTTTGAGTTGAGAATGTATTGTGAAAATAACGTCTGTGTGCGTGCAGCGACATCTATACTCCCTTTTACTGTAATTTTCGACGAATACATGTGTCCTTCGGACTTTGTTGGTTTTCTGATTTTCGCAGCTGTTTTAAGCAAACTTTGTCTTCTCTGGTCAGTTGGCAATGTATTTAAGCAAGTAAAAGTGTGTGTATCGTTGGATTTGAGCGCATTTCTTCCTAAGGGGAAGCCCAGACTGCTTTTGATACCAGAAGGAAGTTGAATACCGGTGCTGTTGATTGCTTGGAGCTGAAATCTGGAATTGGTGAGATAATTTAAGTTGTTAAGTGCAATAAAGTTATTTTTGTGGTCACGGGCTACTTTATTAAGCTAGTTTGACAGCTCGTACAGGAAGCTTTGAAAGGCGACGCATCGCTGCAGAAAGAGTTCTGGAGTACTAATTCAGGCCTCGTCTGTATATAAGTTAAAGCTTCATTTAATCGACTTATTTAAGGGGTCATGTAACCTTTGAACTCACAAAATACATGAAAAAGGCACCTCTATAAGAATTACAGAAACTCCATAACTAAATTGACTGTGAATTATAAAATTTAAAATACTTATTAATAAAGGTTTATTTTATAAATTAAAATTCTCCAAAAATGTATACCCTCATATAAAGCTTTTAAATTTATTTTAAAATATAATAAAACTTTTACGAAATAATTATTCTTGCATGTATTGCGCGCATGATTTTTCACATTTAAATTGCTAAAACCAGCCAAATTTTTTTTAATGAGTACATATGTAATGTGTTCTCAAAATGACCTACGGTGAAAAAATAGAATGTTTAGATCCTGAGAAAAAAAAATTTATAGACAAATTCGAAATAACGAGTTTTTTTAATGCAAAAGTAGTCATGAATTCTAAACTTGTTACTTGAGAAACATAAGAATAGGTCATTTTGTGCATCTGCATGGTTAAGACATTCAATCAAAATTTCATGAAGTTCTAACCAAACATTTTTCAGAAATCGTGCGCGCAATGACCAAAATCGCCGTATTGAGAAAATTGACTTCAAAGATCAAACCACTCCTTGAGTATCTATACTAATAAAAGAAAGTTTCGCTCTGTGTGTGTGTCTGTGTGTGTGTCTGTTGGCGATGGCTAGGAAAATTTAGCCCACCTAGAAGGCTGGAAATTTAGATTTAGGTAGTCCAAACCCTCTCCTGGTGCAACATTACTTCAGAATTTTAATATTTTAATTACTTTTTGAAATATTAATTAAAATGCACAAAGCACTCTCATTAAAAATACGCTTTTATTCTCTTGGGTTGGTTGGTTCACTAGTTGGTTGCATCGATTCTTCACAGAAGTAATTAAATAAACCAGAGTAGAGATGCAAAAATAAGGATTTCTAAGGAAATAGTGGTCGCACGGCTCTGCCGTTACAAACATACAACCGTGCACACGTAGCGCCATCTGCCGACGCGAAACTGAAAGTATCATTAACGCAGAACTGATGCAACTGTCCTACTCGAGCGCCATCACCATCTATTTGAAACATTTTAGAGGGACGTTTTTCGTTAGAAATCTTTGGATGAAAGTCGAGTGTTTCATGAATTACTGTTTTTTTTTTTTTTTTTCAGCTAAATATTAATATTTTCACACAAAAATTATACCCATGCTTAGGAAAATTTTTTTTAATACTCATAAAAATTTGAATAATAAGATTTTTTTTTAAAACATTAAATAAAAAATTAGAACACTTCTAACAGGCAATTTTGTCACTACAAATTGGCAATTCTTAAGTTCTTGCTTGAGCTGCGGATAGTTTAGCGAGAATTCTTGAAACTTTCTATTGCAAATTTATTAATATTAATATTTTATATCTATATTAATAAAAGAAAGTTTCGCTCTATGTGTGTGTCCGTGTGTGTGTGTGTCTGTGTGTGTGTCTGTTGGCGATGGCTAGCAAAATCTAGCCCACCTAGAAGTCTGGAAATTTAGGTGTGGATAGTCCAAGGTCTGGCCATGTGCACCTGAGCCTCAGAATTTTAATATTTTGATAATTAGCCTAGATATTAATTAGATTCTCATTAATCATCGCTTCTAAAATGTCATCTTTTAAGTCAAAATGGCGAAAGAAACGAACTGGCGCGTTGGATTTGCAAGCGGAAATGAACAAATTTGAAATTATTTTACAAATTAGCGAATTTTAAGAAAACTAATTGAGATATCAATTTGAAAATTTCTGAGCAGATGTAAAAAAAATATTCTGTATCTGAATATGTGATTTTTGAAAAATTCGGTTGGTATTTTTTTTTTATTTATGCAAAAAACTGCCAAAAATCTGCCGGCGCCAGTGAAAACGATCCGAGAAAGTTTCAGACAGGGATCTGCTTTCATTAAAAACTGAACTACAAAGAGATCTGTTTCTCGGGCCGAACCCTCCATTTAGTTTGCGAAAATGAAAGGAAATAATTGCCAATTTTTACTAATGAACAAAAATTTAGGTAACTAATTAAGATATAGATTTGAGATTGAGGTCGGGAAGGGGTGTCATCTGCCGGCTATTTTAGCGTAGCGTCTTCGTTATGTTCTAATTATCAGAAAAATGTAATTCTTTTTTTAATGATCGCGATAATGTAGGTGACGGTGGTTCTCTTGAACAAATTATTCATTATATTTGCAGGTATGGGGAGGGAGGGGTTAACGCCTTTCTCTGAGATTGTAATTATCTCGGGGCCGGGCAACGCCGGGCGGGTTAGCTAGTGTTAAATAATATAGTAAAATAGGTAGTTATGTATTTATACAATATTAATTAATAATTATTATGGACATTGAAAGGAACTTGTCAGTCAAACCGAGTCCTCTTGGCCAATGGTTTCATATTTCCTGAGGGTATGCCTTCTAGGTAGAGTTGCAAAAAACCGGTTTATTTCCAATAGACCCGGTTTATTCCAGGTTTATTCCCAAAAGACCTGGATTATTCCCCAAAAACCCGGTTTATTATCAAAAAACCCGGTTTATTCCCAGGTTTAAACCGGGTTTCTTCTAGCCTTTGCAACTCTACTTCTAGGTCTTCTACACCTATAAAAAAGAAATTAATTATATAATAGCTATTTACGCATACGGGCGCGAAAAGCCGTTTTTGTCCCGAGGATCGAAACTTATGCTCCGGAGAAGAACTGGTGTGTATAATATTTTTTTAAACGGTGGAATTAATTATAACTAAGTTAAGATTCATACAGCATTTTATCATAACATTATTTTTACCTCTTTTTAATATCAGCCCTCTTTTACAGCTCATTTCAGGAATCGGGCACTTTTGGACCCGAAATCAGGGAGCAAAAAAGCTATTATACTACGTATCAGGGTTTTAAAAAATAATTAATGACATAGTTTTAATTGTCTAAAAACTAAATAGTTATGCACAGTGTATTGGGATACATATTTTGACCACACCAAATTAAAAATGAATGAAAAAATAAATGTGAAATGGAATGATTTATGTATAATTACCTTCAAGTACTTCAGGGTGTTCCGGGTCATCCTCGTATAAAATAAGCTCAGACTATTTTAGACATACCTCCTCTTCTAAAGTGAATATTTGCAAGGAGTTAATTTAAAAATGTTCCTAAAAAATCGTATTTAATTATAAGCTAATAAAACAAATTTCGAATTTTTGACACTTTAAATTTTACCTGACCCTTTAAGTGTTATATATTATAGTTTAGTTAGTACGTGCATTGCTTGTGTGGGATTATTCAACTAACAGTGTTTAATCAAAGTTCAAATATTATTAAAGGAGATTCAGCCACCATCCTCTTCTAAAAATTTCTAATAAAAGTGGATTTTAACTTACTTCTTACATTATCGCTGTGCTTGCCAGGGTACACTACGGAACGGAAAGTCTCAAACACAGTTTCATTTTCTGACACGGATTCTGACACATATGTTTTTTTAATTTAGTACAGCACATAAATAAACGTCTGAAATCCTTAAGAGTACACTTAAAGAACGTTATATTTCAGTTAATCACAATAAATACAACAGCCCAACAGGAGTGAAAAATTAACCAAGGGTAAGACTCGAAGCGTACCGTGCTGTCGCTCTAACCACTGAGCTAACCCAGCAGATATATCCCACCCCAGCAATTTCTCACTAATAAACCATGTTGGGAAAAGTTTTAAATTTGTTCTCCATATATTTTTGTTTAATAAAATATTACTTTTATAACTTTGGTGAAAAACAAAATCTGTAAAATTGCATTTTCTTATTTTCATATACAAACCTTCAAAAATTCAGATGTGAATTCAACATTACAAAAAACCCAATTATTTGCTCCTGAAAAGGTTAAACTGTTTTGTGTTTGGTTAAAAACAATTATTGGAGGTGGGGGGGGGGAGGGTGTTGTGTAGATTCTAAAAATATTTTGTCTGACATCGGAGAGATATTAACTTAAAAGCTTTTGTACTTTGTATGTATGTACACAGTTGATTTGTGTCATTCCTAGAAAAGGAAGAATGATATTCCTGTTAAATTACATAAATATGGGCTGCTTATCAATACCATAAGTAGCTGAATGTTTTGTATTTCACATTTTCAAAAGCGGAAACATGGAGCCAATATGAAGTGAAGAAAAATTTTGCTGCAAGAAAACCTTTCTATATATCCACTTTTTCCGAGATATTTTATGTATTTTGGGGCAGTCTAGAAAGATGCTTTTGAAAAACATGCATGTAATTCTCGTATTCTCGAATATTTTGCATATTTATTTTCTTTATTACATGAAGATATTGTAGATCAAAATATAGTCGTATCAAGCTTTACATGAATTATCGTTGCTCGTGATATTTTACAGCCAAAATTGAGTGAATAAAAAAAAAGATTAAAGTAATTTAGACTTTAGGATCACATAATTATCAAGAGTTACTTTAAATTGTATTGTGCATTGTATATATGGGTGATGGGATGAATTTACTAGTACATTTAGATGGAATATCGTCAAGTTTTGTTCTTGTATAATTATTGACGCATTTTTGTCAATAATAGATTTCACATTTAAAAAATGTTAACATAAATTCAGACGTGGACATATGAAGTGGAGAGAAATTTTTGTTCAATAGCGCTCTGATATAATAAAACCACTCATTTTACGACATATTTTATGCATTTTAAGAGACATTTCAGGAAAATAATTAAATTATAGAAAAATGAATTGCTTAGCAATACACGTTGCTGATAAGTAGTCTTAGTTTTCACATTTTAAAAACAGAAATTCAGATGTTGGAGTATGAAATGGAGAGAAATTCTGATGCAAGAGAGATATAAATATACTCATTTTGCGATATATTTTATGCATTTTACGAGACATTTCAGGAAAATAATTTAATTATAGAAAAATGAGTTGCTTAGCAATACAAGTTGCTGATAAATAGTCTTAGTTTTTACATTTTAAAAACGGAAATTCAGATGCTGGAGTTTGAAATGGAGAGATATTCTGATGCAAGAGAGATATAAATATACTCATTTTGCGATATATTTTTTGTATTTGTATGCAATATTAAAAGATGCATAAATATTCTACACCGTACAAAAAACGTTATATTAAAATGCAACCAAAAAATTTATAAATGCTAATAATGCATGGATTCAATTAAGTAAGACAGTCCATATTATATGCTAAAATTCAACAGAAAACGCCTTGTGCTTGTATGTAAGGAAACCCGAAAAAAGCTTTTATCCAAATTAAATAATGGTTCTGAATGTTTTCGTTCGTGCGAGAGTTTCGTAGTTATTTATTCAGAATCTGTTTTCTAATTGTTTCTCTGTTTATAAAGATAAATAGCTTTCTCCGCCAATGAAAAATGATGCATAGAGTAATGTCACCTTCTTCGCTTTCATAAGATCAATACTAATGTGGATAAAAGTTTTCTTTTATCTTAAACATAATTAACGTAATAAATATTACGTATTCAGTGAACACGAACTGCATTAGAAAATATTTTATTTCGAATACTAAGTGCTTTTGAATGTAATTTCAAATTTTGTATGAAAAACTACTCAGAAGTGTATTGTTTGGTTGTTTTGTTATTCGTTTTCTCTTGAATAAAAAAATATTATCATATTTATGATTCATAGCATCACTTGTTTTGCCTATTTATTCAGGTATTGCATTGCTTTAAAACACGCTAAAAATAGTGCATATTTTAAAAAGTTTTCGAAGATATTTACAAACGCATTAAAAAATAGTGCAGATGTATGAAAGTTTTAAAAATATTTGACCCTCCTTCTGCCCTGAGTCTTCACCAGTTAATATTGTTTCGAATCTCCGTCGTTAGCTAGTGTTTTTTAGGGTTTAGTTCATCTCACGAAACCCTATTACTCCCGCTCCGTTGTCTGTCTGTCACAGAGCTATTCTCAGAATCTATGTAACTTCCAGAGTTGAAACTTTGTGTATATAGCTGAATACCAGCTATGAAGAGCTCAAAATATTAAAATTTGAAAAATTCGTGTTCTTTTAATAAATGGAGATAAAAAACCAAAATTCTAACAGCATTTTCCTATTAAAATTTAAACATTTTTCGTTATAGCAGATGCCACAAATTAAAAATCCACGATGAAATTCTTTCTACAATAATTAATTTTCTATCAGACGATTTCCACGTGAAAAATGAAAATGAAATAAAACGTTTCACCAATTGAAAAAAAGTTTGATATGAAATCAAAATGATTGACGTCATAGTGGTAATTAAACGGAAATTTTCAAAGATTTCTCAATAGTACAAGGAGTGTGAGTATGTGTATGTACACAAAACAGATTAATATCACGTCATTAGAGAATTAAAAAGAAAATCTGACGTCCTATTGGAAGTTTAACGAATTTTTCTGATGTTTGAGAATAACACAAAGCGAGTATCAATATGAGAATAGTAAATATATGAGTTTGAGAAACATATCGAATCATGATAAAATTCATTATACGTTTTGAAGGTGTACAACATGTTTAATTTTGAAATTGATTTTTTATATCGCATTTAGTCCGCGTGACAGATATTATTATGACAGAATGTAATTGTCGGCTTCGCCTGCTATCGGGCTGGTTTGGATACTCGAAAAAACGAAAAAATAAACCGGTAAATTTTTACTTTATAAAAAACAAAAAAACATGAGTTTTTTTTATTTCTTTTGGTTGCAAAATAAAATTTATTTGGATTTATTAAAGAAAGGATAAAGTGTTTTAAAAGGAATATTAAACGAAACCCTTTGAGCGATCTTCGATCATACCTACCCACTTGTTTTAAATACTGTAAGTTTTCACATTTTCTTTTCCTATTCCTAACAAGTAGCGCAATCTGTTATCCATTTTGGTGTAGAACATGTCATTGCATTTTAAAGCAATGTAATGTCTGAATAAATAGGTAAAAAAAGTGAGTCTAGTGATTGTATATGATATTGTGGAAGATTGCCTATAAAAATATATTTATGTTATTTTTCAATAAAATTATTATTATTGTATTATTATTATATCAATACGTTGATATACTTATTAAATAAATTCTCCGACTATTATCTATACTAATAAAATAAAGTTTCGCTCTCTCTCTGTGTGTGTGTGTGTCTGTTGGCGATGGCTAGGAAAATTTAGCGCACCTAGAAGTCTGTAAATTTAGACTTAGGTAGTCCAAACCCTCTCTTGATGCAACTGACCCTCAGAATTTTAATATTTTAATAATTAGCCTAGATATTAATTAGATTCTCATTAACCATCGCTTCTAAAATGACATCTTTTAAATCAAAATGGCGAAAGAAACGAACCGGGGCGCATTGGATTTGCAAGCGGAAATGAACGAATTCGAAATTATTTTATTAACTAGCAAGCTACGCCCGCTGCGCTGGTCAGTTTCTACAAATGAACCTTGAAGCAAACAAAATATATCGTTTAATTTGACCTTGTATTTGAAAGCAATCTGTATATTTACCTGGAATATCCTTCCACATTACTGAAAAATGACGTGATTGCGCTATTATATTTTCTAATGTGCAGTCAAAATTTTAGCTGTTAAGGACCAACTCTTTTATTTGGTCATTTACAGTTAAGGTTTGCTAAAGAATGATAAAACTATATGCAATATACTAAAACCATCACTAAAAATTATCGAACTAACAATGCAAACTAATTAACAAAATCCATTCAGTAGAAGTTTTTATAAAGGCTAATCTTTTATAATCGGGTTCATCAGATTATAGAACTTTTCCACGTAATTCTAAAACAGAACAATATAAAATATACTAAAACCATCCTTACAAATTATCTACTTAACAATGCAAGTCGCAAAAAATACGCCCAGTAAAAACTTTCAAAAAGGCTAATCTTTCGAAATCGGGTTCTCCTGACTGTATAACCTTCACACAACTGTTTGACTAAGCAGCGTAGAACAATATGTAGTACATTAAAACCATTCCTGAAATAGCATCTGACTAACAATACAATTCTCATCAAAATCCGTCCAGTAGAACTTTTTCAGAAGGCTAATCTTTCATAATCCGAATCAAATACTGAAAAAGCTAATCACACAACTGTTTGACTAAGCAGCGTAGAACAATATGTAGTACATTAAAACCATTCCTGAAATAGCATCTGACTAACAATACAATTCTCATCAAAATCCGTCCAGTAGAACTTTTTCAGAAGGCTAATCTTTCATAATCCGAATCAAATACTGAAAAAGCTAATATTTGATAAAAAAAATATCACCTGATTTTCGAATTTCCCCCTATAATTCCTTTCTTTTTTTTAAATAAAATTAATAACAGCTTTTTCTTTTATTTTTCCAGCTGTATAGCCATTTCAATTCTTTCTGCATCAAAAAAAAAAAAAAAAAAAAAAAAAAAAAGACACCTTTTGGCTTAAAATCAAATTGTTTAGGATCAAAAGTAAAATCAAAATCGCGAAAAACAAAAGATAAATCGCGAAATATTATTTCGATAGCAATCTTGCCCCTTGAATAATTTTTTAAGCATTGCGAACATTCCCAATCATGTTTAAATTAAATATTTTCGTTTTATAATATTCTCTCATCAAAACTCTTTTTTCTTTCTTTTTCTTTTTTTTAAAATTAATTTAACACAGTTTTTCTTTTATTTTTGGAGATGTATAGCCTTTTCATTTCTTTCTGCAACAATAATGATCGCCAAAAAAATAGCAATGGTAACCTTTTCGGCCAAAATAACAAAACTTTCTATCATAATTCAATAACTAATCTACGTAGAACGTCGTGTTATACATATAAACCTTCCTCTTGAATCACTCTATCTATTAAAAAAAACCGCATCAAAATCCGTTGCGTAGTTTTAAAGATTTAAGCGTACATAGGGATATAGGGACAGAAAAAGCGACTTTGTTTTATACTATGTAGTGATTAGCGAATTTTAAGAAAACTAATTGAGATATCAAATTGAAAATTTATGAGCATATGTAAAAAAATATTCTGCATATGACTATGTAATTTTTGAAAAATTAGGTCGGTAATTTTCTTTTAATTTATGCAAAAAACTGCCAAAAATCTGCAGGCGCCAGTGAAAACAATCCAAGAAAGTTTCAGACAGGGATCTGCTTTCATTAAAAACTGAACTACAAAGAGATCTGTTTCTCTGGCCGATCCCTCCATTAAGTATACGAAAATGAAAGGAAATAATTGCCAATTTTTACTAATGAACAAAAATTTAGGTAACTAATTAAGATATAGATTTGAAATTGAGGTCGGGAAGGGGTGTCATCTGCCGGCTATTTTAGCGTAGCGTCTTCGTTATGTTCTAATTATCAGAAAAACATAATTCTTTTTTTAATGATCGCGTTAATGTAGGTGACGGTGGTTCTCTTGAACAAATTATTCATTATATTTGCGGGTATGGGGAGGGAGGGGGTTAACGCCTTTCTCTGAGATTGTAATTATCGCGGGACCGGGCAACGCCGGGCGGTTTAGCTAGTAAAATAATAATGCATATTGTTATAATCTTGAACAGAAATAATTTCATATGTATTGCATATGAAACTAACATTAAGTTTATTATAATATATTTTATTTATGATACTGAGTGCATTTGACATTAGCTCAAACATTTATATTTAAAAATAAGTTAACTTCATGTGAATAAGTGTATTTTCTATAAATGTATGTTTTTACATCCTTATTTACTTTTTTCTTAAGCCATTATTCAAAAAAAGGCGGAATAATAATCTGTAAATATGTTAATTTTAAACAAGATTTACATTTAGAATTTTAATGTATTTCATAACAACTGAAAATTTTCTATCAGTAATTGTGTTTAATATACATGAATAAAGTTTATTTTTGTAAATCTATATCGTTGCATTACTAAGTAGAAATATGTAATGAAAGTTTTTGAAAGTAAGAAAAAATAATGCAAATCATCTAAAAAGTAAATAGTAAATGTATTTAAATTAATTGAAAATTAAATTTAAAAACATTATGTGTATTTAGTCTTTTTTTCAGAATATTAACTGTTATTATATGTCTCTTTTAACGTATGTTTAAAACTTCATATCCAAAAGTTAATTACATGTGGAGTTATTGCATTTCATATTAGGATCACTTATACAAGCAATTCATGTGTTTCAAAGGTACTTTGACAATTTAAATAGAAATAATTTCACAAATATTTCATATTCAATGAACATGAAGATTATTTGAAAATATATCATTTCGGATACTGAATGCTTTTGATAACATTTCAGAATTGTATTTTTAAATACATATCCTAATTCAACAGGAATGAATGTTATTTTCGAGAAATACATAGGGGAGATGGGGGATGAATGGGACATTTTCGCAAAAATATTTATTTCAAATATTTTTTTTTAAGCTATTATCAATATTATGGATCACATATCATACATTAAGTGTTTGACAACATCTTATGCACAATATTTGTTCAATATTATTATTATACAGAAATATAAATGAAATTAAAAAAAAGTTCTTCTATGTCCCAATCATCCCCACAGCAGGGATGAATGGGACACAAACATTTTCCTCCCCGTATTTAATGTTAAGGACTAAAAGCTGACAAAAATGCCTCCTTGGCAAAAGCTGAGAGATTATAAATTGTAATATGATCTCCAGGATTATTTGTTAACCAATCATCTTGGACTCATCTCAGCTTTGCCTTAAAAGGCCCATAAACGGAAGCATTCAATGGCTGAAGACGATGGCTACAATGAGGATGAAATGTTAAAAGAATAATTACCATAAAGTATTAATTTATCAACCTATATAATATTATTTAGTTTATAAATATATTTTTCAGCATCCTCTAGGGATGAATGAAACAGTTCCATTCATCCCATTTGAAATGTCCCAATCATCCCCATGATGCATATATTCAATTGTCAGCCATTTTGTCTCAAAAATTATTTTGTCACAATGGTTAATATGCATTTATTTTAATTACCAATATTGAACCTCGAAATAAAAAACTACAACATATCTTAATTGTTTATATTGCATAAGATATTTAAGTAACTTCAAATGTCAAAAAACTTACTTTTAAGCTAAAATTCATTAAGATACAACTAAATGTAAATATATTGCTTGAAGGTGCATAAAAACATACATAAAAACATTTAAAAGTACATTAAAGTCCTTTTAAAAATTCCAAAATGTTTTCAACCGAAACTCGGTCATCATCAGTGGAAAAACTAAATTGTTGAGTTGAGTTGTTATCTCTTTGCGTTTTCTTGCTTGTCCGGAATAAACTATTTTACTTCAAGGGTTTGGAAATAATGTGGGATGGGAAAGGCAATCAATGATGCATTAATTCATTCCAGACTGCGTGGATATCATATGATAATACATCGTTACAGACTATTTCTTTTTGAGACATTATTTGTAGAGACTCTGTTATGATTGCTTCCAGGTGATTATTTGTGCGGAATATAATTTTGGATCGATTGAAATTAACTTTTATAGGTTCAGTTTGCGCTAAACTTGCTAACGCAGTGTGGGGTCTATTTAATCTCAGATCTGCTTCATGTTCTTTTATTCTGTCCCGAAATTTCCTCATTGTCATACCTATGTACATAAAATCTTTGTTATCTTTATTGAATGGTATAATATATATCCCTGATCTATTGATAGCCTGGATTGGGTCAATTTTTCTGTTTAACAAAACCCGCAACTTTGGGGGAGGGACTGCGATTAATGTAATGCCAAACTTAAAGAGGGAATGTCTCATACTTTCAAAAAACCGTGGGATGTAGTTAACTTTACAAAACTTCAAACTTTTAATTGTACCTGTATTCCGTTTTTTTTTCATCTTTCACTTTAAATTTATTTATGCTTTTTTCAATGAAACGGGATGGAACTGAATTCTCGGCTGCTATAAGAATTATATGTAATTAGAAAAATAGCAGCCGAGAATTCAGTTCATGTAAAAATAAACTGCAGCAGAACTATAAATAATAGTAAGTTTAGAATTACATTTCACTGAGAGGAGCTCATCTCAAAACATTTGTGGAATAAGTGGAAAAAAACTTAATGCTGCCTACAATATAAAAGCATGCAAATGTTAATTGTTTAAAAATAACATTTTTTAAAGGAATTTTTATATACTTTTTTAATTGCTAAAAGGTGTAAAATAAAAAAGTAATAAACAGTAAAATAACTTTTATTAGATTTTCGACATGTTTCGACTCATTCCGAGCCATTATTAAAACAAATGAGAATATTCTCATTTGTATCGAATTTATCTCACTGTTTATAACTTTTTTATTTTACACCTTTTAGAAATTAAAAAAAGTACATTACTACAAGGAATTTTTATATTTAAAAAAAGCTAGTCACATGAAGCATCCGAAAGGCACACGCACGTCTTGTACAATGCACATGTACATACATCTGATACTGATAGTCATGCCCATTTAAATACAGATTGCAGAAAAAAAATATAAAATCATATTAAATTTAGAATTTACTCATCTGAAGAACTTTTGGCTCATCTGAAGCACTTTGCTAGGATAAAGAGTCAAAAATCGTGATGTTGTAAAAAGCATGTAAACATCAATGATTTACAATTTAAAAAAATTCAACAATTTTTTAAAAATGGATTTTGTATTTTAAAAAGCTAGTTACAGAAAATATTCTAAAGGGCGGCAAGAAATCCTTCAAGGGGCGCCAAGGCGCCCGCGAGCGCCGGGTTGGACAGCCCTGTATTATACCATTCAAGAAAGATAACAAAAATTTTATGTACATAGGTATGACAATGAGGAAATTTCGGGACAAAATAAAAAAACATGAAACAGATCTGAGATTAAATAAATTCCACACTGCGTTAGCAAGATTAGCGCAAACTGAACCTATAAAAGTTGATTTCAATAGATCCAAAATTATATTCCGCACAAATAATCACCTGGAAGAAATCATAAGAGAGTCTCTAGAAATAATGTCTCAAAAAGAAATAGTCTGTAACGATGTATTATCATATGATATCCACGCAGTCTGGAATGAATTAATGCATCATTGATTACCTTTCCCATCCCACCTTATTTCCAAACCCTTGAGGTAAAATAGTTTATTCCGGGCAAGCAAGAAAACACAAAGAGATAACAACTCAACTCAACAATTTAGTTTTTCCACTGATGATGACCGAGTTTCGGTTGAAAACGTTTCGGAATTTTTAAAAGGACTTTAGTGTGCTTTTAAATGTTTTTATGTATGTTTTTACGCACCTTCAAGCAATATATTTACATTTAGTTGTATCTTAAGGAATTTTAGCTATTAAACAAGGTGAATTTGCACTGAAATTTTAACTTTTATTGAACTTACTTTTAAGCACTTTGAGTTTTCAGGAAATGCAAATTTGAAGAAAACTGAAAACATTCATGTGCTCTTGCTTTTGGTTCTGAAGCACACTATGGTAGTGAAATCTATGAGGATATAAAGCAACTAAAAAAAAAAGTTTATTGCCTGAAATATTGAGAACGTCCCATCCATCCCTTGTCCCATTCTTCCCCCCATCTCCCCTACATGGCTCACAGCGTTCCGAAAATTTTCTTCCTTTCATACCACTATTATGAAACAATAACATTTGTATTATATTTCTATTGCAGATGTTAAAGGAATCCACCACGAAAATTTATGTTTTAAAATAGCGGTAGCAATGGTAGAAAAATAGTGTTGCCAGATTAGGGATTTTGTCTACATTTTGGGGGATTTTAAACCTTTAGGGGATTTTTTTTTTGGGGGGGGGGGTGGAGAAATATTAGCAGGGAAATGTTTGGGCAGTATCAAGATTTTCGGGGAAAACTTGGGGATTTTATTTAATTATTATTTCATGTTTTCAGGTTACAGTTTACTTTCAGTCAACACTGAATCTTGATTCGTCAATTTGGAAATAGGAGTTTATGCTCATCGGTTACAGTTTACACATGATTTCCGTTATAATTTATTATTTATATAATTCCAATATATATTTATCTTTTCGTAATTCGTTTTATTTTCTTCAAGAAAGTAAACGGTCACAATAAATATATTGATTCGAAAATTTGTTAATTTGGAGAAATTTTTTTACCTTAATTTTAATATTTTTATAGTGGTAAATTTAAAATTTAAAATTAAAATTTTTTGGTAAGAACTGCGTTTGGTGCTTGTTTGGGAAAAAAAAAACAGGGAATTAGGGGGAAATCTCATAATTTTGGGAGAAAATGTCTTTCCACTATCTAACAACACTGAGAAAATTTTATAAACTCTGAGAACCCGGTATATAATTCGTATTTAACATACGTCATTTAACATACTTATTAAGTCATGGAATGGTGTAATAACATTAATAAATATATTTTCATTTTAAACTATTAATATTTAAATAGTACATGAATTTGATGTAAGTAAAACAATTTGATAATTAGAAATTTATATGATATAATTTTTGCATCTGTAAATAGATAAGCCACATTAAAAAATATAGTTTTTAAAAAATTATTTTGAAGTCTTATTAAGTGCATAAATATTTACTAAACTTTTTGGAACAATGAGGTAGTCATGTAAAAAGTTTCATCTTAAAGAGAACTAACATTATTACTGGTAGCAACTTCATTTAATAACAAATTAGAAATTTTGTATCTGTAAATGTATTTAAGGGGTTATATCTGTATGCAAACTTTTAAAAAAAATGCATTTTTATTGCATTTTCTGAAAGTCCATATAGTAAAAAATATTCAGTCACATTTTCTATTAAATTTGATAAAAATTAAGAAAGTTATGCTGCTTTAATTTATTCTGTTAGATCATACATAAATTATAAATTGAATCTTTAAACGTGATTATCTCAAAACTATGTTTTTAAAGTTCGTAATGACGATGAGTCGAACAAATCTCAACCATTCTTTTTCAAATTTTGACCGTTTTGTAAAACAATAATATTATCTAGATTGTAATCGTTCTCGCATAAAAAAATTTGTGCATAGTATACCACACATTTTTACTGAATGGTGTATAAATATATATGTAAAATTAAACTTTAAAAATATATCAAATTGACGTTTCGGTCAACTTCTCTGGCCATCATCAGAATATGATGTTAAGTAACAAATACACTTATAAACAAAAAACCTCCATCTTGAAATATTATTCACATCATACACTTATAAACAAAAAACCTCCATCTTGAAATATTATTCACATCATACACTTATAAACAAAAAACCTCCATCTTGAAATATTATTCACATCATACACTTATAAACAAAAAACCTCCATTTTGAAATATTATTCACATCATACACTTATAAACAAAAAACCTCCATCTTGAAATATTATTCACATCATACACTTATAAACAAAAAACCTCCTTGTTACTTAACTTAAAACTTGTTACTTAACATCATATTCTGAAGATGGTCATAGAAGTTGACCAAAACGTCAATTTGATGTATTTTTAAAGTTTAATTTTACATAAATACTTATACACCATTCAGTAAAACCGTGTGGTTTACTATACACAATTTTTTTTATGCGATAATGTTTTGATGGTGTAACGGTCCAGCTCAATCATTGTAATCGTTCTTTTTGAAGATCTGATGTTTTTGTCTATTAACAATCAAAATTCAAAATTTTTTTCTGAATATCAGTACCTTAACTCTAAACGACTGCCATTTTGCTCAAAATATTTTTTTCCAAAAACAAAACGTTTGTTGTCTAGTTTTAAGTATTCTTTGTAATATTAAATTTTGTAATACTTATTTGTAATACTAATTTGTAATACTTAAAATTATCATCTTTATAGTTTCAGATAAGATTTGAGCGAGTTACGATGATATCCGTGAATGGCCTATCAATATGAAAAACCTATGAATAAACCTATCAATATGAATGACAAATCTTACGTAAAATGTTGCAATTTAAATGATTCCAATTGGAATAAGATTTGGAGAGTTATCCCTGACGCCCAGCTAACATAAAAGTACCTATTTTATTTTATTTATTTACACACACTAGGGGGCTCTGCACCCTGCTCGCTACGCTCACCAACCCCCGTTCTGATTTCACAGCCTCTTAAAACATGGTAATGTATCCTGTTTTAAAAAGATGATGATGATGATATCACGAACGGCGACTTTCTTCTGTAATCAGGTTATAATGCTTTTTCATTTAATTCATCTTTTTTTATTTTTAATATTCATGTGTAAACACAATTTTTATGACGTAATTTTCTTTATTTCCTGCTTTCAACACGTGATCATTTAATTATTATTTTAAACTTTCATTATTGTTTTTAATAGTCTCGCGCAATTACATTTTTTATTTGAGATAAAACATAATCCTTTGCGCTTATTTAGAAATTGGCAACAATATAAACAAGAACGAAAAATCATGCGTCAAGCATAGATTATATAGCACTTTCCAACGCTTCCAAAATAATTTTACAAATCATACCGTTTAATAAGCTAAAAGCTAACATCTAAGTAAACAATTTAGAAAACGCATAACATATTTAAAAACATAATTTCAGGAATTTCCAACATATACAATATTCGGAAAAATATCCGAATACTTTTATTCAGCCCTGTACAGGATCTATAGATTTGTATATATACTACATAGGATGATAATTTTAGTTCAGTTAGGAAACGCGTAGCACAGTTTAAAATTTTCCGTCTGGAGTTTGTCAATAAACAGAAATGTGTTCGCGAACTTTTGTGCTGCCCTGTATAGGATCTACAGAATTTATACACACCACGTAATAGACAAAAAGCAAGTTAAAATTAAAATCGCGTTCAATAACTTAAAACGCACTTCCAGGAATTATTGTTAACAGACAGTAGATAATTCTTTTGCGTGTCCCTGTAAATGAACGATGACTGCTATACACACAATATTCCGTAGTAAGTCTCTTGTAATGCACCTTAGTGATCTATATAAATTTCAATGCGTTTAAAATAGTGAAACATTATTTAAATAAACCGCAGACGATTTTTCTCCATAGACGTAATGTAACGGAATTATTTTTACTGTCCCTGTAAAGTAACTATAAGTGCTATGCACACCCTGTTCCATATTAAGCTTCTTCTAATGCACCTTAGTAATATATATAAATTACAATGCGTTTAAAATAGTGAAACATTATTTAAATAAACCGCAAATGATTTTTCCCCATAGACCGCAATGTAACGGAATTCTTTTGAGTGTCCCTGTAAAAAAACTATAAGTGCTACACACTTCCGTTGAAATAGGGAACATGCTATAGATAACGACAATAACATATAAAAATTGCAGAGCAATCCGAGCATATTTACGGGAGTTAGAGCACGGACAGACGGCAGACGGCCAGACAAACCGAAGTCATAAGCACTTTTCAACTAGGTTGGAAAGTGCTAAAAATGACTTTTTCAATAAAAGATTTTTTACTCGATTTTTAAGGATTTTTTGAGTTTTTATTGTCCGACCGTGATAATTTTTTTAATTTCTGAAAGCTTGTTATATTTCGCGTCTGGTGGTATGATTTTCGAATCCGTAGGATGGCTAGAAAAAAAAAGTAATAGCTCCTCAAAAAAGTCCCTATTAAAAAAGCGATGAGAATAACCCGGAATATCTACGCAGAATTTGATTGGTCCATTTCGTTTTTGGCTCAGTTCCAGATTACTTTTTTTTAATATAGAAGGAAAGGATATTCAATTTTATTATAAAACATCAGGTTGCCATACAAAGCAAAAATTGTCATTTTGGCGCCAAAAATTAATCCCGGTGCGTTTGCGATATCTGTACCGATTTAAGCAAAATTGTTTTGGTTTCACCGCATGTTGAAAAATTAATTAAAGCCATGATTATTGTTTCTTTCTCAGATTAAAAATAAGAAAATATAATGCTTAACGAAATTTAATTATTTGATCGGTCGCAAATTTTGGTACATTTCCGTTATAGGGACACCATGCCATACATGTAAATGTATGTAAATGTATGCTTGACCTCAAAGGTGTCCGTATAACGGAAAAGTACCCAAATTTTTCTTAGTTTGGGCTATACCAAAAAAAAAATTACAGATAACAGAAAAATCGCCAAAAATGACTCCTTCATCAGCAGTTATGACAGCAAAGTTGGATAAAATCAAATAACCTGAATTTTACAACGTTTATGCGAAACACCACAGAGAACACACGCAATTTTTATATAAGTAGGGGATATTTCAAAGAATAAGAGAACTAACAACCTTTAATAATATAATGCATGAAAAAGTAAACAAATAAGTGATTCAGCAAATCTTAAAAATATGTATTTCTTAATATAAGTATAAAATACAGAAAAATATTCTGGTACTTCTTCATTATCCTGTCTAAATTCCGTTCATTATCCCGTCGTCCCATTAAGAAATAAAAAACTCTAATGCTTTTTCATAACATTGAAATGGACACTGAAATGTCTGAATATATGTATTTTGGGTACTTTTATGTTAGCCAAGCGCCAGTGATCGCCAATTTTTTTAATCTCGCCAACCCTTTTTTTCTCGCCAATCTTTTAACATTAGCTAATAACAAATAACCAATATTTTAACATTGCAGTATAATGTCTTTAAAAACTTACTTAAAAATAGCTAAAATATAATCATGATGAAATACCTCACAAAGGCACAGATGTCATATAAGCACCCCATTGGCGCGATTTCTCCCCCCGCCAATTTGGCGAAAACTTTGTTTTTGAATATTAGTTACAAATAGCATGCAATAATAGCACGTGATTTTTTTTATTTCAATACTAGCAATCCCGCCCGGCGTTGCCCGGGCCCGAGATAATTACAATCTCAGAGAAAGGCGTTAACCCCCTCCCTCCCCATACCCGCAAATATAAAGAATAATTTCTTCAAGAGAACCACCGTCACCTACATCAACGCGATCATTAAAAAAATAATTACCGCAATTTCGACCGCAATTCAAATCTATATCTTAATTAGTTACCTAAATTTTTGTTCATTAGTAAAAATTGGCAATTATTTCCTTTCATTTTCGCAAACTAAATGGAGGGATTTTCCCGAGAAACAGATCTCTTTGTAGTTCAGTTTTTAATGAAAGCCGATCCCTGTCTGAAACTTTCTGGGATCGTTTTCACTGGCGCCTGCAGATTTTTGGCAGTTTTTTGCGTAAATTAAAAAAAATTACCAACCGAATTTTTCAAAAATCACATAGTCAGATACAGAATATTTTTTTACATATGCGCAGAAATTTTCAAATTGATATCTCAATTAGTTTTCTTAAAATTCGCTAATTAGTTAAATAATTTCGAATTCGTTCATTTCCGGTCGCAAATCCAATGCGCCAGTCCGTTTCTTTCGCCATTTTGATTTAAAAGTTGGCATTTTAGAAGCGATGGTTAATGATAATCTAATTAATATCTAGGCTAATTATCAAAATATTAGAATTCTTAGGCTCAGGTGCACATGGCCAGACCTTGGACTATCTACACCTAATTTTCCAGCCTTCTAGGTGGGCTAGATTTTCCTAGCCATCGCCAACAGACACACAGACACACAGAGCGAAACTTTATTTTATTAGTATAGATAAAAATAAAATAACGTTATAACGTTAACATTCAAAAACAAAGTTTTCGCCAGATTGGCGGGGGAAAAAAATCGCGCCAATGTAGTGCGTATATGATATCTGTGCCACCACAAACACATCAATACAAATAACAAAATCTCAAGAATTGAATTGAAATCAAAATTGAAATCATTGAATTGAATGGGTTGCAATTCAAATGACACTAATTGAAACTAGATTTGGCGAGTTATCACTGGCGCCCAGCTAACATAAAAGTACCGTATTGGATATATATTTTTTTTTCGCTTTTTTGTTGATCTTGGAAATATGCCTCATGCCTCAATGGCGTTTAATTAAGCAAGAAAAACTTCTTTGAAAATTCCGAGAGTCGGACTAAATTTTTAACAGTAAAAATTATACATATTTTTGGGGTACTTCTCTATTATCCCATCGACCCCTTTTCATAACAAAAAACTATCGCCAAACTGTAAGATTAAACGCCAAAAATGCAGTCTCATTTACTTGATGTCAAAAGCATTATACGTGTTTGTTATGTCATCAAGTCGTTTTTAATTCGACATTTGCGTGTATTTTTCATTATGTTTTACTGATTTATTAGTTATTTTATTAATTAAAATAACAATTGTGTCCTTAAATTCTTATATTTTATTTATTTATTTATTTATTTTAATATTCGAATGGCAACATTCTCCCGTTTATTTGGCGTTACAGTTTGGCGATAGTTTTTTTTTTTATGAAAAGTGGACGACAGGATAATAGAGAAGTACCATTTTTTTTAACACATTTATGTACAGTGAAAATAATTCATATAGCATAAGCCTAAAAACTGTTTATTTTATATTTTCTAAGAAAAGTAATTGTAAGAAAATCTTTAAGGGAGGATTTCCGTATCCTGTGCTGATTTTTTTGGCGAGTTGATTTTGCCGATAAGTGTTTGATGTGATTGTTGCGATTTTCAGTCTTTGGGGTTACATTTTTAACTACTGAAATAAACTTAATCTACGTGACGTCACATCTCTTTTGGCGCTATTTTGGATTTTTTGGCCAATCGCGCCAACCAGCACAGAATATAAAACTCTTCTCATACTACGTCAGTTAAAAATATGCACTTTTATATAGATCAATAGTAAAAATTTATTTTCAATACTGTTTGTAAGAGAAAATTTGGTACTTTTCCGTTATACAGACACTATTGTCGCCAAGCATACACTTACATACATTTAATACATGCATTTACATACATACATTTACATACATACATACATACATTTACATGCATACATTTACATACATACATACATTTACATACATTATGCATTAGCATACATTTTGGCATGGTGTCCGTATAGCGGAAAAGTACCGGAAAATTTTTGAAAAACAATTTTTGTCTAAAACTTTTCAACGCATGTAGTCGCTGAAAGGTTAATAAAGTGTTAGAGTTCACTACACCTCTTGGGTGTATCGCAAGTGATAATAATTTTTATTTTCACACTTTATGAATTAGATTTTTTACATATAGCTGCAGAAATCCTGCGCTGAGAAAATTTTCAGAAATCAACACTGATTTTAAACATATCTAAAGTTTTTGTCCCATGCCCGAGCAATATTCATATAAAATTTGTAATTCATATGAAACTGTTTGCCGTCAAGTTTTGACGGGTTCCATCTGGTAACCCTTTAAGCTGCATGAATAAATAACATATTTTATAAATTTGTACTACTGCAATGTTAAGTAAAAATGGTCATTCATCTTTTTTTAGAAGAATAAAAAAATAATGCAAAATTTGTCATCTTCAAAGAAACTAAAATTTTGAATAATAAATTCATTTCATGATAACATAAAATTTTCTGTCGTTAAATATATTCAAGCAGTATAAATATGTAATATTTTTATAAATATGTATTTTTATATCATTGTCCAAATTGAATAATGTTTTAAAATGTTTATACTTTTTTGAGTTTATTTATTCATACGATACTTTCTAACTGTTTCTCGGTTTATGAAGATATATTGCTTTCTCTTCCACTGGAGAATTATTATCAGGCAAAATTCACTTTTACTGCTTTTATAAAATAATAACTAATACAGACAAAGGCTTTTGAAGCTAAAAATGAATTAATAAATATTGCATATTCAGTGTACTTGAAGTTCATTACAAAATATTTTATTTCTACACTAAGTGCTTTTGACAATAAGATGAAATTTTGTGTACATAAATATATATTATTCCAGTATCTATTTATTTCGTGTAAAAAATAATGTTAGAGCATTGTTTAGGAATATTTATTGAATATTTTTCAAAATGTTAAATAATAATGCATGAAATTTTATATTAAACAGATTTATCGTTTTGAATATTAAGTGCATTTGATAATAACTTAAATTTTGTATACGCAATTGTATTTTTACCGTATCAGAAAGTACGTTTGAATAAATATATATTTTTACAGATTTATCTAAATTAAATATTGATTAATAATATTTTTTTTTCATGCGCGATTGTTGTTTTTATACATTTATAATCTGTACTACAATTGTTTATCTATTTATTAAAATATTTTGTTTTCATGTCTTATGAAAATTGTTTCCTAAGAATAATGTCCATTGATTCTCTTCATAAAACCTAATGCTGACGCAGGGGGATTTTTTTTCATATTTTCAATAAATATGGAACCGAAAATTTAAAAATATTACATTTTTACTTTTATTATAAAGAAATGGTTCTCTACCAGTATGCCGCTGCACGATGGTGCGCCATGAAAAAACCTAGGTTGTACTGTGAAAATTTTAAGTCAGGTTTTAACAAGATTTTAAAAATTAACAGAAGCATCTATACTTGATAGGCAGATAAAACAACGTTTTAATCACCGGAACGTTTTAACTAATTACAGACCACTTTCGGTAGCATTCATCGTAACATCGTCAGTGAAAATAATCATGTAATTTTGCCCAGATATATGGAGGTTAAGTAGATTCAAGGAATAGGTTTATTGACATTTAGACTTACAGGGAACTGCCATTAGGGAATTATACAGCAAAAGGAACCGAAAATCTCGAAAATATTACATTTTTACTTTTATTCTAAAGCAGTGCTTCTCTACCAGTGTACCGCTGCACGTTCGGAGTGCTATGAGATGATCTAGGGCGTACCGCGAAAATTTTAAGTCATGTTTTATCAAGATTTTAAAAATGAACAAAAGTATCGATACTTTATAGGCAGATAAAACAACGTTTTAATTACCGCAACTTTATAACTAATTACAGACCAGTTTCGGTAGCATTCATGCTAACGTCATCAGTGAAACTAATCATGGAATTTTGTCCATATATATGGAGGATAAGCGGATCCAATGGACACGTTTATTGACCATTAGAATTACAGGAAATTATAGGGAACTGCCAATAGGGAATTATACAGCAAAATGAACTGAAAATGTGGAAAAATGTTAGTAGAAATTTTAAAAAGGAAGTTTTAGTATAATTTAATAATATAAAAAACGAAATACAAAAAGAGTTTTTCAAATATTTTGTTTCATTTTTCTGAAAAGAAAATGCCCCAAAATACACGTTTTTTCTACCATATAGATAGGTATAACCCCGTAAGCCGCATGTATAAATAACATATTTTTTCTTTTTTTACACTACTACAATGTTAAATGGTACATTTTGTTTATCTTTTTTGAAAAATAAAGAAACAATGCGATTTTTTTCATCTTAAAAGAAACTAATAAATTCATTTGATGATAAATTAAAATTTTCTGTTAGTAAATATATTCAAGCAGTATGAATATGTGTTATTTTTATAAATACACATTTTTACATCATTTTACAAATTGAATAACGTTTCAAAATGTTTATACATGTTTTATGTTTATTTATTCAAATGCTGTCTTCTGTTTCTCTGTTTATGAAGATATATTGCTTTCCCTTCCACTGAAGAATTATTATCAGACAAATATCGTCTTTACCGCTTTTATAAAATAAAAACTAATGTAGACAAAGGCTTTTTTTAAGCTTAAAATGAATTAATAAATATTGCATATTAAGTGTACTTGAAGTTCATTACAAAATATTTTATTTCCAGACTAAGTGCTTTTGACAATAAGATGAAATTTCGTGTACATAAATATATATTATTCCAGTATTTATTTATTTCGTGTAAAAAATAATGATAGAGCTTTACTTAGGAATATTTATTAAATATGTCTCAAAAATGATAAAATAATAATGCATGAAATTCTAAATGAAACAGATTTAACATTTTGGACATTAAGTGCATTTGATAATAACTTTGGTATGCATAATTGTATTTTTACCGTTTCAGAAAGTATATTTGAATAAATATATATTGTTACAGATTTATCCAATTTAAATATTGGTTAGCAATGTATTTTTCATGCGCGCTTGTTGTTTTAATGCATTTATAATCTCTACTCCAATTGTTTATCTGTTTATTAAAATATTTTGCTGTCATGCTCTCTGAAAAACGTTTCCAAACGTCTATTGTTCATCTTCATAAAACCTAACGATGACACAGGCGTTTTTTTTTTCAAATTTCAGGAAATATGGAACCTAACATCTTCAAAATATTACATTTAAGTGCGTTCGTAATTATATAAACACGTAGCGCCTATTGTCGTCGTCTGGTCCGTCTGTCTGCCCGCATATAACAACGCAAAAACTACCCAAACGAATGGTTTGAAATTAAAGATATATTATCTTTAATATTTATATAACTAGCTATAGTACGAACGCACCTCATTTGTCACGTTTCACGTACAATTTCCAACTTGTTACTTTTATTCTAGAGCAGTGGTTCTCAATCGGTGTGTTGCTGCACGGTGGTCCATGAGCAGACATGGGGTGTACTGCGAAAATGTTAAGTCATATTTTACCAAGATTTTAAAAATTAACAGAAGTATCAATACTTTATAGGCATAAAATTTTCATGAAGTGAATGTTAGGGAGATTCTTGAGACTCTTAATCCACAATAATACATCTTCTCATTCCGCAAGATTGAGAATCGAATTTCTAGAACAAAACACCAAACAAAATGAAAGAAAAGTATCAAACTTATTCCCGTGATCTTGCTATCTATGACATTTTACTATTCTTAATTCTAAAGAAAAATTACGAATGCCTGTTTCATTCCAAATATGAGATTGATGAGTCTATAAAATATTTTTAGGTAGCTTTCATTACAAAAAGCTACCTATTGCAGCCGTTCGGAGGAAAACAATTTCAAGCAAATTTGGTATATTTTCGCCGATCATGACCATCACACTCCCAAACCACCCTCCGTTCACATGTTGATATATATATATAGATATATCTGACATATGTAATGCTGTAACTCTCTTATTTATGAACCGATTCAGATGTGACTGAGTATGTGTATAGGACATACCAATGTCTCGACCGAGTTCGTGGCCTAGCGTTATCCGCCATCTTGTTTCAAAATCGCGGCCAGTTAAAAAAATTTAAATTTTTACAAATTCAAAAAGATGTACAAAAAAAAATTTAATTGAAAAATTTCTTTCTGATAAGTGTTAGAACGTGATACAAGAATTCTGGAACATTTTTTGTTTTGGGTATATCTTAGGAAAGGGCTGAGATATGGCAGTTGGAAATTCTAGAATGGCTGAGATTTTGAAACAATCTGATATTTGTTATGTTGTAACTCTCGTTTTTATGAACCGATATGAATGCGACTGATCAAGTGTACAGAATATACCAAGGTCTCGACCGAGTTCGTTAGCCAGCTTCATGTGCCATCTTGTTTCAAAATGGCGGCAAGTGAAATTTTTTATTATTTTTTTTTAAATTATTAAAAATTATAAATTGGAAAAGTTGTTTCCGTTAAGTGTTAGACCGTCATACAAGGATTTCGGAACATTTTTTGTTTTGGTTTTATCTTTAAAAAATGGCTGAGATGTGGCAGTTTGAATTTCTATGGTGGCTGACATTTTGAAAGAATATAATTTTTGTTATATTGTAACTGTCATGCTGAAATTCAAATTTAAATTCAGTATTAACGAAACCCGGGGTTGAATCTTCTATAATTGGGTTCCAAGCATTTTCGCTTCGGGTGTTTGAGTAAAATGAGTTGAATTTTTAAAAACATGGACTATTAAAGCTATCTTTTCCTCCCGGTACAGGCCGGAAGGACTTTTTTCTTTCATTCCAACAAATGAAAGGCTTAAAATATTTATATTTTTTATTTATTTTTATGTAAATTTTGTCTAGTAAAAAGCAGTGGTGTTGAAGAGAAATATTTTAAATACTTCTCAGATTTGTTAAATTTAATCTATTTTGCGGAATCTTAAAAAATTCTGTCTGACACTCTTAACTATCAGTAAAACATTTTGCATTAAAAATTGGCAGTTTTTACCCAAATCCATTTATGCTGATAGTAGGGCTGGATTATTTATCGATATATCGGTCAAATATTGATATTTTTTAATTATCGCAATACCGATACCTGAGCTCTGATTCTGACGATATATCCCAATAACGATAGCTAAGCTGAAACTCTACCGATATATCCCAATAACATTTTTTTCCCCGCAGCGCTACTTCGAAATCCTAGAAAAAACACCGAAATTGCAGTAATAATATCGGAATAATCATTGTATCCCAATAACATTTTTTTCCCCGCAGCGCGACTGTAATCCAATGTATCCCAATAACATTTTTTTTCCCGCAGCGCGACTGTAATCCAATGTATCCCAATAACATTTTTTTCCCCGCAGCGCGACTTCGAAATCCTAGAAAAAGCACCCGAATTGCAGTACTAATATCGGAATAATCATTGAATCCCAATAAAAAAAAAAATTCCGCATCGCGACTGTAATCCAATGTATCCCAATAACATTTTTTTTCCCGCAGCGCGACTTCGAAATCCTAGAAAAAGCACCGAAATTGCAGTACTAATATCGGAATAATCATTTTCCACCATTAATTTATTCCTGCCTGCTTCATTCAAAGCCAAATATCCCTTCTAATGATTATCTCTTTTTCGTTGTTATTCCAATATATCCCGATACAATCTATGCTTTACTTTTATTTAAACAAACCGCATATTCCCCTGTTCGTTTGTTACTGAATAAAACTGTTATCGTCTGTGTTTCCATCGCTGCTTAGACATATTGCAATATATCCCACATATTGATATGTCCAAATTCAAACGAATAAAGAAGCGCTTAAAATACGTACGAGTTAGTTGTGGAGTCAATAATATTACCAGAGCTTAGCAGCTGGAAAGCTCGGTTCGCGAGCAACCAATCAGAGTGCGAAATGGTAAAATTTCGCCTTTCGGCTACGTTGGTGAAGCTAAGCTTCCACATTCTTTCACTGTGATTCGTTTCTTTTGAGAAGAGCTTCCTAGCTATTAACGTCTAATATTGCGAGCGCTGAATAACCAGCCAGTGTTTATTATATTCCTATTTCGTCTGTTGTTTTATTGTTAGAGAGCGCGCGAATCGGATTGATTTTAATATATGCTGTCTTGATACTTTAGCTTAAAACGAAGTCAAAAAAGTACATTTTAATTAGTACAAAACTATTCCGAAATGTGATTTGAATATTTATATTTCAAAAAAGATTTCAATGTTGTATTTATGTATAGTAAATAGATAGGAAGCTGTAAATACAGTGAAAATTTTTAATTTTTTTTCTATTAAGAATGCATTGATATCTAAGAGAAAGATTGAAAAACAACATTTCTGCAGCATCTGTAATCCATTGAAAGCAATTTAATTATATTAGCACGACATGTGGAATTAAACTAATTTCAGTTTTTGCTGTTGATTTTTACTTATTTTAATAATATTAAAATCAGCAACGTCCTAAATTTAAGAACATTTTATTTTAGTTTCTTTTTTTATAATATTCTTAGTTATACACGAGGATATTAAATAGTCAAAATAGTGCAGAAAATAGGAAGAATAGGGAGCATACTATTTTGAAAGAAAACCACTATCCAAGCAATGGTATAAGCCTATGGTATAAGTAATGGTATAAATATATCGTACAATGTGTCCATTTCCTAAAATATTTCTGTTTTGTATAAATATGAAACTATAATATTTAAAGGATGCTGTGTGAGCAAATAGGTTAGGAGAGTTGATTCGTTGCTTTCTACACCTGTTTGTACTTAAATTGCTGCTACCATACCATTTATCTTTGAGAATAAACATTTTTTCTATTCCCACACACTTTACGGTAGTTATCGCGATATATCACCAATATCAATATTAATTCGTTGATATATTGCGATATTAAATTTCTGATATCGTCCAACCCTAGCTGATAGATATTGAAGGAAATTACTCGAAAATTCAAAAGCGAAATAGCAATTTTTTCATTTATTATATTTAGGCTTAGCTAGCACTTATTACAAATGATACTTATAAACTTAAAATGATATTAAAGCTTTTCCAACAAGTTATTTATAAAATAAAAGTTAAAAAAAATATATGAAACATATATATGGGTTTATAGTAGTTAGCTGTGCATTACTCTTTCCTTTTTTAATCCTGTCATCCGTTGAAACAATTTCTTAGTTTAGCACCTGACATTTTCACAGACATGGCACGTGGGTTTATGGGATACCAAACTAAAGTTTGAAAGAAAATAGGATTTCTGTAAATACTACGTTGTTTTTTAAGACAGGAAAATACTTCAAATGGATGAAGACGAAAAGAAAAGAAACATTTATATATAGGCAGTTTTTCCTGTTTCAAATTTTATGTTTGCTTTTCTCCCTGGCAATTTCGTAAGCTTCTTTTGAAAATCCAGAGGCACATAAGATTTTAAAAAGAAAGATTGCAATAAAATTGTGTTTTAAAAGATAAACTGTTTAGTTGATAGGTCTGTGACGTTATTTTCTTAAATTCATATATAAAGGATTACCGAAATAATAAACAGTTTTTTGATTCGCTTTATTTAATTCCTTCTGTTTACTTTCAAGTTAATTGTGAAACCATTGTAAACACACTATATATTTTCAAGGAATACACACTTCATATGCATTAAATATACAATTTCTATTAAATATCTGTTTAACATGAAACATACAGGGTGCGCCAAAAATTCATTACAACTTTAAAAACTAATTCAAAAGAATAAATTATGATAAAAATGGTGGTTTGTATAAATAGAATCAGAGTGAGATCGAGATTTGAGTGAGAACGAAAAAGTTGCATTTTTAAAAATCAGCATAGAGGGCACTTCGCCGGATTATGATGCTGATATGTGCAAATGAAGCTTGTGACAAAATACAACATGATAATGTATAGCTACAATGAACTTTAAAATACTTTCCTGGGTTCTTTGAAAGATTAAAATATAAACTTTGCAAATTCAATATCTGCATTTTCACAAAACCTTCCACAAAATTAAAAAAAACATTGCATGTAGAAAAATAGATCCAATAGAACCTGATTAACTCTCCGGTGTTTATGAAATCCGAATCACCAGGGCACATGGAACATTGCAATACTATATAGGAATGACAAACAAAATTTAAAACGAGAATAAAATAACATTTGGACGATATCAAATATGACAGAAGAAGTACAGCCTTGGCTAGACTACATAGAATAGAGCCTTTGCAGATTGATTTCAAGAACATCAAAATAATTTTTCCATCAAGAGTTTATTTCCCATCCATTATCCTTGAATGAATAGCAATATTATTTGCGAAATGAGAACATTTGCAACGAATCAGCTTCTTTTGAATTATCTAAAATTTGACACGTGATGGTTTACAAATTAAAAAAGCAATAAAATAATAATTTTCACTTTCTCCAGTTTGACCAATTTAAGCACCTGCTTACAATAGACGTGTGACCTCGGGATTTATGTTTATCTTTTTCCAAAACTTTGCGAGAATATTTTATTTATCATTTTGATATTGAAGAAGTCACCGTTAGAGCGCACGAAACATATGTCATTTATATATTAAAAGGCCTTTTTTAAGTCTTTTGTGTTATGTTTCTATCACTTTAAGCATTAATTACACTTTAACTTAAAGTTAACAAGCGATTTTATTATATTAAGTGTATAACAAGTTGCAAAGATATTTCAATGAGTTTCATTGTTTCATAAACTTTGAATACTTAGCATTAATATAGAATGATAAA
Source organism: Maratus michaelseni (assembly GCA_963931845.1). NCBI lineage: Eukaryota > Metazoa > Arthropoda > Arachnida > Araneae > Salticidae > Maratus > Maratus michaelseni. The sequence goes on along the minus strand of OZ007598.1, from coordinate 214,595,466 downwards.
TGTAACTAAACAATTAAAAGTATTTAAATAATATGTACAAAGTGCATTTCATAAATTTATAAATTTTTGGTATAAATATAAGACGATATTTCTCTGTTTTATTTTTCTCTTTACGTTTTGAGTTTTTGCTTTTTAAGGTGATTTCTTTAGAAATAGACACCTTTAGTAATCATTTTGTTTTTACATATACTGGGTGGTTATAATATAAGTATCTCTATTTGGAGCTGTCTGTAGCTTGAAAGAATAACCGGAATGAAACCAAAATCGGCACGCATACTATTCGAGAAGGGGGAAGAAGAATGGAACAATAAAAAAAAAATAATTGCAATAATCGTCGACAGATGGCGCGTTTGAGTGGGAAATGTAATGTGTAATATTGTGCACCGTGGAGGTGCCGCAAACCGCAATGTCTTTACCGCATATCACAACAAGTGTGAAACATCACTCTTGATGCAACTCACATTCCACAGTTGAGCAAGTCGTACAAAGCGTGGATTGTATCCTCCAGCACAATGGCCATGTGGAACCTGAACATGAGCGGTACCGCCATGCGAAAGCGTAATCACATTCACTGTGACATTTTCCAATAAAATAGGTGTATCATCCGGTTTGACGCCTAATTCTTTGTTCTTGTATTACACATTTCATTTCACATTCAGTAGCGCCATCTGTCGGTGATTATTGCAATTATTTTTTTTATTGTTCCATTCTTCTTCCCCCTTCTAAAATAGTAAGTGTACCGATTTTGGTTTCATTCGGGATTTTCCTTCGGGCTACAGACAGCTCCAAATAGAGATACTTATATTATAACCACCCAGCACTTATTTATATATAATGCAAATTTAGTCACCTTGATAATGTCCGAAATACTGAACCAATTCGAACTTAATAGGGACTGCATAGATCTTGCCAGCATCTTGGATGACTTCCTGAATCTAGTATGTAGCTCTTACAGATCATTTACAGGTACACAGAAAGGCAAAAACCTTTAAAATTTATCATCACCTAAACGTCCGAAATAATGAAACCATTTCGAAACTAATTGGTAAGTGAAATGATCCAGAAAACTTTTTGAATGAATCCCTTAATCAAGTATATTGATCTGATAGTTTACGTGTACGCACGAAAGGAAAAACATACAAAAGCTGTCATTGCAATGACGTCCGGAATATTGAACCAGTTTGAATCTAATAGGGAGAGTGTATAGATCTTGCAAGTATCTTGGATGATATCGTTGTGTATCACATATGTAGCTCTTAATGCGTTTACAAGAACACATAAATTTTGTTTATGTGTTCTTGTAAGGCTGTACCTGAGCGTGTACCTGAATGGTTTTGGTTCGGACATCTTTTCAGCGTTGGAAAATATTATAGGATATTGGTATTATTTTATCTACGATTTCAACATTTAATTAAAAAATATATAATTAGCTTGCACCAATTCATTTATATTTGGTAAGCCAAATTTAAAATTTTCATGCAAATTACATTTTTTGCCAAAATAGAGAACTTAGAGTGAAATGAACGTGTCTAGAATGTTTATTTTGTATTAAATATCATGTATGTACCATTAGATAATAAATTGGTGTATGTACCATTAGATAATAAAATGGTGTATGTACCATTAGACAATAAAATGGTGTATGTACCATTAGATAATAAAATGGTGTATGTACCATTAGATAATAAAATGGTGTATGTACCATTAGATAATAAAATGATGTATGTACCATTAGATAATAAAATAATGTATGTTTCCTTAAATAATAATAAAAATGAAATCAACCTACTCTGATGACTAAGCTGGAAGAGCTTATTTTTTTCCTCATGTGTTCGTGTTTGTTGGCAAACATTGTTGTTGTTGATTTGACCCAAAGGGCCCGGTTTTGCAGCTTTCTATTTCTATATAGCTGTCATAATCCACTACGCTTGATCCATAATCCTGACTCCTAAATCTCCTAATTTTGAACCAATTCCAGATGAGAGATTTGCATCTGGATTTGCACCCCCGGAGGTATCGCTTATAAAGAACTTGGAGGACTTTGGAGCCACGAACAGATTTAACGTGCACCAACTCCCATTAACGTACACGGTCCCACAGCAGAGGCAGACGAGAGAGGATAGAGGATGCATCCTCCCAAACACTGACCTTGGTCGATGCTGCTTGGCTTTCGGTGATCCTACGAGAACCGATCTTTTACCGTCCGCGCCACTGCGGGACAAACATATAAATTTTGTCCTCAAAGATCGTATACAAACTTAAAGAAGAGATAGAGAACACTGATACTTTAATCTTTTGTATAGAAACAATGATCGAAATTCACTTACTTAATCGTAAATCTCCCGCCAAGCCGAGAACCAGGATTATCATTTATAAATTTAAAAATAATACAGATACTTCAACGATATTTTCAAAATACTTACATGATTAAAAATCTTAACTATACGTAATGTGTTTTACTACTTAAAAGATGATGAAATTGTAAACAATAAGTATATTAATATTAACCAACGTCAATTACTGCAAGCACTTTCACTATACACATAACCATCATCAGGGATAAAATACAAGATGATAATAATGGATATGTACGATGTACATATAGCCGATAATACTTGGAGTGATTGACAATGATTAATATTATTGTAGTTTAACAACTTTTTACAATTTTATTATCTTTTAAGTAATAAAACACACTATGTGTATCAATATAATAAATTATAACACCTTGTAATAATATATTACTTTTAAATGCTAAAATATGGGTTGTTGACATGTTTTGGCTCACTCCGAGCCATTAAAAAAAAAAAAAATTTTTTTTTTTTTTTTTTTTTTTGAAAATGGCTTGGAGTGAGCCGAAACATGTCAACAACCTAATAAAAGTTATTTTTACTGTATATTATGCAATTAATTTACACCTTTTAGCATTTAAAATAAATACACATCTGTAATTTAGCATTCTATTCATTTATTGACTTCGTATATTATAATGACATGGTATATTATAAAAGTGATAACTGCACAAGGTTTGCTATAGCTACATCTAAACAAAAATGATAATAAGCGCTTTATAATTCAGAATTTAACTCACAATACATATTGTGTCAAAAGTGTTTTCTCAGTGGCTTGTGACTAATTTTAGCTATTTAGCTAATCAAAGAAAAACTATAGCCAAATAAAAATACCGTTAACAATAGATGTGTAGTGAAACATTGATTCTAAAAATGGTAACTCCGTAACTACCCTCTTTTTCTTGTTCAGTGTGTGTCCAATTTTTTATAAGAGTTTTTAGAGCAGTTACTGATCAAAATTGAACTGCCAGCTACAGAAATTAATAAAACAAATGTATTATAGACAATTTGCAAAGCCGAGAAAAAACAAATTCTTACCCGATTTATTTTTAAACTGTTTTATCCAATAAAATTCGAATTAACTCTGTATTCGGAAAATAATGTCATATCGTTATATAAAAGCAAATAAATGAAAATGTGTTTACAAAATGTTAGAAAAAATGTTTAGAAAATGTTTTATGTTAAATGTTTAAAAAATGTGTACGAATTCTGAAAAAAACTTGAAAAAGCCAGTTAAATAGAAATTTTTTTAATCGTTAAATAATGTTACTCAGAGTGTTCATCGAAAAAAAAATCAAATGTCGCAATTTGGCGATTTTTTTCGGTCCTTTTCTCTCTAATGAAACATTTTGTCGCTATTTAGCGCAAAAGCCATCGGCCCTGGGTGTTGCTCTCCTAATTACAGAGTACGTCTTATACTACCATCATGTTTCACAAAAACAAAGTTATTCTGTTGAATATTTCTATAAATTATCTTGTCTTATATAAATTATCTTGTCGTATAAATTATCTTGTCTTATATTGTCTTTCCAACCTAGTTGAAAAGTGTTTATGACTTCGATTTGTCTGTTGTCTGGCTGTCATCCGTCTGCCGTCTAGCCGTGCTCTAACTCACGTAAATATACTCGGATTGCCCTGAAATTTTTGTATGTTATTGATGTTTACTATAGCATGATTCCTATTGAAAATGATGTAGACTTATAGTTTTTTTTACAGGGACAGTCAAAAGTATTCCGTTACATTACAGTCAATGGGAAAAAATAATTTCAAGTGCATTTTGATGATGCTACGCCATTTAAAACATGATGAAATTGATATATAATTATGAAGCGCATTAAAACATTCTTTTTGTAGAATATGGGACGAGAAGCATTTATTATTCATTTACGTGGTTATACAAAAGAATTCCATTGCACATTGTTCTACGGGGAAAAATCGTGTTGAGATGCACTATAAATTGCTCACTTAAAAGTATGGTGTGCATTGCGTTTATCATTCATTTACAGGGACACACAAAAGATATCGGTTGCAGTATTCGTGCAATAATTACAGTATATGTTTAATAAGTGATGCGTTTCCTACAATGTTTGTGTTTGCATAACTACATTTTTGCACAGTACGTGTTGCGTATAAATTCGGAAGATCAAATACAGGGCTACACAAGGAAAATTCATAAGTATTATAGACTATGAGAGTGAATTGCTTAGAGAAGTTTTGAATTGTGTTATGCCTTTTCATGTAGACTTATAGACATTTGTGGAAAATAAGTAAGTTCATATAAAGGGCTACTGAAAGAACTAGGTCTACTTTGTCGTTACTTTGTCGTTTATGGATGGTAAATCCTAGAAGTTTGTTTTAAGTTGACTTATGTAATTTTTACCTGAATTAAATTTAAGCTTCATATGGGGTGTGTACAAAAACCTTTAGATAATATACAGGGTTGTTCAAAAGATTTAGAATGCATTTCCATCGATTGACGAAAATTTATAAGGCTACATATTTGACTATGGAAGGTAATTGCTAAAACTGGTTATTTAAATGTGTTATATGTTTTCTATACTCACAGGCTAAAGCCATATGGTAGGCCTCCCTGCTTGGTTGAATCTGAATCTGAATCTGTATACTTACATCGGATAGGGCTTGTGGAGCTTTAGCCACACAGTACTGGCATGCACCTTTATACTTATACATCTTCTTTCACATTATATAGCGGTGAAGTTTCATTACAGTTTTTTGGATGTGTTGCAAAGTGTTTCATAATCTATGCTTGACGCATGATTTTTCGTTCTTGTTAAAATTATGAAAGGAAATGAGCATTCTGTTGGCTATGTGACACCGTGTTTTTTTTACTAACTAATTAGACTGAAATACAAAATATATTTACAAATATACAAAAGATATTTGTTGCAGTAAGTATTATCTCTTCTTATTTAAGTAACGGGACACACCTAAAGAAGCAATTCAAAAAGATTATGTTGATTTATCTGGCTTCAAATTAAAAGCAAACTTCAATTTATGGATTTTCCTAACTTCTATGTGGCAGACAAAAATACTATATAAACCCATTGAATAACTTTCTAAAATAGTACATTAATTAATAAAAATGAATATTTAGTAGGATACTTTGCCTCAAAATTTAAATTATCTATAATTTTAGTTATGAAACATACTTTAAAGTTCTATTTTTGTAAAATTTCAAATGTCATTCCTGGAAAATGATAAAGGTCATGAATGAATGCAACATTTTTGAACGTGATGTATCTAAAATGGAACTAATCACTATCATCAGGTTCCAGATTAGAATTCTATTCGAGATGAAAGGTCAGAGTGCTTAGCTTTGTTCGTACTACTATTTGATAAAGGCTTGAAGATAGTAAATGAATGTCATGTAGTAGTTTGCCAGACATGCTTAGTTAAGCAGGGTTGGCTAGATTACTACATATAGTATTTTTTCGTGTAGCTTGCATTCTGAGAATCACTATAAAATGTGCAAAACTTCTAAGAAGTTAAATCCATATTGCATCTGTAAGCAAATAATTTTACGCGAATACAAAAATAGGAAAATATTTATTAACAGATTAAGAAGACACACAGATAGATTCATTGACTGAGAGATAGAAATTTAGATAGAGATATAAATGCAATTCGAAATTCGTTGATTTTTAAAAGTATCGAAAATGGCATAAATACAACTTAATTCAAAATAGAACATAAATAAATATTCAGCCTTATCGGTGATCGGTAGACTAAGCAGGATGATATTTTTTTCTTTTATTTATCTTTTGCTAAATTTTGAGATATCTGCTATTTTCATAAGCTTTTTTTTTTGCCAAATGCATAAAAATCCATCTAGGAAGATTGTATTGGTTTCTTTGATTTGAATTTAAAACCAGGGCATAAATTATGGATTACACTAACTCCCCTACGAGAGATAAAATTATTACGAAAAGTGGTTTGTGAACCTGATCAGTAAAATTCTAAAATAGTACACTAACTAGTAAAAATAAAAATTCCATAGAATCATAGGTTTTATAGTAATATTAAAGTTATATATAATCTAACTTTAGAGCTTTGAAACACACATTAAAATTCTATTTTCATAAAACTTTAAATGTCATTTCTGGAAACTCATAAAGGTCATGAATGAATGCAATTTTCTCGAACGTGATGTATCTCAAATGTCAGTAATCACTAGCATCAGGTTCCGTATTAAAATTCCATTCGGGGTCAAAGGTCACAGTGCTTAGCTTTGTTCATACTACTATTTGATAAAGGCTTAAAGATAGTAAATGAATGTCATGTAGTAGGTTTCCAGACATGCTTAGTTAAGCATGGTTAGTTAGATTACTACGTATAGTATTTTTTCGTAAAATTTGCATTTCTGGAATCACTGCATAATGTGTAAAGGACATGAGTATTAAAATGAATATTGCATACATATGCAAATTTGTTTTTACGTGAATGCATGATAAAATTGGTAAAGGGCTTATTAACGGGTTTCTTAAAAAAAATGATAGAGTCTAAATTCAATGGTTATGCATGAAAATTAAAATAATGATTAAAGTATTTAAGTTCAAGAGCGCTATAGAGAAAAAAATATGGACACAACTGAGTAAAGCTTTTGCAGTGCTCTCAGCAAATGGGAATTCTACCTATTTTTGCAGCATTTAATTTAAATTTTAGAATTAATCATTGCATTTAACTCTTCGCTGCCTTTTATATATGATATAAATTCTGTATACTTTCCCACAAACCATGAATTTCCCCACTGGGAACTTTACAGCTAATGCAAATGGATGTACAAAATAACTCCTATATAGCCCATATGACAGCTTTACTCCGTTATATACAGGGTGGTCCTAAAATTCTCAAACACGCTTTATTTTTTTACCTCTTGGCAGTAGCGGCTCGTGAAGGAGTTCACAATTACTACCGGTATTTAAATACAGTAAATTTCTCCTTGTTTAGTGATAGAATTTCCACGTTTACAGTTGGCTACTTCAAGCACCTGTTTTTTTTTTAAATGTATGATCTCGTGATTCATGTTTTCAAGTTTATTTTCAAAAATTTGCGAGAAAGTTTTTGTTTATCGTTATATATCTTGAAAATGACGCCGTTATGAGCGTTGAAATGTAAGTCGATCATTAAAAAGTTTTTTTATAAACCTTTTGTTGTTTTTATTTGTATCACTTAAGCATTTTATCTATATTTTAATAATAATAGAACAATACACGAATTAATAAGGTCTAATTTAATATAAAGAAATTTCTGGTATTAAAATGATTGTGAATCCCCTGACGGGACGCCACTGCCTTTTGTATGTTAGTAGGTAGTGTTAATTGCGATAGTGTTCAAAATAAAGTAGTAAATAAGATTATAGTCTGGTGCTAATTTAAAAATATATTACAGTTTTTAAATTTTTATTCGTCCCCTCTCAACAAAATTGGACAAGAAGAGAAATTTTCTTTTTGCAGAAAAATGTTCTTTACAAAAAATAAATGCAAGGGTGAATCAATAAGTATTGCCTCCGTTGCTCTATTTTTTTTTCTTTCACAGCTACTGGACTATCTATGCTTGATATTATAGATGTAACCTAACTATACTTATATAATATTTTCCTTTTCAGATTGTCAGATTAGAACCATGCATCTGAAGCTAAAATGAAAAGTCGTCATCGATTTTTTGGCAAAAGATGATTGTGCACCTAAGGAAATTCATAGACGCTTAAAGAATGTTTAGGGAGGCGCTGTAATGGACATTATTAGAGTGCAGCATTGGGTGAAGAAATTTGGAAAATGAGAAACAGAAATTGCAGATAAAATGAGAAGCGGCCGACCGACAACATCAGTCACAGATGCAAATCGAGAACGTGATGATAAACTGATTCGAGGAGACAGACGCGTTACAGTTCAGGATGTAGCTGATGCACTGAACGTCTCGTACGGCTCTGCCCAAGGGCTGACTTAGAATATCACAAACTTTATGCTAAGTTAGTTCACAAGCAATTGACTGTTGATCAACGGAGGAGGAGAGTGGAAGTTTGTCAAGAGTTCCTGGAGGCATTTGAAGCGGAGCAACAGGGCTTCTTCAGAAATGTAGTCACTGGAGATGAGACCTGGATGTAAATATATGATCCAGAGAGTAAAGTGGAATCCAAAGAATGACGTTTCAGTGGTTCCTCCACGTACCAAAAGATTCAAGTCTACTGGATCACCACAGAAATTTTCCAAAATGGTTTTGATGCCTGGGTTAGTTGATGACGCAAATGTGTGCAAGTTCATGGTGAATATGTTGAGCTGTAGTTTTGTGTATAGGACAGTTCTGGCTATGACATATAATGACCTTTTGTGTTATATGTTCATTGATAAAGTTTTTAAAACACAGCAGGCATTACTTATTGATCCACTCTCTATACCTGTAAATTTGAATGAGTTATGACTAATTAAACAGTGACCATTATGAATGGAGACCGTATATCAAATTCGAAATGTATATCTGTGAGATATTGCAAGGAAAAGGGCATACGAATGATTATTACACATGACGTTGACCATAAAAAAGTATTGTGTCATCCGGAAAGATCTGCGATTTTTCAAAACGCGAACCTCGGTTTCGTCTAGTTATTTTCCAACTGATGATAAGGAGTGACTTTGAATGACTCAGATATGTACATTCGATCTTTTCTGCTTGCGCTGCATCATTCTCATTTGTGTTGTGGCATGATTTTTGTTCCAGTGCAGTGCAAAGTATGGAGAACCACAAAGTTCATTTTTGTTATATTATGCTCTTTTATTTCGAGAAAGGTAAAAATGCTAGTCAGGCTGTTCGTGTGAAATTTGTTCTCTGTATGAACGAAGTGCTCTTTCAGATGACACAGTTTGAAGTTCGTTTGAGAAGTTTAAGCGCAAAATTTTCATCCTGGAAGATGGTGCTCGCTCTAGACGACCATCAACTGAAAAAGAAGAACTTAAAAAGAAGCTATCGAATGTTCATGCATTGTACTTTTGAGAATATTTAACCTGTCTTATAGTTCCTGAACTGTGTAACGTGGATTTTCAGCTATAGCTTCTTTTAAGAGATCCTCCCTTACGATTAAAGTAATCACATAATAATTATGAAGCCTTACTTTAATTTGTTTGTGCTTTGTATATATAGGGTGTCGGCACTAGTAAGTGGGCATTAATTGGAATTTTCTTCAAGTTCTATTTTTTAACATAATTATTGGCTTTTTTCTTTTGGAAATATGAGTTTAATACAAATTAATGTACGACAATTACTAATCCGGAATATAAATTTACTTTTTCGTTCCTACATTTTAAAAGACATTGTAAATTGAAATATGATCGTTTCAAGAATTACTTGACTTCTTTTTATCGGTAACATGTTGCAGCCGAAATCGTGTCAATACAAAAATCAAGGAAAAGGCAGTTAAAGTAATCTGAGTTTTAGGTATACATGCTTATCAAGAATTACTTTAAATTGTTTTGCGCCCTGTATGTATACGGTGAATGCATCAGTAATTGGCCATTTAGTGGAAATTTCTTCAAAATTTTATTGTTATTATTCTAAAATAATTATTATAATTTTTATAAATGTAAATAAATACCAATTAACGTATGAAGATTACTAGTCTAAAAAAAATTATATTTTTGTTTCTATACAATTTAAATTATCAACAATTTAGTTTAGAAAATATTATTGCATCCTTAATTGAGCATCTGGACCCAGTAATTGCCCAGGCTGCACAAGTAATTGACCACTCTTCTTTCAGTGTAAAAATCAAAATATTCGTATGTTCATAATAAAAACATCTAATCTATCTCTATATCCTTAACTTTTGAACGCCTCCAACTACAGTCTTAAATGTTCAGTAAAGTGGTCATAATCTATTGGAAGAGACTTCTTACATAGCCTGCTAATGGCAAAGTAAAGAGTTAACATACGAAATTTTCAAAACTGTAAGGGATGCGGGAAAATAATGAATACGAAGTTGTACAGAAAACATCGATGTAGTGCGAAAACTCACTTTCTGCATATAACTGCAGAGAATATTGTACGTACAACGTTCTTTCTTTTTTTGTGTGGTGGTGGTTTTTAAAACATTTACGTCACGTAAGTCATCATATATGCAACTAGTTGTTACTGATTTTATTTGCCTTCGTGGCTCAATCTGTAGTATTAAATCAATCGTGTTTTGTGCTTATGTTTAGTGAAGTTGACATTTATCTCCTTTCTGACGTGTTTCATCACATAAAAATTTTGGAAATCTAAACAAAAATTGAGCACTGTACACGTACTGTCTCTATCATTCTTCGCACAAGGTGTCTTTTGTACAAAATCGATGCTGCTGTACAACTTTGTAATTGACTGTTTTCCTGTATCTCATGTATCTCATGTTGTTTTCGAGATACATATTATAAATTCTGGATTTGTCGCTATAAAGCGCTGTAAGAAATCTCATCGAAAAACTTACAGCTTACTTTAATACTAGATATTATTTTTATTATTATAGCAGTCGATGATCGAAAGTTTAGGGCATAAGAAATGATTAAACGGGATACCCTGCGTATATAATGAAATTTAATAAAAATACAAAAATATCACTATAATGATAAGAAAGGAAAGTATATAAAATTTTATAAAGTAACTGTTTTAAATTCATTTTTATTTTAAATTCATTTATATTTTTCATTTCAATTATTATTTGTCATTCTAATTCATTATGTTAAATTCTATCAGATCAAAACAGCCATCATCTGGCTTGAAAATAAGATACACATAAAAGGACATGGCAAGTGACTGTGCCATTTGCGAATTGGTGTCTCATTAACCTGTGTTTTTATTAATATAATAATAGTTTCTGCATCTTTTTTTTTTGGATAAATTTTTAATAAATCATTGAACCAAGTATCACCAGGTTTATTTTCATGAAATAAGTTGGGATAACCTTTAGTACATTATTTTTTAAGGTGTTTCAAAAGGCATTCCTTTTTGTATTACAAATTATTTTTTGTATTAAAATTTCATTAGTTGCATAGAATGTTTCTTTACTGCAGGTGAAAGATTGTTGGACGTCCAAGTTTTCGTAACTCGGCAATTCTTTTTATTTTATTCATTAAATAAGAATGTAAATTACATAATCTGGTACTTTTCAGAATTTTTCTATTTTTTTTCTCTTATTTCAATAATTGCATATTTCAAGTCATCTTCTCAATACTTTAAAAATCATTTTACTTACTCTTCTGTAACTGCATTAAATGCCACAAGTTCTTAAAAGAAGAAAATATTTTTTTTATAAGTTTACATTATTTTAAAAAATTGAATTTAATCTGAGTCAGATTTTCTTTGTATATTACAGAAAACAGTGAACATTATTTTTACTTATATATTCAAAATAATCTATATTTGGAGTTACAATCACTTAAAGCTTACATGAAACAACGGAACTACGAGAAAAATTCATTTAAACAATAATCACCAAGAAAATTTAGTAAATAACCACATAGTTTAACTATTTAGGAAATCCGTTCTTCCAGACTAAAAATAAGTGAATATTGCAATATAAGTAAGGATTTTTATGCTCATTTTGGTTCTCAAAGTTAATTTTGAAAGTTAAATAAAAATTCAGAGTTTTTACATTCTTGTAAATTACTAGCGCAGTTGACATTTTCGAAGTCCAGTTATTATTAAAGACATTTTAAAGGACCAGTCCACCGCCTCCTGAATACTAGGCCTGCGCTCTGATAAAAATGGCGGCCGTCGCAGGCGGATTTTTTTTTTCAGCGTTTGAACGGTCCCTCGAACATCAACACCAATAATTTCTAAAAGTTTTCTTCGCCTAGTTTTTCTGAGATCAAATAATTAAAAAAAAAACTTTTAGATATTATTGGTGTTAAAGTTTGAGGGACCGTACAAACGATGAAAAAAAAAAATCCGCCTGCGACTGCCGCCATTTTTGTCAGCGCGCAGGCCCAGTATTCAGAGGGCGGTGACCAGTCCGTAATAACAATATAAATATTTTTTTCATAACACAAATTAATTCATTTACATAAATCATGTCTCATTTAATGAGCTAGAAAAATTAAAACGAACAAAAATAAATTTTAAAAAATGTGAATGTACCATGATTTTTTTCACCAATAGTGGGGGATTTAAAAAAAAATAGAATTCTGGATAGCTATCTAGTTACTTCATTTTAATATTCAATTACAGATTTGATAGTAATTATAAATTGAAAACATACATTTCATTGATTGTTATATACATTGTCTAGGAACCAAAATTAACATAAATTTAGGTTTTGTTTAAAACAGTTTCGTGTCTCGGTGATTAATTACTGGTGCAGTCACTCTCAAATACAATTTTGGGAGCAATGTTGCCATTTTGGTGGAGTTTTCAAATTCAGAAATCTACCTCTATTTCCGAATAGTAATATTTTCTTTATTTTATGGCAGGTTAAGTGAGACGAATGTTTGAAAAATAAACAAAAATTCAGAGTTTTTCCTTACTGATCAATTACTAGCGCAGTTCACATTTTAAAGGTCCAGTAATTGACCATTTCCTAATAACAATATAAATGTTATTTTCCTAAGATAAATTAGTTAATTTCCATAACACATGCTTCAATTACTGAACTAGGAGAATTAAAATGAACTTAAAATCATTAAAATTACAAACATTACATTACAATTACATAAAACATTATAAACATATTAAAATTGGACGTTTCGGATTTACATGAAAATCTCTCATCAGCAAAAATTTTTCTTAACGTAAGTCACAATTAGTTCTAAAATATCAACACATAGAAAATACAACGCATCAAAATATCGAGGCCAAAGTTACAAAGTACAAAAGGTACATAGTTAGCAATAAAAACTGACCATTTCCCAGATTTTGCTAAATCTTTTGTAATCAGATCGAGGTGCAGCGACTACAGAACTCGTACTTTCTTAGAAACATGGTATACGAAAATTACAAATTTAACTCTTAACGAAGCAGGTGCAATCCCGAATGAATACTCCTTGTTAATATAACTGTAACTTTGGTCTCGACATTTTGATGCGTTGTATTTTCTACGTATTGATATTTTAGAACTTATTGTGACTTACGTTAAGAAAAATTTTTGCTGATGAGGGATTTTCATGTAAATCCGAAACGTCCAATTTTAACATGTTTTTAATGTTTTATGTAATTGTAATGTAATGTTTGTAATTTTAATGATTTAATATAAATATAAATATATTCAGACGTAATATTTTTGTTTACTTCAAATAAAATAAACTTGCTATAAAAGAAAATGTAAACGACCATGATTTGTTTTCAACAATAGTGGGTCTTCTTTTGACGATTTCTGGATAGCCATCTAATTAATTCATTTTAAAATCCAATTATAGCTTTGGTTTAAACTATAAATTCTAATTATGCATTCCATTGAAAGTTATTTATATGCGTTGTCTACGGAACAAAATTAATATATCAGTTCTTTAGGTTTTGTTTACAACAGTTTTGTGTATCGGTAGTCAATTACTGGTGCACTCACCCTCAAATAGAATGTTGGGAGCAATGTTGTTGGGAACAATGTAGCAATTTTGGTGAGGTTTTTAACCCTCTAGCCTCGGGCGATGTTTCCATGTTCTTATATAAAACCGCGGCCTATAACTTACCCATCATACGTAGTATAGGGTAAGTCTTGTAATCGTTTTGAAAATCGAAAAAAAATTTTTGACGGATTTACACGTTTCAGATACTGGAGATTCCGAAAAACATATTTTTAGAAAAAAAAAAATTTGCCGTCCGTCTGTGTGTCTGTGTGTCTGTAAACGCTCTATCTCCCGAACAAATTGAGATAGAGACTTGAAATTTGGTGTGTACTTAGTATGTAATAATGGGTTGAAGCCTATTGAATTTCAGTAACCTCGATTATCCGGAACTATTTTTTCGGACTCTCTAAATATTCGATCTGATAAAAGGTATATAAAATTTTCGAAATTGTTTATTTTAAGGAGTGAATATAAAAGACAATAAAAAAAACATAAATTTTGCATAAAGCATGAAGTCGATCGGATAATGAGTTACCGAGATATTTGTAATCCTATTTTCCACACTCTTCGATTTTTCATGACCCTGTATTTCATCCAAATTTCAATTCAAAGATTTATTTTAATTGGAAACGAGACGCTTAATCAGATGCAATAAACCGCTAGTTAATAGGAATATTGTTTTTGGAGTTATAAGGATGTTTCTTTTAAGCAATTCAGTGATCGAGCCTTCAAAGTTTAGGACGTCATCAAGCCACGATTTTATTCGAATTGCAATGCATTTTATAAGTAGTTTACACATTTTTTATTTTAATATTTTACATTATGCATATCCATGATGGGTAAGTATTACGTTGGCCCCCAACGACTAGTTTTTATTCGTCACGTATAATAGTTATAAGGATTGAATGTCACCGGAATTTACAAACAGATTTATTTCCAAATAAATAAAAGCAGTTTCTTCATGTACATTATAAAAACAAGGTTTTAATTTCAAAATTCCAGTGGGAATGTGGCATTTTTGGATTCAAAATATTTCAAAAACCGCAGAACTTTCAGAATAACCTAATAAATGAAATGATATATATATATCATAATTTGTAAACGAATCTCTCCATTTCTAAATAAAAGAAGATAGATTCAAAGAAGAAATAGAATCTCCCAATACTTAAGTACTATAAAAATTATAGGGAACGTCAAAATAGCGTTCCCCGCGGAATTGTATAGAAAAAGTGAAACACGATAGGAGTGTTACCCGCGGTTGGAGGGTTAAATTCCGAAATCTGCCACTTTTTCCAAATAGTAATATTTGCCTTATTTTACGGCAGGTTAAATAGGACGAATATTGCTAAATGCGATAAAATGACTACATTACTTGGGGGAGTTTCATAATCCCATGCAGGACGATGGGATAGTTTTATACCACTTAATTTTAATCAAGATTTGTGCCAGAATTTTTTAAAAGAAATTAAC
Source organism: Maratus michaelseni (assembly GCA_963931845.1). Classification (NCBI taxonomy): domain Eukaryota; kingdom Metazoa; phylum Arthropoda; class Arachnida; order Araneae; family Salticidae; genus Maratus; species Maratus michaelseni. The sequence continues at coordinate 214,580,102 of OZ007598.1, read as the reverse complement.
TTTGATGAAAAAAAGCTTCAAAACTGCATTTCCCTATTTTCATATAAAAAATTTCGAAAATTCTAATACTAATTTAACATTACGAAAGCACAATTACATGCTCCTGAAAGCGTTGAAATGTTTAGTGTTTAGATACAAGTAATTATTGTTGCTGAGCATTTTAAAATGTTTTTTCTTGTATATGTACAGTAACATAATAATACATCTACTTAAAACGTTTTGGACTTTGTATGCACGCATTTCATTTGTACCATTCCTAGCAAAGACATAATAAAATTCCTGTTAAATTATAGAAAAATGAGTTTCTTAGAAATACGATAGGTAGCTGACAGTTTCGTATCTCACATTTTCTAAATCGGTAACATAAATTTGCATCGGGGAATATGAAGTGTAGAGAACGTTTGATGCAAGGGAATGTTTATATATAAATTTGAATTTTATGATATATTTTATGTATGCTTGGGCAATCTAGAAGGATATTTTTGAAAAATATGTATAAAATTCTCTTACTCTCGAATGTATTGCAGAATTTTTTTATTTATTTATTCCCTAAAGATATTGTGAATCAGAATGTTATCAAACCGAGTTTTACACGAATTCTGTTTATTTGTAATATTTTACAACCGAAATCGAGTAAATAAAAAAATAAAATAAAAGCGATTAAAGTGATTTCTGGGGAAATCTAGAAGGATGTTTTTGAAAACTATATACAAAATTCTATTACTCTCAACTGCGTTGTAGATTTTTTTCTTTATTCACTAAAGATATTGTAGATCGGAATGTCGTCGTACCAAGTTTTACTCGAATTATGTTTATTCGTAATACAGGGTGTCCCAATAGTCTCCGTGCAACTTCAAAAAATTATTACAAAAAAAATAATAGGCCTACAGCAAAAATAATTACAACAGTACATAGAGTAACTTAAAAAGTTTTTTTATACTGCCTTAGTAAACTTCAACATGAGATCCTTTCTTAGCACGAAGAATATCAAGACGATATTCCAATTCAATCCACGAATGTTTTTCATGTTAACATCAACAGTAGCTACTGCTGTTTGGATCTTTTGTTTCAATTCTATGAGACTATTAACTTTTGTTCAGATTTCATCAAACAGTTGTAACTACTGTTGATGTTAGATGATGTTAGATTTTAGATGTTAGATTATGTTACTGTTGATGTATGATGCTGAAACGCACGTGGATGGAATTGGAATATCGACTTGATATTCTTCATGCAACGAAAGGATCTCGTGTACAAGTATACAAGGTAGTAGAAAAAATATACAAGGTAGTAGAAAAAAACTTTTTAAGTTACTCTATGTACTGTTGTAATTATTTTTGCTGTAGACCTAATGGAGACTTTTGGGACACCCTGTATTTTACAGCCGAAATCGAGTCCATACAAAATAAGATAAAAGTGATTAAAGTCATTCAGGGTTCGCACAAATCTACCACAAATTTTTAATAGTTTTCTTCGCCTTATTTAACTGCGAGAAAATATTGCTAATTCTGTGAATAAACTTGATGGTTACGAATTCTGGGTTTAAAAAATTACATAGAAACTTTCTTATCATTAATAGTGGTGCCAGACTCCTTACAAAATATAAGGAGTGTGCGAACATTGTTATTTCTGGAGAAGTCTAGAAGGATGTTTTTGAAATCTTTGTACACAATTCTGTTACTCTCGAATGTGTTGTAGATTTGTTTCTTTATTCATTAAAGATATTGTATATCGGAATGTCATCGTACCAAGTTTTACTCGAATTATGTTTATTCGTAATATTTTACAGCCAAAATCGAGTCAATAAAAAATAAGGTAAAAGCGATTAAAGTGATTTCTGGGGAAAGCTAGAAGGGTGTTTTTGAAAACTTTGTATACAATTCTGTTACTCTCGAATGTGTTGTAGATTTGTTTCTTTATTCACTAAAGATATTGTATATCGGAATGTCATAGTACCAAGTTTTACTCGAATTATGTTTATTCGTAATATTTTACAGCCAAAATCGAGTCAATAAAAAATAAGGTAAAAGCGATTAAAGTTATTTATGGGGAAAGCTAGAAGGATGTTTTTGAAAACTTTGTACACAATTCTGTTACTCTCGAATGTGTTGTAGATTTGTTTCTTTATTCACTAAATATATTGTATATCGGAATGTTATCGTACCAAGTTTTACTCGAATTATGTTTATTCGTAATATTTTACAGCCAAAATCGAGTCAATAAAAAATAAGGTAAAAGCGATTAAAGTGATTTCTGGGGAAAACTAGAAGGATGTTTTTGAAAACTTTGTACACAATTCTGTTACTCTCGAATGTGTTGTAGATTTGTTTCTTTATTCACTAAATATATTGTATATCGGAATGTCATCGTACCAAGTTTTACTCGAATTATGTTTATTCGTAATATTTTACAGCCAAAATCGAGTCAATAAAAAATAAGGTAAAAGCGATTAAACTGATTTCTGGGGGAAGCTAGAAGGATGTTTTTGAAAACTTTGTACACAATTCTGTTACTCTCGAATGTGTTGTAGATTTGTTTCTTTATTCACTAAAGATATTGTATATAGGAATGTCATCGTACCAAGTTTTACTCGAATTATGTTTATTCGTAATATTTTACAGCCAAAATCGAGTCAATAAAAAATAAGGTAAAAGCGATTAAAGTGATTTCTGGGGAAAACTAGAAGGATGTTTTTGAAAACTTTGTACACAATTCTGTTATTCTCGAATGTGTTGTAGATTTGTTTCTTTATTCACTAAATATATTGTATATCGGAATGTCATCGTACCAAGTTTTACTCGAATTATGTTTATTCGTAATATTTTACAGCCAAAATCGAGTCAATAAAAAATAAGGTAAAAGCGATTAAACTGATTTCTGGGGGAAGCTAGAAGGATGTTTTTGAAAACTTTGTACACAATTCTGTTACTCTCGAATGTGTTGTAGATTTGTTTCTTTATTCACTAAAGATATTGTATATCGGAATGTCATCGTACCAAGTTTTACTCGAATTATGTTTATTCGTAATATTTTACAGCCAAAATCGAGTCAATAAAAAATAAGGTAAAAGCGATTAAACTGATTTCTGGGGGAAGCTAGAAGGATGTTTTTGAAAACTTTGTACACAATTCTGTTACTCTCGAATGTGTTGTAGATTTGTTTCTTTATTCACTAAAGATATTGTATATCGGAATGTCATCGTACCAAGTTTTACTCGAATTATGTTTATTCGTAATATTTTACAGCCAAAATCGAGTCAATACAAAATAAGATAAAAGCGATTAAAGTGATTTTTGGGAAAATCTAGAAAGATGTTTTTGAAAACTGTGTACAAAATTCTGTTGCTCTTGAATATGTTACAGATTTTTTATTTCTTATTCCCTAAAGATATTGTAGATCGGAATGTTATCGTAACACTTTTTACATGAATTCTGTTTATTTGTAATATTTTACAGCCGAAATCGAGTAAAAAAAATAAGATAAAGTGATCAAAGTGATTTCTGGGAAAATCTACTAGGATTTTTTTGAAAAATATGTATAAAATTCTCTTTCATTCGAATGTGTTGCATATTTTAGTGTCTGTATTCCCTAAAGATATCGTAGATCAGAATGTTATCGTAGCAAGTTTTACATGAATTCGGTTTATTCGTAATAGCTTTCAGCCGAAATCGAGTCAATAATAAAATAAGATAAAAGCGATTAAAGTGATTTCTTCTTTAGAATCACATAAATATCAAGAACTAGTTTCAATTGCTCTTTTCTTTGCATATATGAGCTGAATGCACCAGTAGTTGATCATTTAGTAGAAATTTCTTCAAGGTTTTTTTTTTTTCTAATAAAATTATAGACACATTTTTTAGAGTCTTAAAAATTGTTAACATAATGATTTCCTAAAATGGACTGACTTATTTTAGAATTCAATAATTTGCAAACGGTGGCAGATATTAAAAAAAAATGCTTGCAGGAGAGTAATGTATGATGTCAGGAGTTTATCACTGCGATTCCCGGTTTTAGTTTCAAATAGCAGCGATAGATGGCGCTGAGTCAAGGCCTAAACTAAAATCACCCAGCATTGATGCAAAGGAAGGAGGTTAAGTATATGAACTGACTTCAGAATCAGGAGCTAAGAACAGGATTATATTGTTGAATGATAACCACTCTATATACACTATATTTCCAATGATGATTGGTCACTTGCGATTTTAGACGTTTTGTTAAATATCTGGAAAGATACATGAGGAATTATCCTGAAACTTCCGGAGTGTAAACAACATAATTGACGTCATATATTACCGCGAAGATTTTTTCCCGAAACCCCACAAGGAGCCGTCAACAAATTGAAGAAAAACGAATATATTTTGGATAACCCTGTAAAAACTAAAATTGCAAAAGCATTCAAACTGTAGATTATGCTTAAGTGGACTATTATAATAATTTGGGTTCATTTATATGAAGACAGCATGTATACTCGAAGAGAAATTCAAGTTTTTATAAAAACAGTCCCAAATTTTATCAAGTTTTTTGCTTATAATTTGCAGAGTTTTTAATATAAAAACAAGTTATTTTCAGAAAATATGACAAACAAAATTGTACACAACACCCTGCAATCCGAATTAAAAAATAATAAAAATTGTATGAATAATGAGCAGGTTTACTAAATATTGTTTCACTGCGCATGCGCGAATTCAATCAAAATATACTGTGCATAATATATTAGCTAAATGTATAAACCAATTTTTATGAAAGTCTCAAAAACACAGCTTGAAAATTCTGATAGTAATCGTCGATAGAATAAGCTCGAAATTCGCTGTTCCCAAAAGGAAGCAAAAAGACGAGGGGTTGTATCAATTATAGAATGAGAGACACTTCATTCTTATTATGTCAACTTTCATAAGCTAGTATATTTGGATACAACCCCTCATCTTTTTGTTTTCTTTTGAGAACAGCGAAATTCGAGCTTATTCTATCGACGATTACTACCAGAATTTTCAAGTTATGTTTTTGAGACTTTCATAAAAGTTGGTCTATACATTTAGCTAATATATTATGCACAGTATATTTTGATTGAATTCGCGCATGCGCAGTGAAACAATATTTAGTAAACCTGCTCATTTTTCATACAATTTTTATTATTTTTTAATTCTGATTGCAAGGTATTGTGTACAGTTGTGTTTGTCATCATTTCTGAAAATAACTTATTTTTATATTAAAAACTCTGCAAATTATAAGCAAAAAACTTTGTAAAATTTGGGACTGTTTTTATAAAAACGTGAATTTCTCTTCGAGTATACATGCTATCTTCATAAAAATGAACCCAAATTATTACAATAAGCCACTTAATCACAATCTACAGTTTGAATGCTTTTTACAATATTAGTTTTTACAGGGTCTTCCAAAAGATATTCGTTTTTCTTCAATTTGTTGACGGCCCCTTATGGGGTTTCGGGAAAAAAATCTTCGCGGAAATATATGGCATTTATCATGTTATTTACACTCCTGAAGTTTCAGGATAATTCCTAATGTATCTTTCCAGATATTTAACAAAACGTCTAAAATCGCAAGTGACCAATCATCATTGGAAATATAGCGTATTTAACCAGGGCTACACTAGATACCGGGCTTGCTCCTTCATTAACATGCCGTCACAAATGGTGGCTGGCAGTGACGAAAGACATACAGCGATTGGCACAAAATGATGGGTGTGTCGATTTGCAGCAATCACTGGTCGCGGCCAGCCACTATGTTTGACGTGATGAGAATGAATGAGCAAGCCTGGTATCTAGTGTTGCCTTGATTTAACCTCCTTCCTTCGCATCAATGCTGGGGGATTTCAGCTTCTGCCTCGATTGGACGTCTATTGCTCGCAGCGCCATCTATTGTTGGTAATTCGAACTAAAATCCCGAATCACAGTAAAACAACTCCTGGCGTCTTACACAACTATCCTGCAAGAATTATTTAAATATCTGTCACCGTTTGCAAGTTATTGAATTTCAAAATCAGCCAGCCCTTTTTAAGACATCCTGTAATTTCAGATGTGAGAATATGGAGAGAAATTGTTATTCAAGGGACCTCTGATATAAAAATCTGCCTTTCACGATATATTTATATGTTTTTGTGCATTCTAGAATTGTCTTTTTGAAAATAGACATAAAAGTTTTGCACTTATGTGGATGTTTTACAGATATTTTGCAGATTGGAATTGCAGCATTAAAAAAATTTTTTTGGTAATGTTTTATAGTTGAATTTGAATCAATAAAAGTGTTGACCATCATTGCAATAAATTTTATCATCATGTTTTGACAAGTTTCATAAATATATTGTAAAAATGAGGAAAATAAATAAAGCTTATTCATGCGATATAAAAAAGTTATCAATCCATATTTTTGAAAATATGTCATACTTCAAAGCTAAAAAAATTCAAAACAATTATAATATAAAATTATTACTATTACCGATTAAAAGCCATCGTTTCTTCTTTAGGGCAACATAATTATCAAGAGTTATCTTAAAATGTTTTTGTGCTTTGTTTTTATAGAAATATCCTGAGACAACTGCTTCAAATGTTTCACGTATTGGTAAAAAACAATTCGGGAAGGCATTTTAAAATGTTTTGTCTTTATATACATGCTAACACCACGGGTGATTTGCTTAAAATATTTCGTGCTTTGCATGTTGTATCCTGTTGACATGGGCCACATCTAAATGAAGGAAAATTAATATTGCTTTTAAGTTACAGACAATAAGCTATATAACAATGTGATAGTTGCTAGGTCTCATTATTTTGGAGTGCCACTCGTTTCGAATATTTGTCTTATTTAATCGCAAATTTCTTTCTTTAATTAAAGCGAAGGCTAACGAATGCTTTACTGGATGTGCATGATTTGTACCTTAATTGGGCGGGCAATTATGTTTCATTTAACAATGATTTCAGGTAACGAATGTGATACCCGAACAAATTATCTTCGGTATCACTGTATTTCTATTCGGAAACAGTGGCACCCAAAAATCAACCTCCTTGGCAGTTATGCAGTACGACAGGTAGTTTATGGCCTGATTTTCCCATTTAAAAATGGTAATATACATTTACGTGAAGGAATATCAAGTGAAGAGAAATTTTGATTCAAGAGAGCTTTCATATACGTATCGCCTTTTACGATATATTTTAAGTATTTTCATGCAGACCAAAAAGTTTTTTTTTTTAAATATGCATAAAATTCTCGTGTCCTTATACTTTTTTCAAGTAGTGTGTTTCAGTATATCATTATATCACTTTTATACATGAATTTATTGGTATTATTTTACTGCCGCATCAAAAGTCAATAAAATTTTTGGATATCTTTTCTAACATTTTTATCACCCTAGTTTTAGAAAAAAATACTTTGTATAATTCAGAAGACTAAAATCATTCGTCCGATTAAAATTTGACCGTATTATATAGATAGATATCAATGCACATTTACAGGAATGTGACATATAACAAAATTAAATATAACCTATATGTTTTTGAAGTATTTATTTTGTTATTTTCTTATGGTTCCCAAAGATCGGTGAAAGATTTTTGGAAACTTTGGTGATTGACGTTTTACGTTAAATTACGTATTTTTTTAATAATAAACATGAAAAGCTTACATTCAATTGACAAAAAAGATCTCCGCTATGTAAGGCAGTATTTCTGAAATTTCCTTCATAGAGTCTTTAAAAAATATTATGAACGATAATTTCTATATGAAGCTAAAAACTAATATCATGGCACTTTTCAGTTTTCCTGGAATAGTTTTATTTTCATTAATGTTATTCGTAAAACTAGGCTCTATTTTTGTATATTTTATTAGGTAATTTATAAACATCCCAAGTCAAATGGTAATTTTCATATTTTTTTTAATCTGAAAACTAAAAAACTAAGTATTCTAATGTATACAAAAATGTTATATTAGAATGCAACCAAAAACTTTTTAAAATACTAATAATGCATGAATGCAATTAAGTTAGACAGCCTTTTATGTCTTTCTCATATTATATGCCAAAATTCAACAGAAATCGCTTTGTTCTTGTATGCAAGGAAACCAGAAAAATGCTTTTATCCAAATTAAATAATGGTTCAGAATGTTTTTCTTCGTGGCAGCATTTTGTAGTTATTTATTCAGAATCTTTTTTGAATTGCTTCTCTGATTATTAAGATATATTGCTTTATCCTCCCCCTCCCCCCCACGAAACATTATGCGCAGAATAATGTCACCTTTTTCGCTTTTTCATAAGAGAAATACTAATTATAGATAAAAGTTTTTTTCTTTTCTCTTAAACACAATTAACTTCATAAATATTACATATTCTGTGAACATGAAGTGCATTAGAAAATATTTTGTTTCTAATACTAAGTGCTTTAGAAAATAAGTTCGATATTTGTATTAAAAAATATTCAGTAACGTATTGTTTGTTTGTTTTCTGTTGCATAAAAAGTACTATTATATTTACGCTATTTTGGAATAAAAATTATGTTATTATTATTATTATTATTATTTTATCAGTAAGCTATTTAAATTTTAAGTTGTTTATCCCATTATGATAAAGTAATAATTCAAATTCTTTTATATCTTGAATAGAAAAAAGTTCATAAATATTGAATAAGAAATTAACTTGAAGTTTATTACAAAATATTTTATTTATGATGCTCAGTATTTTTACTAATATGTTGAAACATTATATTTAAAATAAGTTAAATCTATATGAAAAATTGTTATTTTGTATAAATGCATATTGCTGCATCATTATTTACGATATTTATTGCATATTTATTCAAAGACTGATGAAATAATAATTCATAAATTTTCATTTTAAATTTGAATGTATTTGACAATAATTTAAATTTTTTTCAGTAAGTGTGTTTAATCTACTTGAATAAAGTTAATTTTTATAAATTTATATTGTCGCATTACTAAATAGAAACATGTATTAAACATATTTGAAAGAAAGAAAAAATAATGCAAAAGCATGTAAAATAATATATGGAAAAGGGATATATATAAAGGAATAATTTGAAGATAATAACTTCAATTTTTTTATCAACAAGCATTTTTATGCCATATGAATATATATTATGTTTAAAAAACCTACATCCCTTTTCAAATTAAGTAATGCTTGAGAATATTTCCTACGTGTGCGTTTTTCGTAGTTATCTTATTGATCATACCTGTCTTGATATAGTTTTCTGGTTGACCATTCATACCATTCAGTTTATTTAAGTTGTGATAAAACTTTAATTTTAGATTTCTAAAAATATTTTTCACATAATGTCTTTTGTCACATAATGCCAAGTGTGAATTTAAACGTCTGCGTGATCTTCTCGGTCTTTGAATTTCATGATACACTTTAAAGCATTTAACTACATTAAAAACTTTCAAACACTCTACATTAATATTTATGATACTTTTTTAATCTTACTACACATAAACACAGACTTTTCGAATATTGAACAAAATGTCTTTTGCAAAAGCAATCACAATAACAAAATATAATTTTGTTAAAAATTTTAACAAAAATATATTCAATAACCTATTTATGATTGAATACATTATCATTTGATTTTTAACCAAGATAATAAAATATGTCATTTTTGTACTTTGGAAACCACATAATTTAATAATTCACTAGATTATTTATAATCTGATTTCTGACCTTTTCTCTGTCTTTAAATAATTGGGCCATCCCCTCCTATGAAAAATTATATCCAGTATAACTTAGCTTTTTTATTCATTACATAAAAATAAAGTAGACAAATCAATTTTTATCTAAATAGATTTAACTTAATTATATTGGATATTTAACAATACGAAGTTAGTTTTCCGAATACGCATTAAACGCTTCTGAAAGTAAATTCAAATTTTGTATGAAAAAAAGATACAGTAACGTATTAATAAATAATTTTTTGTACACAAAAATTAGTATATTACATTATTACAACTATTCACTTTAAATGCAACAAACATAATGCAATAACATAATGCAATTTTTTAATAACTTAAATTGAAATTATTTCATAAATAGTTAATATGCAAAGAACATGAAGTTCACTTAAAAATATATTAATTCAGATGCTGAATACATTTGATAAAAGCTCAAAATTCTATATTTTAAAATATGTTACTTCAATATGAATTAATTTTGTAGAATGAATGTTATTGTGTAGAAATATATATTGTTTCATCGTTATTTATAGTCCTTATTAAGTTATTTTTCAAGGAATGATGTAAAAAAATACATACATTTTCAATTTAAACAATTACTTTTTTGAATAGTAAATGCATTTAATGTAGATAAATAGTTTTCATAATAGTAAATGCATTGGATATTGTAATTGTCTTGAGTGTAAGTTATTTTATGAGGCATGAATAAATATATATTTTTTATTTTATATTGCTGCTGAATGGTTTTGATAAAAGCTCAAAATTTTATACTTAGAAATATGTTAATTTAATATGAATGAATATTATTTTGTAGATATATATATTGTTGCATAGTTATTTACCATACTGATTAGGTAATTTTTCAAGTAATGATGCAACAATAATACATAAATTTTTATTTTTATCAATTTCAACAGCAAATGCATTTGATTAACTAAATAGATTTTATAATTGTAAATATATTTGATATAATTTTTACATATGTAAATGCTTTTAGACCACATCAATAAAAAAATATTTTTAAACATTTATATGGATTTTGAACGCTTTTGATAAAAGATCAAAATTTTATATTTAAAATTTATCAATTCAATATGATTTAATGTAATTTTGTAGAAATGTACGTTATGGTATCTTTATTTAGCATCTTTATTAAATAATTTTTGAAAGAAACGTGTAATAATGCTTCATAAATTTTCAATTAACATTTTGAATAATAAATGCATTTCGTGTCAGTAAATATATTTGATGACAGTAAATGCATTTGATATCATTGTATTTGATATTTTGTATCCTACGAGTTTCGGGCACGAGAAAATCATTGGGCTAGGTTACATGTCCGATAAAACTCGATTAGTGGGTCATTTTTTGGTCACTGTGGGTCAAGCTAATGTTATCTAGAAAACGGCCCAGACTATTTATAATAAATATTGCATCCTGCGATTTTCGGGCACGAAAAGACTGTTGGGCTAGGTCACACATTCGAGAAAATTCGATTAGTGGCTCATTATGGCTCAAGCTATTTTCATTTTAAAAACGGCTGAGATAATTTGAACTAAATTTAGTATCCTACAGTTTTCGGGAACAAGAAGACTATTGGGCTAAGTCACATGTTCGAGAAATTTCAATGGTGGGTCATTTTGGTCATGGGTCATGATATTTGAACTCAGAGCTAATTTTGACCGACCATAGCTCGGCCTTCCCTGCTCGCATAAGCCTAAATCACAAATTGTAGTATCTAACTAAGCCAAGCAAAAAAGCAAAAGATATAGTTCAAAAAAAAATTAACTGATCGTACTATAAACAGTTCCCATGCAGTACGTTATTATTATTATTATTATTATTATTATTATTATTATTATTTTAATAATTTCGGATAACATTTGACAGAGTAACGATGATGACTATACACGACTGTCACACCATCTACGGAGAGCGGGTCTGCTGGGGACAACCAAATTTATTTAGTCATTACAAAAATCAATTTCTGTTTTCTAAAGTATAATAAACAAAATAAAACAAGTTGGTAATTATATATCAAATGAGGTCCGTTCGCAGTGTTATTATTTCAGTGAAATGAATTACATCGTCTGTTATTATGTTATGATTAATATACGTAATAAAATAAGTGCATTTTAAGTTGGTGACATTTTATCTTTTGTTGGTAATTGACTGAAATTTCCAATGGGAAACTAAAGCCTAGCTATGAAAATTTCAGACCTTCAAATCCATATTTAAACACCTTTTCCATTTAATATCTATTTCTCCGGAAACATCTATCCAAAAAACTGTCGGTAGATTATACGGTTGCTTATAAACGGTTTAATAATTTAAACAATTTTAGTTTACATATTCGGTTTTTAAATCCAGTATTACGGAAATAATATGACTCCATCTTAATTAGGACGTAATCACGATGGCGACTTAGAATCATTACCTATTATGGGAAATCATTGAATTAATTACGGATGATAGGATTTAATAGAATGAAGAATGTGACTATAACTTGGTCATAGAAGTTATAAAATGTGCTATAACAAGAAAGTACCAATTTATAAAAAATCAAATTACTTAAAAAATATTTTTATTAATATCTTTTTAAATTTTGATTCGATTTTCGTAAAATTGGAAATGACTCGACAAAATTTTGCAATGATATATATATTGGACGGACCAGAGGATGAATATGGGTGCTACGTATTTATATAATTACGAACGCACCTAAAAACAGTTTTTCAAATATTTTGTTTAATTTTTCTGAAAAAAAAAGAAAGCACAACAATAAACTTTTTTTTCGACCTTGCAAATAGGTACAACCCCGTAAGCCGCATGAATAAATAATGTATATATATATTTTTTAATTGTACTATTGCAATATTAAGTAGAAATTCATATTTATCTTTTTTGAAAGAATAAGAAACAATGCAAATTTTTCATCTTAAAATAAATTAAAGTTTTGAATAATAAATTCATTTGATAATTAATTAAAATTTTATGTCGGTAAATATATTCAAGCAGTATAAATATGTGTTAGTTTTATAAATACATATTTTTACATCATTGTCCAAATTGAATAATGTTTCAAAATGTTTATACTTTTTCATGTTTATTTATTCATACGCTGTTTTCTAACTGTTTCTCTGTTTATGAAGATATATTGCTTTCTCTTCCACTGAAGAATTATTATCAGACAAATATCATCTTTACCGCTTTTATAAAATGAAAACTAATATAGACAATGGCTTTTTTGCATCTTAAAATGTATTAATAAATATTGCATGTTCTTGAAGTTCATTACAAAGTATTTTATTTCTATACTAAGTGCTTTTGACAATAAGATGAAATGTATATAAATATATTAATGCATTATCTGTTTATTTCGTGTAAAAAATAATGTTATAGCATTGTTTAGAAATATTTATTAAGTATTTTTCAAAAATGATAAAATAGTAATGCATAAATTTATATAGTAAACAAAACTTAATGAATTGAATTGTGAGTGCATTTGATAATAAATTTTGTATAAATGAATATATCTTTATCCTAACACAAAGTACGGTTTGAATAAATATATATTGTTACAGATTTATCCAATTTAAATAAGAGATAAGAATATAACAAATTATAACACCTTGTAATTATATACTTCTTTCAATTTCTAAAAGGCGTAAAATAAGAAAAAATATATAAACAGTAAAAGAAGTTTTATTATATTATGACATTTTTCAGCTGAATCTGAGCCATTATCAAAACAAATAAAAATATTCTATAATTGCACAGTCTATGAAGTTATTTGTAGAAAGACAACGTTTCAAATAACTTCATGGACCGTGTAATTATAAAATATTCTTATTTGGTATTTTAAAAACACAAATTGCACAAATTGTGCTTATTAGTTGCTAAAATCAGTGTAAAAATTGTTTTAAACTCATAAAAGAGCTAAAATCCTACATGTTTCGGCTTCAAACTTAAAGCCGTCATCGGGGAAGAGGAACAACACAAACGACTACTGATCTTTTAATGTGGTCGTTTGTGTTGTTCCTCTTCCCCGATGACGGCTTTAAGTTTGAAGCCGAAACATGTAGGATTTTAGCTCTTTTATGAGTTTAAAACAATTTTTACACTGATTTTAGCAACTAATAAGCACAATTTGTGCAATTTGTGTTTTTAAAATACTAGTTAACACAACAGTGTAGTGTCCAAATGGATTCAATTGTGTTATTCTTATTTGTTTTGACAATGGCTTAGATTAAGATGAAACATGTCAACAGTCTAATAAAACTTATTTTACTGTTTAGAATTTTTTTATTTTATGCCTTTTAGCAATTAAAATAAAGTTTAAGAATATTTTTTTATGTGCTTTTGTTGATTTTATAGATTTATATTCTCTATTTCAGTTGTTTATCTATTTATTAAAATATTTTGTATTCACATCTTATAAAAAGTATCCTAAGAATATTGTCTTATTGTTTGTTTTCATAAACCCTGGTGCCCAGGCTTTTTATTTCAATTTTAAGAAAATGCGGGGTCCAAAAACCTCGAAAATCTCATATTTTTACATTTATTCCAGAGCAGTGCTTCTGAACCGATGTGCCGCAGTATAGTGGTGCGCCGTAACAGGACCTCATGTGTACCACAAATATTTCAAGTCAAGTTGTATAAAAAAAAATAATTTAACAGAAGTGCCTAAATTATGCCATACAAAAGTTCCTATTATACGATTTTAAAATGATGTTTAATATTATAAATGTATATTATTAACACACTGTGAAAAAAATGACACATTCAAATCTGCGTAAATCGATGTTTTCATTTTGTTATGAAACTTTTTGTTTCAAATATGTGGACCCAATGCCTTCAATTCTGAAGTACCAGAAGCACTCAGAATATTGAAACATGGACATACTCAAAACTGAGCACACAGAGTACTCATCATACTCATTTTTGAAACATACTCAAAAATTATTAGATTCATTTCAAACTCATTTCTGAAACATGGACATACTCAAAAATGAGCACATAGAAGTCAGTTAATATTCATTTTTGAAACATGGACATACTGAAAACTGAGCATATAGAGATCAGTTCATACTCATTTTTGAAACATGACATACTCAAAAATGATTAAAATCAGTTCAAACTCATTTTTGAAGCATTGAAATACTCAAACATGAGCATATAGAAGTCAGTTCATATTTATTTTTCAAACGTGGACATACTCAAATAGGAGCACATGATGTTTTATTCTTGAGTATGTGGATATTTTCTGAAATGAGTATATACATGTTTCAAACTTAAGTAATTTTGATTTGGAGCCATTTTGACTATGCGACATACACAGATTTGAATATTTTTTGCTCAATTTTGAAAATGTCATTTTTAGAGTGCAGACTTCACAAAAAAGAGGGGTTTCTCAAATCGACGCATATGTTCAGTAATTAATCTGAAACTACGCCGCCAATTCATGTGATTTTTGCTTTAATTGATAGAGGATGTTCTCGAATTGCTCTCATTTAAAGTTCTTGAAAATTGGTTCAGTACTTTTTTAGAAATTTAACAAAAACGAAAACAAAAACAAAAAATAAATTTTAACATCTTTAAAATATTTCATCTGTTTTTAAGTCATTAAAAGGTTTCATCAGCACTCTCACATATTTTCACGTGCGCTTATTGGCGCATAATTAAATCCATTGTTGTTTCAACTCCCACACAATTGTACGAGTTACAGAGAACATTTGGCGATTTATCAGCTGTGGCGTGCTAGTAGGGGAACGCCTAAAAATTGATGTATTAATTAATAATTAAGTTGTAAAAATATTAAAATGTTGTATTGTCATCGAAAACACACCTTTGTACTTTTTTTTCTAGCCTATCAGGAAGTAAGTTAAAAATTGATTGCAAAATTCCATCTTTACGTACAAAAATCAATTTGAGTTTTATAAAAGAGTGGAAAAATATTTTCTTAAAGTCGGTTTTATTTTTTACTTAAAAAATACATGATTGGAATTTATTTAATCTCGAAAATATTACATTTTTAAAAATATTTTCTTAAAGTCGGTTTTATTTTTTACTTAAAAATTGCATGATTGGAACTTATTCAATCTCGAAAATATTACATTTTTACATTTATTCTAGTAGCAGTGATTATAAAGCGGTGAGACGCGGCACAGTGGTGCACCGTGAGAGGACCTCAGGTGTGCAACGGAAACGTTAAGTCAACTTGTATTAAGAATTTTAGAAATAGCAAAACTACCGAAATTTTGAGTACAGATGAAAAACAACGTTTGAAGCATCGGAACTTTTTGTCTAATTGCAGACTAGTTTCAGTTGCAATGAGCGTACCGTCAACAAATGATGTATGTGCCCATATACAGGATGTCCATAATTAAACAACGCTATTTTAAAGTTGTCTAAAGTCGAAACTATTGTTCAGAAAGTTATGAAATTTAGTGGAGGAAATAATGAAGTGATGGGAATTTGTTACAGCGAAAAAGAAAATAGCTCAAAATTTCGCCGCCAGAGGGCGTTTTTAATGAATTACACATTTAGCATATATTTACGATAGTTTACAAACTTTATTACAACAAAACGTGTTCAACATTTTTTTTTTTTTCATGACACGTTTTTAACATTTCACAAAACACACTGCGGTCAATTGTGGAACATGCTACCTTATAATTCCAGATGTTAGCTGAAAACGATGGCCGTCATGTGGAATGTATGCTGAATATGTAAATTATTAAAAAAAAAAACCTCTGGCGGCGATATTTTGATCTATTTCTGTTCTCTTAAACAAATTCCTATCTCTTCATTATGTCCCCGCAAAATTTCACAACTTTCTGAACTATAGTTTCGTCTGTAGACAACTTTAGAATAGGGTCGTTTAATTATGGAGTAGAAGCGGATTTGAGGGATATGTTTATTGACCAATAGAATTACAGTAAATTACAGGGAACAGCCAATAGGGGAATGTGTAGGGGAAGTAACTGGTAATGTGGATAAATGTTAGTAGAAATTAAGAAAATTATGTTTTAATATAATATTTCCAATAATCGAACTATGGGGAAATAGTGAAGTCATAATTAATAATATATTTATGCTAATATTTTTCCATCCAACATTTCTCATTATACGATTTTAAAAGAATGTTTAATATCATACAGTTCCATTTTTTGGAAGTTAATTACATCTATATAAACAAGCATGAAAGTGCATTACGTTTGTTTTCATAGCTGTTTGAAGCCAGAATTGGGCTAAGTTAAGAAAAAATGCCAAAACCCCTATATTGGAAATGTACCCGGAATTCTTTTCAGTGTACCTGTAAACGAATTTTAAATGATAAATATTTCGTTTTAAATAAGGAACGTGACATTACTAATCTCAATAATAATCTCAATATAAGTTGCGTAGAAATGGAATTATGTTACTGAAAGTTAAAGTGCGGGCAGACGGACGCACAGGAGAAATGAAGCCATAAACGCTTTTCAACTCTGTTGGAAAAGGTTAATAAAAAGATAGTATCCAGTACACGACATATTTTTATTTTTTCCGCCTCAAATTCAAATTCAAACCAAATTACAGTCTTTTAAATATAAAATGCGTAAGATAGGAAAAGGGCAACTGCTCTTTGAGTAGATGGATTTTACTTGGACCATTTTCGAAAGCTTTTTACGCTTCCCCTTAGATATAATGTTGTCACACCAAGAGATCAGAGATTTTTCGCTCTTCACCTATAACTGAAAGCTTTGATAAAAGTTGGATATTTTATTTTCTTATTTTTCTTTCTTTTATGTGATGAATGACAGAGTCTGATTTACAAATTTTCCTCTTGAAATTTATTTTGAATAAATTTTACAATTTAGTGAAATAGTTTTACATCTTATTTTCTTGTTTCTTTTTAACGTTAAAAATATGAAAGCTTGTGGTTTTGTACAGTGACATTCATGAACAGGTCAGTTTTTATTCAGTTTGAATACACAGTGAAAGTATTAACTGTCTTATATATTTTAGGATGTTTAGTTTTCAAATTATACTCTTCTAAATATAAAATGCATAAGACAGGAAAAAAGCAACTACTCTTCGAGTAGATGGCTTTTACTTGTACCATTTTCAAAAGCTTTTTATTCTTCCCCTTAGATATAATGTTGTCACACCAAGAGATCAGAGATTTTTCGCTCTTCACCTGTAACTGAAAGCTTTGATAAAAGTTGGATATTTTATTTTCGTATTTTTCTTTCTTTTATGTGGTGAATGATAGTGTCGGATTTACAAATTTTTCTCCTGAAATTGATTTTGAATAAATTTTACAATTTAGTGAAATAGTTTTACATCTTATTTTCTTGTTTCTTTTTAACGTTAAAAATATGAAAGCCTGTGGTTTTGTACAGTGGCATTCATGAACAGGTCAGTTTTTATTCAGTTTGAATACACAGTGAAAGTATTAACCGTCTTATATATTTTAGGATGTTTAGTTTTCAAATTATACTCTTCTAAATATAAAATGCATAAGACAAGAAAAAAGCAACTACTCTTCGAGTAGATGGCTTTTACTTGTACCATTTTCAAAAGCTTTTTATTCTTCCCCTTAGATATAATGTTGTCACACCAAGAGATCAGAGATTTTTCGCTCTTCACCTGTAACTGAAAGCTTTGATAAAAGTTGGATATTTTATTTTCGTATTTTTCTTTCTTTTATGTGGTGAATGATAGTGTCAGATTTACAAATTTTTCTCCTGAAATTGATTTTGAATAAATTTTACAATTTAGTGAAATAGTTTTACATCTTATTTTTTTGTTTCTTTTTTAACGTTAAAGATATGAAAGCTTGTGATTTTGTACCGCGACATTCATGAACAGGTCAATTTTATTCAACTTGATTACACAGTGAAAGTATTAAACGTTTTATATGTTAGGGTGTTTATATTTCAGTTTTGTGTTTTGTTTATAATATGAAAGTTAAATAGCAAGATTGCTATAAAATCTTCTATACAAAAAAAAATTGAAATCCTCATATTTTCTCATACTAATTACATACAAACTGTATTTCTCAAATTAAATAATGTATCAGAAAGTGCTGTTTTCTTTGCACGCACTTTTTGTATTTATTTACAAGCTGTTGTCTTGTTGCTTCTAAGTTTTATTAATATATATTGCTTAAGCTAAATTCATTAATTATTATTTACTCAAGCGAGGATTCTTGCTCGGATATCCGTTACAGTTTATGCGGTCTTGACAGAATACCTTCTATATAGATTGCTTTAAAGAAAAAAAAAAGGCTTTTTTAGTTGTTACTAATTAATGTATATATATATTTTTTTCAATATTTGACAGTTTAAAAGAAAAATATGAAACAAATTGTAATCTTTAAAAAATAAAATGCGAGATTAGAAAATAGATAAAGACATTGTCGATGGAGATGGATTTTGCTCGTACCGTTTCCAAAAGCTGTTGTGCTTGTTTGTTTTTTCCCTTCAGATTTAATATTAACACACGAGAAAATAAAAGATATGTCACTCTTTGCCTCTAATAAATATCTGTTATGAGAAGAAAAATATTTTTTTCTTTTTTTTTTGTGATGAATGACAGAGATTGATTCGCAAATTTTGCTAGGGAAAGTGATTTTGTATAATGGTGTCTATAAAAAAAAGTTTATTATTAGTTTGATAATTTAGGACAGACTTTATACCTGCTATTTTTAATTTTACTGACAAAAAAATAATAAGAAGAAGAAATGAAATTCAGAAATTCTTTTTAATGGTAAGCAGATTATTGATATGCAGAAATTAGGCAAGTACATTAAAAAAAATGAATTAAATACTCCAATTATAACTTATCTGAGGGGGGTAAAATAACAGTGGAGTAAATCAAAATTTTTGAAAATTGTGATAATCATATTTTCACTGAATGTATACTAATTTCTGCTCATTGTGCCATTCAAATAAGTGATAGTTCACTTAAGGAGTCGCTAGAGGCCAAAGCAAGTTGGACCACTCAATGCAACGAAAATACGACAAGTTTCACAAAACCCTTCTTTTCTCACATTACTAAACATTGACTTACTCCATTGTCATTCTAACCCCTTCATCTAATCAAAAAAAAATAATTAACTAATAAAATGACAATTACCTAGAGCATATCTTTATATATCGTCTATATACAGTGCCTCAAATGCATAATCAAACTAAATTACAGTCACAAAATAAAATCACTAAATATAATTAAAATCTAAAGAAATGATTAAGTGATACTAAAAGAAAACAACAAAAGGTTTATAAAAAATCTTTTAAATGATCAACATACGTTTCAACGCTCACTACGGCGGTCATTTTCAAGAAATAGAATGATAAACAAAGTATTCTTGTAAATTTTTAAAAATAACCTTGAAACACGAATCACGAGATCCAAATATGTAAAAAAAGAGAAAAACAGGTGCTTGAAGTAGCCAACTGTAATCGTGAAAATTATATTTCGTTATTCCTTTTTAAAGCGGAAAAGTACCTCGTGCCAAATTTTAGGCAACTCAAATGAGGAGGTAGCACTGGCACGACTACATAGAACCGAGGCAATAGAAATTGATTTTAAAAATAGTAAAATAATTTACTTGTCAAGAGTCTACTTCCCACCCATTATCCATGAATCAATAGAAATCTACATGCGTAACGTAAACATTTGCAATGAATCCGCCTCATTTGAATTGCCTAAAATTTGGCACGCGGTACTTTTCCGTTTTAAAAAGGAATAACGAAATATAATTTTCACGATTACAGTTAGCTACTTCAAGCACCTGCTTTTCTCTCTCTCTCTTTTTTTTAACATATTTGGATCTCGTGATTCGTGTTTTCAAGGTTATTTTTCAAAATTTACAAGAATACTTTGTTGATCATTATATTTCTTGAAAATGACGCCGTAGTAAGCGTTGAAACGTATGTTGATCATTAAAAAGTTTTTTTTTATAAATCTTTTGTGGTTTCTTTTAGTATCACTTAAGCATTTCTTTAGATTTTAATTAAATTACAGTCTTCAAGCGATAAAATGACTAGGGCAGGAAAAAGGGTAAAACCATTCTTGAAGATGGATTTTACTTGTACCGTTTCCAAAAGCTTTCGTACTCTTTTCTCAGATTTAATGCTCTCACACGAGGAGATAAGATATTTTTCACTCTTTGTATCTAACTGAAAGCTTTGGTGAGAATAGAATATTATTTTTACCTTTCTTTTTTGTGATGAATAACAGAGGCTGTTTCACCAGTTTTACTCCTCAAAGTGATTTCGCATTAATTTGATAAGTTAGTGAAATAGTTATCTACCTTCTTTTCTTATTTATTTATACTTTTCTTTTATATATGATAAAAGAAAGTAGAAGAAAATGTGTAAATATGGGCACCCTCTTTTGTTTTTGACTTAAAATGACTTTCGTTTTGAAATATTCTAGTTTCTTTTTACCTTCATTAATAACTATAACAAGTTTACTAAATGAGAGATGAGAGGAAGCAAAACAATAATTAATATCAATTATTTCAATTCGAAAACGAAGATTTACAAAAACATTAAAAAATGGCACCAGAAAAAATGAGGTGAAAATATGGGCCCTCTGGGAAACAAAACTGGTCATTCTAAGTGTGCCCATATGTGGCACATAACACATTTAACCCGCATTTCCCCGTAAGTGTCTTTAGAGAACTTTCTATCATTAAAGATGCAAGTTGCATAGCTCGGGGCTGGTTTATACACATCGCTGATATCCAGGTTGATATCATCATGCTGCCCACAAGGAGTGGGTCACAGTAATCTGACGAGTCCGATGATGAATTCTATCTTTTCGTGTGTCGATTTTTCTTTCTTTTCACGAAGTCCTTTGGTCTTACCTTCCCTGCCTTCTGGTATTACACCATCATGTTAGATTACGCACATTATCAGATATATTATAAAATAAAACTAACGAATGCTTTCAGGATACTAAAATGGCCTTATAATTATCTACACTGTTTTTATTATTATCTGCATCTAAGATAATTTTACAATTCTTTTAATTCAAAGCATTTGTTAGGTTTATTTTATAATACGTTTGGTAATGTGTATAATGTAGGTAATTGCTGTTTTCCCGTAAAAAAAAAAAAATATTGAAAAAAAAATATGTTGTTTAAGAGAAAAGGTGGTATAATTATGGCCCGTTTTAAATGGGGACCCATATTTACACCAACCGCACCTAAAAAAGATGGCCACTTTCACATGTAACCTAAAGGCGTGCTTCTAAAAGTAGATTAGGATCTCCGTTTTCCGGATACCACTGTTAAAATATTTTAAACTAACCATAATAACATGAAAAGAAAACGATTTCAGATAGCTCTCTAAAATTTGCAGTCCAGAACAAACACCAATTCACACAAAAACTCACGCTGCATCCACACTTCTTGAAAGAACGGTTCCAACTGCTCTCTACTATCTTATATCAACAAATGGCATCATTTACAGTCCTGGCCGTTAGTGTTCAGCATCTCCCATAGACACTTTGAGGGGGTGCCCATATTTACACTTGCGCCCATTTTTGCACCTTCCCCTCTACTCTAATCGAAATTTTTTTCGATTTCAGGTTTTTGACGTATTTATACGTTTTATCTGTCAGAGATTCGGAAAAACACATTTTTAAAAAATGTCTGTATATCCGTGTGTGTGTCCTCTTTGTATCATCGAAAAGTGTATGAAGTTATTCATATAATTGAGCATAATTAAATTTATAGGTTTTTGGCTATGACCAGCAGATCATGATATGATTAATTTCTATAATAAATAAGTACATTTTAAGTCGGCAACATTTTATCTTTTGTTGACATTTACTGAAAATTCCCATAGGAAATTTAAGCCTATCTTTGAAATTATAGAACTTGAAATCCATATTTAGGCTATTTTTCTATTTCATATGTATTTCTCAGGAAATATCTATACAAAAAACTGTTGGTAGATTATAGGATTGCTATAATTAAACAATTTTTGTCTACAAATTTGGTTTTTAAATTCCGTAATACGGAAATAATAGGACCACATCTTAAATAGGACGTAATCACCATCTCAACTTTGAATCATTATCTGTAATGGGATATCGTTGAAATAATTACGTATGATAGGATTTAGTAGAATGAAGAATGTGACTATAACTTGGTATTGGAGGTTATAAAATGTCATATACGTCATATATGACTATAACGTCATACATGTCAGATAACTTGGCGATACATCTCGCTCGCTTGACGATTAATCCGCGGAAGCTGCTATAACAAGAAAGTACCGACTTTTTTTTAAAATTCAAATCACTTAATAAATATTTTTATTAATATCTTTTTAAGTTTTGATTCGATTTTCATAAAATTTCAAATGACTCGACAAAATTCTGAAACGATTATATATATTAATTTTCAAACCATTCGGTTGGGTAGTTTTTGCGCTGTTTTGGGACACTAAAAAAACTAACTTGGACACTAACAAAACGTATGGTACAAAGATTACAAACAACACAGCGAAGTATGGAAAGATGTATGCTAGGCATAACAAGAAGAGACAGAAAGAGAATAATGTGGATAAGAAGTTGGACGAAAGTTTTTGACATCATCGAGGGAATTAAACGGCTAAAATGGAAATGGGCTGGGCACATTGCAAGAAGACAAGACAATAGATGGAGCACAAACACCCTACAGTGGTATCCCAGAGATGTAAAACGACCAAGAAGACGACCTCAAGTAAGATGGAGTGACGAAATCAGAAAAGTGGCCGGTGTTAATTGGATGACTAAAGCACTAGACAGGCAACAATGGAAAAATCTGGGGGAGACCTACATCCAGCAGTGGATTGAAAACGGATGATGATATATATATATATATGTGTGTGTGTGTGTGTGTGTGTGTGTGTGTTTATAATGCATGAATTTAATTGAAGGTAGACTTTTTTTAGCAACAATAAAATATATGTACAATATTCTTTACAAAATTTTCTACACAAAAAATGTTATATTAGAAAGCAACCAAAAACTTTTAAAATGCTAATAATACATGAATGCAATTAAGTTAGACAGTCTTTTATTCTTCTTTATATTACACTGGCCACCAAAAGTTAAGGTACAACCAATTTTTTACGCTCACTATTAAAAGAATGAAAATAAAGGAAAAAAATATGGTTTATATGAATGATCATAAGTAACTTCAATCAAACCTTATGAAAAAATTATACACATCTCAATTATTTTAATGTATTGGATACTTATATTTTTATCAGGAGGAACTGCGAATATCCCACTTCGGTAATTTCTGTGAAAATTTTTCATGGTTGATTATCTTTAATTGTTGGTACTAAAGTAGTGTTTCCATGTCTAGAAGATGTCGTTTACTTGATTCGTTAAGATGGCGGGCAATCTTATGAATGGAAATGGGGTTTTCACAAGCTGGTGATGCTAGAAGTCTTAATGTGTCTCGTAGTGAGGTCCAAAGGCTCTGGGATCAATTTGAATCCAAAAATTCAGTATCAAGAAGACTTGTTCCAGACCTCTCATGAGTTACAACCCTTGTACAAGATCGCTTTCTAGCTCTTTTGGCCCGAAGGAGGAGCATTACTACTGTGGCTCAGCTCAAATCATATCATCGTAAAGCAACAGGTATGGCAATTTTTGCGATTACGATGCATAGACGTCTTCACGATTAAGGATTTTATGCAAGACGACCCGTTGTGTGCGGCCCTCTTAATCAACAACACAGAAGTGTCCGTTTATGTTGGTCAAAAGAGCACGTTACCTGGAACACACAACAATGGGCTTCAGTACTGTTCACAGATGAGTCCCGGTTTGCTTTGGAGAGTGATTCGGTTCGTGTGCTAATCCGGAGAAAACAAGGCATCAGATTCTACCTATGTAATATTGTTGAAAGACACAATTATAGGGGAGGTGGAATCATGTTTTGGGCTGGAATCTCTGTTTTGGTCACAGTAATTTCCATGTATGCCATGGAAAAATTCTGACTGCTGCGAAATATCGGCACGAGATCCTTGCTCCGTTTTTCACACCGTATGGTGGTGCTATTGGTGATGACTTAATCTGAATGGTTGATAATGCCCGATCTAACTGAGCTAGAGTCGCTGATGAATATCTAGAGGATCAAGGTTTGGAGCGAATGGAATGGCCAGCACAATCTTAAGACTTTCATCATATACAGCATCTTTGGTACTATCTCAGCAGACAGGTGGCTGCCGTAAATCCTCCTCCGAAGTCGTTAAATGAGCTGGAACAAACGTTGCTCCATGTATGGGAGCTGGTTTCTCTTTCCAGTGTCCGACAACTTAATTGAGAATATGGAAAATAGGTGACACAAATTCATTACAAGTAGGGCCGGACACATACCTTATAAAAATCAGTTTATTTAATTTTTTTTCCACAAAAAACTGATTTTTTTTTTTTTTTTTTTTTTTTAATCAAACAATGCACTTTTCCAAAAAAGGCAATTTTTTATTTGTAAGTCATGCTTGATGTTAAAATTAAGTAAAATTCGATAAATAACTGTTTAAAGCACAATTCTTCTAAATTTCATGTTTTTATCTTCATTTTTCTTTTCAAATAAGACACAAAAAATCGGGTTGTACCTTAAGTTTTGGAGGCCAGTGTATATGCTAGAATTCAACAGAAAATGACAATTCTTTCTTGAAAGTAAATCCGATAAAGGTATTTATCAAAATCAAATAATGGTCCACAATGTTTTCCTTCGTGCAAGCGCTTCGTGTTCATGCATTCAGAATCTGTTTTCTAATGGTATCTTTGTTTATTATGAACAGAAGATACAACTCGGTTTTTTCCAGTTTACAGAGCATACTGCCCGTTGTCCCTGTGTTAAGACGATTTCTGTTTTCATTAAAACTCTAATATATTTTTTACATTTAATATATACCGGAAGTCCTATAATGAACTGACTGATTTTAAAATTCAGTAACTTCCAAACGATGACAGATATTAAAAAAATCTTCCAAGAGAGTTATGTATGATGTCAAGAGTTTTATTACTGCGATTCCTGATTTTAGTTCGAATTACCTGCAATAGATGGCGCTGCGAGCAACATACATTCATTCCAGACAAAAGCAGAAATCAGCCAGCATTGATATGAATGAAGGAGGTTCAATACAGGGAGTGGGTCTCATTCACCAATAAAATCTTATTCAGATTCGCGCCCTAAAAACAAGATTGCATTAGCGAATGAGACCCACTCCATACCTTGAACCTCATTCCTTCGCATCATTGCTGTCTGATTTTAGTTTTGGCCTGGATTGCACTCCCATCGCTCGCAGCTCCATCTATTGCCGGTAATTTGGACTAAAATCAGGAATCGCAGTGAAAAAACTCTTGACATCTTACATTGTTCTCAAGCAAGAACTTTTTAATATCTGTCACCGTTTGGAAGTTATTGAATTTCAAAATCAGTCAGTCCATTTTAGATCACCCGCTATTTTAAATTTAATATATATATTATATTTAATATATTTTTTTAGAATGCCCACCACGATTACCAAAAAGTGAATAAATAAACAAATTACACTTTTATATGAAAAATATCAAACATGTATTCAAATAAAGTTTTGAAATATTTTAAAAGCGACACTTTCGAATTGGACATATGCCAGATTTTAATAGCCGAAGAAATTGCCAAAGATTTTACTAATTACGGCATCTTTTATGATTCTGTTAATTTCAGTGGTTTAAGCGTCTAGTTCGAATACATGACTGTAAAATCTAAATGCTAAAAATAAAAAAATTTAATTAAAATATTCTAGATGTTACACAAAATATATCACATTAGAATATAACCAACAATTTAAAGAAATATATTGTAATGAATTGAGAGAAAAATTATTATAATGCATTAATACAATTAAAAAAGGGAGACTTTTTTTCTGCCACGTATAATAATGGTTGAATAGGACAGAAAATATTTTATTCTTTTAAGAAAAAAAAAAAAAAAAAGAAAAATGTTTTGTCCAAATTAAA
Organism: Maratus michaelseni; assembly: GCA_963931845.1. Classification (NCBI taxonomy): domain Eukaryota; kingdom Metazoa; phylum Arthropoda; class Arachnida; order Araneae; family Salticidae; genus Maratus; species Maratus michaelseni. The sequence goes on along the minus strand of OZ007598.1, from coordinate 214,553,414 downwards.
TAATGATTCAAAATATTTTCTTTTCTTTTTTTTTTTTTAGTATTTATTTACTTAGAAGCTTTTTTTTGTAATTGTTTATTAAGATACATTGATTTCTTATTCTTACGAAAAATTATTCTCCGAAAAAATATCACTTATTCCCAGAAAAAGTTGAAGGAGATAAGATAAAACTAATGGATACAAAGGTTTTTTTGCATTTGTAACAGAATTAATATATCTTTTATATTCTGTGAAGAAACATTGTGTGCATTAGAGAATATTTTATTTGGAATTCTAAGTGCTTTTGGTAATTATTTGAAATTTTGTATGCATAAATATGTTAATGCAGTAAGAATGAAAAAAAATTAACAATAATTATTCTTATATCATTATACAGGAGAGTTTATTAAATCATTTTCAAAGAATAATATGTTATAATACAAAAATTTTCATAAAACTAACAATTAGAATTAAAAGTGAATTAAAAATAATTTGAAATCTCACATCTACGGGAACTTCCGTTGGTTGGTTGGTTTATTACGGCCTATTATGACTACTCGAGGGATACAGGTCCTAGGGAGGTCATTCTAAAGGGGAACTTTGATTATTAAGGAATACTATTGATGTTTGAGGTAATATCACAGCTCGATATTATTTAAAACCCGAAAACCGAATACAATCACAAATTAGTCGTTGGGGGTCACCGTAATACTTACCCATCATGGATATACATAATGTAAAATATTAAAATAAAAAATGTGTAAACTACTTATAAAATGCATTGCAATTCGAATAAAATTGTGGCTTGATGACATCAAACTTTAAATGTTCTATTACTGAATTACATAAAAGAAACATCCTTATAACTCCAAAAACAATAATTCTATTAACTAGCGGTTTATTGCATCTGATTAAGCGTCTCATTTCCAATTAAAATATATATTTGAATTTGAAATTTGGATGAAATACAGGGTCATGAAAAATCGAAGAGTGTGGAAAATAGGATTACAAATATCTCGGCAACTCATTATCCGATCGATTTCATGCTTTATGCAAAACTTATGTTTTTCTATTGTCTTTTATATTCACTCCTTAAAACACTTTCTCCTTAAAACTCTTTACTCTTTAAACACTTTCGAAAATTTTTATCTACCTTTTATCAGAACGAGTATTTCGAGAGTTCGAAAAAAATAGTTCCGGATAATCGAGGTTACTGAAATTCAATAAGCTTCTTCCTATTATTACAAACTAAGAACACACCAAATTTCAAGTCTCTATCTCAATTTTTTCGGGAGATAGAGCGTTTACAGACACACAGACACACAGACATACAGACGGCAAAATTTGTTTTCTAAAAATATGTTTTTCGGAATCTCCAGTGTCTGAAACGTATAAATCCGTCAACATTTTTTTTTCGATTTTCAAAACGATTATAAGATTTACCTTATACTGCGTATGATGGGTAAATAACACTGAGAAAAATGACACTTTCAAATCTGAGTAAATCAATGTTTTCATTTTGTTATGAAATTTTTTGTTTCAAATGGACGAGCCAATGCTTTCAATTCAGAAATACCAGAAATACTCAGAATATTGAAACATGGACATACTCAAAACTGAACACATAAAGGTCAGTTCATACTCATTTTCGAAACATACACGTACTCAAAAATTATTAGGATGAGTTCAAACTCATTTTTGAAATATAAATGCTGGCCGATTACACCATGAAACAGTACTACATTAAAGACGTGAGTACTCACGTCTTTAATACAGTCATTTTTGAAACATGGATATACTCAAAAATGAGCACATAGAAGTCAGTTTATACTGATTTTTGAAGTATGGACATACTCAATTATGGTCACATGATGTTTTATTCGTGAGTGTGTGCATATTTTCAGAAATGAGTATACACATGTTTCAAACCTGAGTAAATTTGATTCGGAGTCATTTTGACTATGCAACATACTCAGATTTGAGTATTTTTTGCTCAGTTTTGTAAATATCATTTTTAGAGAGAACTTAAACTATCTGTGGTATGTTATTTGTAGAAAAAAAATCTTTTAACGAATTTTCATCATATGCAAACAAATAATAATAATGAAAAACTTTTTTGGAAGGGTATATGAGGTAGTCGGAAAATATGGAGTAGGGAGTTAAAAATGAAGAAATCGAACAGAATTTTGCAAACGACAGATGTAATGGTATCAAAAGAGTATGATCAAAATACAGGGTGTTTCTAAATGAATATCGGGGTTTTAACACTTTGTAGTATCTGTTATATAAAATTTAAAATTATACTTAATACATAAAATGGAAGAGCAACTCAAACAGTTTGTTGGTACCTGTGCATGCGCGTGCGCACGCAATGTTTCTTCCGTCATCTGTTAAAAAGCGCTAGTAGCAAAAAGGGTGACTAGTGAACAGAAAGCATTTTGTGTTCTGCAGTTTGCAAAGACGGAATTTGTACTTACTGTGCAACGTGCGTTCCGGATAAAGTTCAGGTGTGATCCCCCAAATTGAGGCAGCTGTTGCAACAATTACCCACATGCACTAATAAACGTTTGGGAAGAACTGAGCTTTCTGACCTTTCGTCGCACGGCACACATCAAGTCGATAGACTTGATCTGTGCCGTGTGACGAAAGGTGTTCACATTGAACACTTGTAAACTTGTAGGTAAAACTGTTTGAGTTGCTCTTTCCTTTTATGTATTAATTATAATTTTAAGTTTTATGTAATAAATACTACCAAGCGTTAAAACCCCGATATTCATTTAGAAACACCCTGTATAGTGTCTAGGTAGTCAGCCAGTATATTTCAGTTCGTACTTCAGATTTGCACAAATCCCAAATATAAAGATCTGTCTTTGTGCTACAATAAACATGGATTATTATGAGATATTGGTATTCTATAAAATCCAACACCGTCGGTTTGGAAAAAAAAAATATTATATATTTATTGGTGTGAATTGCCGAACTAAAAAACGAGTATTACATCATAAACTGTTAGTATTTCGGTGTACATTATGCCTAATTTCAATGTCAAAGTAGTACTTGTAATAATGAATAAAAAATATTGAAAAAATATCTCCTACGTTCTTAAGTAGTTTATGATATTGCCGCTTGGTGGCAGCACTTTACCAAACAGACATTTTTATATTCCATGTTGCCCGACTATTCCATAATACACGAAGTGCCTCTATTTATGTTTACAAATATATATTGATGCAGTATGAAAATAAGAATTATTTTTTTAAATTAATATTAACCAATCCAGACCAGGATTCGTTGATTACGGAACGTAAGTGAAAACCATGTTTTAAAAATATTATTGGATACTATAACTCTAACTAGATTTTTAACGTTAGTATATTTTTCCAGATTACCCCAAAATCGTTTTTATATGAAAAATATCAATTATGTATTTCAATGACGTTTTGAGTCCCGCAGTGGCGCAGACGATTAAGCTCGGTTCTCGTCAAGATCACGAAAGTGAAGCAGCATCGACCATGGCTAAAGTTTGGGAGGTTGACAACCTTTCTCGACTGCGGCTGCTGTGGGACCGTGTACATTAATGGGAGCTGGAGCACGTAAAATCTGTTCGTTGCTCCTCCAAGTTTGAAAACTATACCTCTGGGTCTGCAAATCCAGGTGCAGGTCTCTCATCTGGAATTGGTTCAAAATTAGGAGACCAGCTCTAGAAGTCCAACCTCTCTCGAGGCTCTGGCGCCCCTTCTTTCAGAGAAGTGCCGTGGCACTTTCTCTGACACGACAACAATTACAAAAACAATGAACTTTACAAATTTATTAAAATCGATATTTTTGTATTAATCGCACGGCATGTGTAATAGCCGGAAAAATCGCTAAAGATTTCTCTACTTACAGCAGCTTTTTTTTCTGATCATTTCAGTGATTGATAGGTGATTCAATAGGTTTCTTCCCATTATTATATACTCAGTACATATTAAATTTCAATTCTCTATCTCAATTTGTTCGGGAGATAGAGCGTGTACATACACATACACAGACAGACGGACGCAATTTTTTTTTTAAATATTTTTTTGTTAATCTCCAGTGTCGGAAACGTCATTAGAGCTTAAGTCATTGAAAACCTAGTTATAAATATTGTTAATCTTTAAAGAAAAGTTATCTCACAACAAATTGATTACCATATATACTGATATAGACACTAAAATCACTGATTAAGAGTTTATCTTTAAACAATGGCTTCTTTAACAGAAAGTAAAATAGAAACTTCCTCCTCATCAAAAAACGTCGAAAAAGAATAACATATGACCGTATGTCAAAATCATGCAATAGCTCATAGGTGGAAGATTTGGACTTGTTGATACCAACTCAAAATATAACTGAAAATACAATTAAAAAACCAAAACGTCAACCACCATTACAAGAGAAAAATCTGATAGACTTTGAAACGGCAATGGAGCAAAATATGAGCTTAGAAGGCCAATTGGATATGATGTATCGCCATTTACGAAGACATGAATTAAATCATACTTAAGAAGCAAAGAAATATTATAACAAACTAATAGAAGAAATAAAACTCCTTAAATGCACAAGAACAACTCAAAAAGTAGATCCTCAAAATAACCATTGTGACGAAATAGCAAATCTACAAATTCTAATAGAAAAACCACAGCTAGAACATGAGAATCTACAAACTCAAATAGAGAACCAAAAACAAATTCATGAAGAGACTTTGAAAGCAATTAATGATGAAATGAACAATTTAATTACAGAAAATGAAAATTTAAAGCGCCTGGTACAAGACAAAGACAGCAAATTACAATTTAATTCTAAGGTTCATCAAGAAAAGGATCTAGAAGATATGAGCATGGAAGAAATGAAAACTCAATGCCACCAGCTAAGACTATCTAATCGAAAACTTCAAATGGAAATAGAAATTAAAAATAAAGTATTAGAACAAAACAACCAAACACTAAACACAATGACAAACTTATATGAAGATTTAAACAAAAAATTAGGATTACTATGCAGAAATCAAGAACAGTTTGAAATGACCACTCAAAATGAACCGAAATTAGGAAGAGAGAAAGATCTCCGAAATAATTTTACATATGCATCGGTAGTCTCAGCACCTGCACCGCTTTACTCCAAATCAGCTCTTCTGTTGACCCGAAAATTAAATACAAAGCTCACAATGTTTGGGATCAGGGAAGAGCTTGACAAAGCCGTAAATATAAAAACAAATTAGATAAAAATATTCAGTACATTGTCAAAAGACAAAAACACAATAATAGTAAAATCCGAAACAGAGGAAGACATAGACACCTTATCAGATCTCCTTCAAGCAAATGAGAAAATAACATCGTTAGTTACACTAAAATATGCAGCAGAGAAAAGGAAAAAGATCATAGTATTAGGTATTCCAAAATCAGTCACAACATTATAAGTCAAACAAAAAATAAGTGAAAACCTTAACGAAGATATAACAGATAACCAACATAAGGAATTAAAGAGGGATAAATTACAATCATACCAGCTAATGCTACACCTAGAAGATTCATTGGCGATAAAGCTCCTAAGACAGGGAAGGCTACTAGTGGGCTTTATTTCTTGCCCAATTAAGCCATACTCCCCTATCATACGCTGTAATAATTGCCAATATTATGGACACTGCAGATACATGCAGAAAAAAAATACTATTTGCGCATACGGTGCAAAGTAACATGCATCGGAGGTTTGCCAGTTAAAAGATGAAATTTCTAAACACATTTGTATTAATTGCTTAAACTCTTACCATCAAAATGGCCGCCCTTATGAGAACAATCACGCAGCTAACTCCTCATATTGTCAAGTTTTTCAAAATATATATTACCAGAGAAATCTCACAATAAATAAAAATTCATCACGTTCGCGTCTATAAACATAACAGAAGATATCGTTTCATTAAATAAATTAAACTCTTCCTCAACTACTTACTACTTTGGCAACACTAGAAATGACCCAAAAGAAAATGATATAAAAGTTGTTCAAATTAATCTTAATAATTGCAGAGCTGCAAATTTACAATTACTTAAATATATGCACCAATACAAGATAGACATAGCCCTGATACAAGGCTTCCATAAAACTAAAAATTCCTTCACAGGCCTTCCAATATCATGGGCCTTTTATCACTCCAATAACCTAACAGCCGGCATCCTAATAGCAAACTCATTATTCGTTCACGTTAAAATACTTCAAACAACTAATAGCATATTTATAAATTTAATTACAAAACTTCGTGCTTTCAAATTGGGATCTCAGAATTCAAAACCGAAAGGAAATCTTTCATCAGACTTACAGGAATGGAGTGATATTATACAAGATAGTTCCAATCTCATTCTGGGGGGAGGGGGGACTTTAATGCCCACCTTCAGGCATGGGGATATGCTCGAAATAATAACAGAGGAGATGTCATCCTAGAATGCATATCGAATAAAGAATTACAAATTATAAACGATCCTGCAGCTGACAATACCTTTGCCGCAAATAATAAGAAGGGAAATCCAGACTTGACATTATGTGGACGGATATCAAGAGACCTGATCAATTCATGGAAAGTAGATACAAGTTTCCCATCACTAAGCGATCACAGATACATCCAATCCAATTTAAAAGCGGATCCATTAATAAGAAATTTATTCCGTTATAAAACTAAATTTGAAACTTTCAAAAAGTTCAATAGAGAATTAAAAAATCATAAAGAAAGGTTAATGGACTCTTTAAGAAATGTACAAACACCACAAGGGCTAGATGAGTGGATTAACTCTTTTCATGATTTACTAACTCAAACTATGGACAAGACTCTAAAAAAGAAGAAAATTACACAAGTTCGTCAACTTAACTGGTATTCAGATAGCTTAAAAATACTCAGAAATCGTTTAACCCTTTCCGGCACAGACAAAGTCTGTTCGTAAAATGAGAAATTACTGACTGATACCGGAATTTACAAACGACTTTTTTAGAAAATAAGAACTCCTTATTTTAAACTTTCATTGCAGAAACAAAATTTATTAAATATTCTTGGTGTCGAATGCAAGTTTCGAATTAAAATTAGGTGTGCCCGGAGTGGGACCACTGTGCCGGAAAGGGTTAAATGCTCTAGGTAAAAGACACAAACGAAATCCAGAAAATGATAAATATTTAATTGATTTTAAAAAGGCAAGAGCAGAATACAAATTAAAAATAGTGAAAGCCAAGAAGGAATCATGGTTAACTTTCTGCAATGAGACCACGAGTAAATATGGCACGGCTTTTAAAATTCTAAAAGAAAAGTTTCTTAAAAATACAGACCTAATCCATACAGTTTTGGAAACATCAACAATAGAAGATACATATACATATAATTGTATAGCAAGATCTATTACAACACCAAATTGGTGTACAAAATACAAATGAAATTCACTCATATATAAATATGTCCCCAATTCCAGAAGAAGAATTTCAAGACATCAAATTTACCCTAAGAGAACTGAAATTTGCAATAAAACAGGCCCCAGGTTATGATAGGGTAGACGCGATAACTATAAGAAACATGCTAAAGAATTCCCAGATCTAGTGTTATAAATTTATAATAAATGTTTAAAATTATGCCATTTCCCTGAAGCTTGGAAAAAAGGAATTATAATTTATTTTAGAAAAAAGAATAAAGACACATCTCAACATAAATCTTACCGACGAATAACTCTTCTTCCCATGTTGGGAAAAGTTTTAGAAAGGCTGATAAAAATAAGAACGATGACATTTCTAGAAAGTAAATCCATTCTTCAACCAGAACAACATGGTTTTAGAGAGAAAAAAGTACATTAACAGCTTTACAACAACTAAAATCACTAATCATGGAAAACTTAGATAAATATAAATACTGTGGAATGATCTCAATTGATATCCAGGGAGCATTTGACGCCATTGATTGGCACAAAATTACTGAAATAATAGATGATTCTCCACTTCCAACTTACATAAAGAAGCTCCTAAAAATTATATCAGTGAGAGATTAATCGGTTTAAGTAATTACACATTCATAGAGTGGTTCAGGACACATAAAGGTTCGCTGCAGGGCTCGTGTTTAGGACCACTATTGTATTTACTAATAGACAATTATATAATTACAAGATACAAATTAAAGGCTCTTGGAATTATCGTTTATGCAGAAGATTTCGTCGTACTCACTGAAGGCAATACCAGATCATCATTGGAACAAACTGCTAACAGTCGTATAGAAACATTCGTCAATATATGCTCAGAGCTTAGTCTAACTATATCAGAAGAAAAACCTAAGCACTCCTATTTGGAAGAAACTTCCTTAATAATCGAAAGCCAATTTTCAAAATAAAACAGAAATCTATAAAAATTGTTAAAAATCTACAATATTTAGGAATTACACTAGACCAAAAATTAAAATTTCAATCGCACCTAAGTATTTTATAAGCTAAGATCGCCCAATTTGTTTCGGGCTTTAAAAGTTTCCACAATTACAACAAGGGAATCAGTCCCTTCCTCAAGAAGATCTGGTATCAAACAGTTATTGAAAGAGAGATTCTTTATGGCTCCGAATGCTGGTATCCAAACTTGAATTGCCACGGCATCAAAATCCTTAGATCAATTCAGAGAATAGGATTGTTAAACATCATAAGAACTTACTGAAGTATTTCAAATGACGCATTAAATATTTTAACTGGAGTGCCTCCAATTACCATCAAAATGCCAAACGAATTCCAAGTCTATGAGATAAAGCAAGGAAACAGATTACTTAACATCAACAATACAATAATATACAATAATCTTATGCAACGGGGAGCAACTTATAAATTTCCAGAATATTACAAGTTGAAAAATATAGAAATTATGGATAACCTGACAGAAAACATAATATTGGAAAATCATCTACAATTTTTTACAAATGAATCATCTATGGGAAGTGGAGTGGCAAGTGCTTATACAGTCTCTCTTAATAATAACTTCATCCATGATCATGCAGTAAGTCTACACCCAATTAACTCAATTTACCAAGCCGAATTATATGCGATCCCGGAAACAATAGTTTGGTTAACACAATCACAATTTACATCAGCCCTTATTTTGACAGACAGTCGCTCATCCTTAGATGCACTCAAGATAATTTTTTCTCGAGACTCCATAATTTTAAATATCTACAATAGTTTACTACAAACCCCCACTAAATTCATCAAAGTAGCGTGGATTAGAGCACATGTAGGCACCACTGGTAACTAGCGAACAGACCTTCTCGCAAAAAATGCAATTACAGAAGACCATTATGATGACATCTCTATCTTACCATTTCCAGAATCCATTCTAAAGAGTTATTTTAAAAACAAAATCATCACAGATTGGCAAAATGATTGGACCAACTCAACGAAAGGAAGAGAAACGTATAAAATTCTTAATAAGGTAGATGTTAAATTTTTATGTGTTCAGAAATCAGCAGCATATTATCTTAGCGGCCATGGAAGCATCCCAAGCTTTTTATATAAAATTGGTAAAAGAACCACGGATAGATGTCCTTGTGACAAAAACCCTGGAACTCCTATACACTACATCTTTGGTAACTGCCCTCTTATGGAATACCATTTTAACTTCAATAAAAACTAGTCGTTGGGGGCCACCGTAATACTTAACCATCATGTATATGTATAATGTAAAATATTAAAATAAAAATGTGTAAACTACTTATAAAATGCATTGCAATTCAAATAAAATCGTGGCTTGATGACGTCATAAAAAGGCTCGATTACTGAATTGCTTGAAAGAGGTTTTTCCTTATAACTCCAAAAATAATACTCTTATTAACTAGCGGTTTATTGCATCTGATTAAGCGTCAAATTTCCAATTAAAATATATATTTGAAGTGAAATTTGGATGAAATACAGGGTCATAAAAAATCGAAGAGTGTGGAAAATAGGATTACAAATATCTCGGCAACTCATTATCCGATCGACTTCATGTTTTATGCAAAATTTATGTTTTTTTATTGTCTTTTATATTTACTCCTTAAAATAAACAATTTCGAAAATTTTTATATACCTTTCATCAGAACGAATATTTCGAGAGTCCGAAAAAAAATGTTCCGGTTACTCGAGGTTATTGAAATGAAATAGGCTTCTTCCCATTATTACATACTAAGTACATACCAAATTGCAAGTCTCTATCTCAATTTGTTCGGGAGATAGAGCGTTTACAGACACACACACAGACACACAGACACACAGACGGACGGCAAATTTTTTTTTCTAAAAATATGTTTTTCGGAATCTCCAGTGTCTGAAACGTGTAAATCCGTCAAAAAAAATTTTTCGATTTTCAAAACGATTACAAGACTTACCCTATACTACGTATGATGGGTAAGTAATAAAACATTAAAGAGAAACCTACAACGTGTGCAATTAGACGCTTCAAATTACGAAAAGTTAGATAAAAACTATAATATCCTAAATAAAAACTTTTCACATATCAAAGAATTATTATAACCTACATAAAATTCTAGATCTATAGATTTTAAAAACTATGTTTTAAAATACTTAATAGACTAGTGCATAATACAATTGAAAATTTTAAGTACAATATTATTATTGTAAATATCTGTAAATATTTATCTTTAATATTATGTAATCTTATCAGTATATTCATATAGAACTTATATACATGTAATAACTTTGGGCTCACCCAGTAATAAGCAATATTGGGTAGCTCGTGTGATTATTTTTTTTTCTTTTTTTTAACTTGCTGGGGACTCCGGGTCTTTGGACACTGGGGTTCCTGGTAGATATAGGTTTTTCCCTCGTGGACTCATAGGTCCTATGCCGAGAGGTTGGCTGTCCACGAGTGGGAGGTTTCTGTTTCTGTTTCTGTAAAGCTGTCAATTTTTTTTTCAAAAGGATCACAAAACTTACCCTGTACTACATATGATGGGTAAGAAATTATATTAAGAGTCATTCCATATAAGAATCACCCAGAATCAGGGGGTCTGTGATTAAATGGTAAACAGATTCATGTGATTTTTTTTTCTCAGTGAGATCACCATTAGAAATAAATAAATCCAGAATATTAATGCTGTGGGACCATTGGTTTTGATTTGGTGGGGGGGGGGGGTCAAAGGTCAGTGCCCCGCTTGAAAAATTCAAATTTTATGTTTTGCATAGTATTTCTCAGAGTATGCATTTAAGTTATCCCACAAAACAAATTACATGGGTGTATTATATAAGGTTGGCCCTTTGCTATTCAAGAATAAAAATTATGGGATATGTGTAATGCAGTTAGCTAGATGGCCGCAAAAATTTAATTTTTTTCGAAATTTAACTATAGTTTTGACACATGTAGCGCTTTGCATTGAAATCATCCCATCATTTTTAACTGCTGTATGCTTCCCTATGGTGAAATGAAACACAGAAAAGTAGGCCTCACCACGGGCAAACTTTAATTCATTCCAAAATTTTATGCCAAATTTCCAAAAAACGTATTTTTGCCTATTTTAAGTGAGGTATACCAGACATGCATTAAAGTCAGAAGCCTGTAAAATAATAATAGAAATGTAGAATAACTATTCACCTTTCAGAATCACCAAACAGAATCATGGGCACTAAAGCAGTTTACATAGGGTAATGAAAATCGCAATGTAATATAATTAGGAACTACGCTTCCCACGACCATAGCCTTCAATCATTGCCAAGAATAAAAACACTTCACAATTATTTCTGAAATGCATATATTTTTTATTTTAACATGAATTTCCACATGTATAACAATAAATATTTGTAATATGTTTTTGTTTACCCTTCAACTTATTTGTATATAAATATACAAATAAATTTGTTCATAATTTCTGGTGTCAATCATTTATTTCACCATTTTGGCAATTGAAGTGCTTTATCCGTTAAAGGGTTAAAACATCTTCACTGCCTGTAACAAAAACATATTAAAAATATTTATTGTTATACATGTGGAAATTCATGTTAAAATAAAAAATATATGCATTTCAGAAATAATTGTGAAGTGTTTTTATTCTTGGCAATGATTGAAGGCTATGGTCGTGGGAAGCGTAGTTGCTAATTATATTACAATGCGCTTTACATTACCTTATGTAAACTGCTTTAGTGCCCATGATTCTGTTTGGTGATTTTCAAAGGTGAATGGCTATTCTACATTTCTATTATTATTTTACAGGCTTCTGACTTTAATGCATGTCTGGTATACCTCACTTAAAATAGGCAAAAATACGATTTTTTGGAAATTTGGCATACAATTTTTGAATGCATTAAAGTTTGCCCGTGGTGGGGCATACTTTTCTGTGTTTCATTTCCCCATAGGGAAGCATACAGCAGTTAAAAATGATGGGATGATTTCAATGCAAAGACCTACATGTGTCAAAACTATAGTGAAATTTCGAAAACAATTCAATTTTTGCGGCCATCTAGCTCACTGCATTACACATATCCCATAATTTTTATTCTTCAATAGCAAAGGGCCAACCTTATATAATACAGCCATGTAATTTGTTTTGTGGGATAACTTCAATGCATACTGTGAGAAATACTATGCAAAACATAAAATTTGAACTTTTCAGGCGGGGCACTGACTTTTGACCCCCCACCAAATCAAAAACCAATGGTCCCACAGCATTAATATTCTGGATTTCTTTCTTTCTAATGGTCATCTCACTGAGAAAAAAAAATCACATGAATCTGTTTACCATTTAATCACAGCCTGGGTGACTCTTAAATGGAATGACTCTTAATTGTAACATACCTGCCAACTTCTACGATTTTTTCCTACCACTAAAATTTTATAGTAAATTTTAGGTTATTAAATGGCCGAAATCATGTAATTCAATAACATAAAAATGTCTGTTAGTTTTTAGTGATAGCAAAAAAGCGTAAAAGTTGGCAGCTATGATAATAATAACCTGCCTAACTGTAACTAAACTTAATAATAATTTTAGATTTGTGTAATAAAAATTTCATTTCATAATAAATTAAAATTTGTATAAAAAAATATTTTCATAATACAATATAAAATATATATTTACGTACAAAAATTAATACCATTTTGTAAAAATAGATGAACTTCAGGTATTATGGAATACTAATTGGCGCAATACAACATCCCGATATTGTTTAAAACCCGAAAACCGAATACAATTACAAACTTCAACTACCTGCGAATAGTTTTTATAGATAAAAATTATTTTACGAACCTGAAAACCGAATACAATTATAAACTTCAATTATCTGCGAATAGCTTTTATAGACAAAAAATATTTTACGAACCCGAAAACCGAATACAATTACAAACTTCAACTACCTGCGAATAGTTTTTATAGATAAAAATTATTTTACGAACCTGAAAACCGAATACAATTATAAACTTCAATTATCTGCGAATAGTTTTTATCGACAAAAATTATTTTACGAACCCGAAAACCGAATACAATTACAAACTTCAACTACCTGCGAATAGTTTTTATAGACAACAATTATTTTACGAACCTGAAAACTGAATACAATTATAAACTTCAATTATCTGCGAATAGTTTTTATAGACAAAAATTATTTTACGAATCTGAAAACTGAATACAATTATAAACTTCAATTATCTGCGAATAGCTTTTATAGACAAAAAATATTTTACGAACCCGAAAACCGAATACAATTACAAACTTCAACTACCTGCGAATAGTTTTTATAGACAAAATATATTTTACGAACCAGAAAACCGAATACAATTACAAACTTCAATTATCTGTGAATAATTGTTATAAACAAAAATTATTTTATGAAATTTCATCACTTGCAAACAAATAGTGATAATAATAATTGTTTATAGATTGTGAGATAGTCGGGAAATATGAAATCCGGGGTTAAAATTGAAGAAAACGAACAAAATTTCTCAAAAAATAGATGTAATGGTATCAAACTATAGTGTCTAGGTCGTCAGCCAATATAACTTCAGTTCATACTTCAGACTTGCACAAATCACAAATATAAGGACCTGTCTTTGCGCCATACCATAATCATTCAGTGTTTCCAGGTAGGTCTTTTTTTAAATTCAGAATTTTGAATTCACACTAGAAATTAATAGGTGTAAATTTTGTTTTATTTAATGAGAGACCATTTTCTGACTTCACAAAGTAATAATAATTTTTTTTTTAAATTAAATGTGTGAATTTGAAAATTCGCAATAAGAAAACAAGAACAAAAAACCATGCTTTAAGCATAGATTATGTAACACTTTCCAACGCTTCCAAAATAATTTTACAAATCATTACCGTTTAATAAGATGAAAGATAACATCTAAGTAAACAATTTGGAAAACGCCTAACATATTTAAAAACGTAATTTCAGGAATTCCCAACATATATTTCAAACATATACAATATTCCGAAAAATATCCGAATACTTTTATTTAGCCCTGTATAGGATCTATAGCTTTGTATTTATACTACGTAGGATGCTAAATTTTAGTTCAGTTAGGAAACGCGTAGCACAGTTTAAAATTCTTCTTCTGGAGTTTCTGTCAATAAACGGAAATGTGTTCGCGGACTTTTGTGCTGCCCTGTATAGGATCTACAGAATTTATACACGCCAAGTAATAGACAAAAAGTGAGTTAAATTTAGAATCGCGTTCAGCAACTTAAAACGCACTTCCAGGAATTATTGTTAACAGACAGTAGAGAATTATTTTGTGTGTCCCCGTAAATGAACGATGGCTGCTATACACACAATATTCTGTAGTAAAACTCTTGTAATGCACCTTAGTGATATATATAAATTTCAATTCGTTTAAAATAGTGGAACATTATTTAATTAAACCGCAAACGATTTTTCTCCATAGACGTCATGTAACGGAATTCTTTTGACTGTCCCTGTAAAGTAACTATAAGTGCTATGTACACCCTATTCCATATTAAGCTTCTTGTAATGCACCTTAGTGATATATATCAATTACAATGTGTTTGCAATTGTGTAACATCATTAAAATAAACCGCAAATGATTTTCCTCCCATAGATCGTAAGTAACGGTATTATTTTGAGTGTTCCTGTAAAAAAAACTGTAAGTGCTACACACTTCAGATGAATTAGAGAACATGCTATAGATAGACAATAACATATAAAAATTGCAGGGCAATTCGAGCATATTTACGGGAGTTAGAGCACGGACAGACGGCCATACGGCAGACAAACCGAAGTCATAAACACTTTTCAACAAGGTTGGAAAGTGTTAAAAAGGCCAAACTGCCAACCATGTAATCATGGTGTATTATGAGATACTGATATTCTATATAACCCGACACCGCCGGTTTAGAAAAAAAATACTCTATGTTTATTGGTGTAAATCGCGAGATAAAAAACGAGTATTACTACAAAACTGTTAACGGTTTTGTGTATATTAGACTTAATTGCAATGTAAAAATATTACTTCTAATAATAAATAAACAATATTGAAAAATTATCTCCTGAAACTTTCCAAAGACAAAAAACAAATTTTTATCCACACAATGCGCCTTGACGCCGACCGCCGAACTAATCGCCGAACTAAAAAAAAAAGTATTACATCATAAACTGTTAGTATTTCGATGTATATTATGTTTAGTTTCAATGTAAAAATAATACTTCTAATAATGAATTAAAAATAGTGAAATATTATTTTCTGAAACTTTCCAAAAACGAAAAAAATATATTTATTCACACAACGCGCCTTGACGCCGACCGACGAACTGCGCGTTCTGGAAACGTTTTTAAGTAGTTTATGATATTACCGCTTGGGGGCAGCACTTTACCAAACAGAAATTTTAATATTCCATTTTACCCGACTATTCCATAATACCCGAAGTTCCTCTATTTATGTATACAAATATATATTAATGCAGTACGAAAAATAAGAATTATTTTTTAAATTAATATTACGGAATCCAGCCCAGGCTTCACGGTTTACGGAATGTAAGTGTAAACCATGTTTTAAAAATATTATTGGATACTCTAACTGTAATAGATTTTTTACAATTAAGATATAGATAAAATGCTTAAGTGATACAAAGAAAAACACAAAATGCTTATAAAAACCTTTTAATGATCAACATATGTTTCAGCCCTCATATGCGGCGCCATTTTCAAGATATATAACGATAAACTAAAATATTCTCGCAAATTTTTGAAAAAATATATATGTGCATTTTTACATTTTTTATAGTTAGTATATTTTTCTAGATTACTCAAAAAGCATTTTTATATGAAAAATATCAATTATGCATTTCAATGATGTTTTGAAATTTATTAAAATTGGTACTTTTGTATTAATCGCATGGCATGTGTAATAGCCGGAGAAATTGCTAAATATTTATCTACTTACAGCAGTTTTTTTTATTACGATCATTTCAGTGATTGAAAAGTGAACTTCGATTGCATGTGTATTAAATTCTTATGTTATTTACATTATTTTATCTATTTATTAATCGTATATATTATTTCTGTTGTCAACATCCCTTTTTCTAAGAAAATACAAAAGGCAAAACGGTAAATAAGATGCCATATGAAAGGATTTTGAACAGGCTGCTGACATAGTACACTTACATTTTCCTAAAACATGTTTTTTGATTAAAAATTACCAATAATTAAAAATTAAATCGGCATTGTTTTCATAATTGAAATGAAAGGTTTTCCTCTAATTAGTGTTGCCACAAAAATAAAATACCGCATTATAGGATCCTCAACAATGGTTATAAAAACAATAAATTGTACAAAAGAAATAAAATGTGACGTTTTCTCACGAGTTTATTTTATATTTATGATTAAAAACCAAAATTTAAATCCAAATGTTTAGAAGAAAAAAATATTATTGATCGATTGAAGCAGTAGTATACATGAAACATAAAAGGTATGATTTGTTATAATAGATTAAATTACAATTTAAGTGTATTTCAATTTATTTTTCTTTCTCCCGTGTTTTTCCCGAAGAAAATGACGTCATCCTCTCATGCAGTTAAAATACAATATTTTCTTTTTCTCTCGCGCGTGACTTTTTCTATTGAGATTTTACTGTAAGGAATAAATGGAATGATATTCTGGCTTGACTAACGTTGTTTACAGATATTTTTATTCTTAATTTTTCAGTAGAAGTCTAAATCTGCATCTAAAAATATTAGATATTATTAAAAAATGTTAAACTGCAGTGCGAAATCCGCGCACGGGTCCACTGGTGAAGTTTTAATTTCATTAGGCAATATTAGACAAACAGAAATTCTGAACTATTATATTTATATTGTTTTAAATACAAACGACTTAATCTTTCGTAATCAGGCTGCGAGATAATTTATATAGAGATATATAGATAATTAATATATAGATAATATAGAGGTAATTTATTTGAAAAATCGTGCTATAAAATTATTTTAAAAACCATAATAAATCCGTAAAATGCGATAGATATTAAACAAATTGCATTAAAGGCAAAACTTATTGATCAGGTGTTGCAACCGTCATTATGACGTCAGTGTTGCTCTCGTAGATGTTTTTGCTTTATAAAATAAATATATCGTTCATCTTTCCGTAGAAAAGTTTATTTAATTATTTTAAAAGAATGACAAAATAATACTTAAAATACTTTCATTTCAAGGATAAATCATTTTGATAATAAATTCAGTTTCAATAATTCATTTTGATATGTAAATTCAGTAAGGGAAAACCAGAATATGTTAATATAATTATGCCAACTTTTACACCTATTTGTTACCACTAAAATTTAATAGAAATTTTGCTTTATTTAATAGCAGATCGTGGCGATTAAATAAAGCTAAATATACTATTAAGTTTTAGTGGTAAGAAAAAACATTAAAATTTCGCATATATCTTTACGCCGTTTTATTAAATATTATAAATTTTTATTGCTAAGTTGTTCTGTACAATTATCTATTAAATCATACTCATAATATCGTAAATTAATAAAGCAGATATATTCAAGTTAAGCAGATTTAACATTTCTAAAAGAAAATGGATTTGATATTAGAAATTGGATATTTTACATGAATAAATCTATTAATATAGTGTGAATTACCATTATTTTTTGCAATAAATTATTATTACATCATTAAGTGTAAATATTTATTAAACTTTTTAATAAAGGTTGAAGAATAATGCATAAATTCCACAATGAAGAGAAATGAAATTTTGACTGTAAAATGAATTTGAGAATAATATAAAATATTGTATAAATAAATATAATATTTATATAATTAATATTTTGAAATTTATTGGACATTACTAAATAAATATTTCTGCATTATTACGTAACAATACGTTTTTTTACACAAAGTAATACTAATTCATACAGCCTTAACATAGTATTTTACAATAAGATTTCAAATTGTTATCCAAAGCACTTTGTATTCTGAATAAAATATTTTCTAAAGCCCGTCATATTTAATGAATGTGTAAGTTTCTTTTGTTTAAAATAAAGAAATAGAGTTGTCTATAGTAGTTTTTATCTTATTATAGCAAAACAAGAACAAAAAATCATGCGTCAAGCATAGATTATGTAACGCTTTCCAACATTTACAAAATACTTTTACGAAAATATCTGATTTTTTTTCAGCCCTGTGTCTAGATATTTGTACATATACTACATGGAATGTTAAATTTGAATTCAGTTAGGAAACGCGTTTCACAGTTTAAAATTGCTCTTCTAGAAATTTCGCCAATAAACGGAAATACACTCAAGATATTTTGTGCTGCCCTGTATATGATCTACAGCTATACAATTTATGCACACTGAGTAAAAAATTGGTTAAATTTGAGGCAAAAAATTGGTTAAATTTAAAAACGCGTTCCGCAACTGAAAATGCATTTCCAGAAATTATTGTTAATACACAGTACTTTAATAGAATTATTTTGTGTGTCCCTGTAAATAAACGATGAATGCCATACACGTGGTTTTATACAGTAATCCTCTTGTAATGCATCTCAGTGATATATATCAAACAATATCAATATGTTTAAAATAGTGAAACAGTATTAAAATGTACCTCAAACAATTTTCCCCCATAGACCGAAATGTAACAGAATTCTTTTGATTGTCCCTGTAAATGAACTATAAGTGCTATGCAAACCCTATTCTATAGTAAACCTCTTGTAGTGTAGTTAAGTAATATATATCAATTTCAATAAGTTTCAAATAGTGTAACATCATTAAAATAGACCACAAATGTTTTTCCCCATAGACCGTAATGTAACGGAATTATTTTGAGTGTCCCTGTAAAGAACTATAAGCGCTACACACTTCATCTTCGATACCGAACATGCAGAGACATTGCATGATCCGACCATATTTATGCAAGTTAGAGCACGGACAGACAGACAGACGGCAGACAGGCAGACAAACCGAATTCATAAACACTTTCAACTTTTTTGGAAAGTGTTAACAAAAAATGTATTATTCCGGGAAAAAAAATTTATATGAAGAAAAAACAATATATTTTGATGAACAAAAGAAAAAAGAGAAAATTATTTGTAAGTAAATAAAAGCTTGTAATGCATAAATTCTTCAATAAATAGCAATAATACTTTGAATATCAAAAGCTTTTGAGAATAAATTAAGATTTTGTATAAAGAAATATATCTTTGCCAACATGAATAAATATTTTTCTAAATTTATATTATTACATAATTATCCAGGTTAAGTAATGGTTACGAATGTTTTCCTCCTGTGCATTTTTTGCATTTATTTATATACAAATAGTTTTCTAATCTTTTCTCTGTTTATTAAGATATATTATTTTCTCCTACTATGAAAAGAACATTAAGAGGAAACCAGAATAATGTCATCTTTTTCGCTTTTATAAGATAAAAGCTAATGTAGACAAAAGCTTTTACTTATTTATTTTTTATCTTAAACAGAATTAATTGAGTATACATTACATATTCACTGAACATGAAGTACATTAGAGAATATTGTATTTCAAATGATAAGTGGTTTTCATAATAACTTGAAATTTTGTATGGGTATGTTAATGTTAATGAAATATGATTAAATATTATTTTGTGTAAAATTTTACTCGTACACAGTTAAGTTGAAATATTTAATAATTCATTTACAAAGAACGGTAAAATATTAATGCAAATGTATTAATCAAGATGTACTATGAGATATTGGTATTCTATATAACTCGACACCGCCGATTTAGAAAAAAAAAATACTCTATGTTTATTGGTGTGAATCACGAGCTAAAAAACAAGTATTACTACAAAAACTGATAATATTTCGGTTATATTAGGCGTAATTTCAACGTAAAAATATTACTTCTAAAAATGAATAAAAAATATTGAAGAATTAACTCCTGAAACTTTCCAAGGAGGAAAAACAAATATTTATTCACACAACACGCCTTGACGCCGACCGTCGTACTGCGTGTTCTGGGGGACATTCTGGAAACGTTCTTAAGTAGCTTTGTGGCAGCACTTTACCAAACAGAAACATTGGTATTCCATATTACCGGACTATTCCAGAAGAACGGAGTTCCTCTATATGTTGCAAATTTGGTAGTTTTAAATAATTAGACGAGTTGGGAAAAAAAATGTAGTGACTAAATTCAAGGGTGGGCACTTCTTAGAATTACCAAGGAGTCTGACATCAGCATTTCAGATTAGAAAATGTCTATTTAATATTTAAATCGCAGAATGTTCTATAACATCGTTTAATTGCAGATTGAATAATATTTTCATGAGATTAAATAAGGCGAATTTTTTTTTAAAAGAAAGATATGGTAAAACTGAATGCACGCTGTATAATATAGTTTTGAAGTTACTTTATAAATTGTAAAAATGTATAAAAAACTGTTACAGTCATTTGAATGTTTTTAAATATTATAAGCTTGATACGCTCTTAGCCTTTTTTACCTTAGTCTAAATGCTAAAAAATGCGAAATTTTATAAAATACTAGCCCACTACGCTGGTCAATTTCTCTTAACGAACTTTTAATCAAACAAAATATTGACATTTCATAATTCCCTTTTGTATTTTAACAGAATAATAAGGCTACTATAAATTGTGACTCGTGAAATAGCAAATATACACGTCAGCACACGTGGCCCTTATCATTATCTTTTTACGCATGAAGGTTTCGCTATGGTACTCCAAAGAAATTGTGAAATTTGGTAACTTTTGAAATTCAATATTTGAAAAACGGCATAATCATTAGATTTGAAATTTATATCAAGAAAAATACAATTTTTTATCTTTCAAACGCAGTTTGTCTAACAATTTTCTGACAAATACTTTGGGAGCTGTTATTTTTTTCAGTAACTTCAAATGCTTCATTTTCCGAGATTAATCTGTGGCAACAATTAGCGAAAAACTCAGTCGTCAGCAACGCATAGATTTTTATTAAAGAGGCTGTTGCAGCAGGGATTGTCACCATCAATTTGCTACCATCTCTTTTGAAATCGGTTCTGTAGTTCCAGAGATTACATAGAAATTGTAATTTAGAATGATTTTAGAACGCTTTTCGCTCATTTCACCCTTTTAAATTTCGATTTTTTTTAAAATTTATTCTTAGAGAGCATTTACATCTTAGAAATAACTTCAATGCCAAATTTGAAATTTCTTGCTCCTTCAGTATAAAAAAGGCGTAATTTTAAAGCGTTTTTCGCTCCTGCACACCCCTGGGATTAGTGGCACCGACATAAAATATAGCCTATGTTGGAGCAGGGATTGTCACCATCAATTTCCCTCCATCACTTTTGAAATCGGTTCTGTATTTCCCGAGAATCCATAGAAATTGTAATTTAGAATGTTTTTAGAACGCTTTCCGCTCATTTCACTCTTTTAAATTTCGATTTTTTTTTATTTTGTTCTTAGAGAGCATTTACATCTTATAAGTAACTACAATGACAAATTTCAAATTTCTAGCTCTTTCAGCATAAAAAAATCCGCAATTTTAGAACGTTTTTCACTCTTGCACCCCCTTGGGGTTAGTGGCACCGACATAAAATATAACCTATGTTGGAGCAGGGGTTGTCACCATCAATTTGCCACCATGACTTTTGAAATCGGTTCTGTATTTCCCGAGAATCCATAGAAATTGTAATTTAGAATTATTTTAGAACGCTTTCCGCTCATTTCACTCTTTTAAATTTCGATTTTTTTTTTATTTTGTTCTTAGAGAGCATTTACATCTTATAAGTAACTACAATGACAAATTTCAAATTTCTAGCTCTTTCAGCATAAAAAAATCCGCAATTTTAGAACGTTTTTCACTCTTGCACCCCCTTGGGGTTAGTGGCACCGACATAAAATATAGCCTATGTTGGAGCAGGGATTGTCACCATCAATTTCCCTCCATCACTTTTGAAATCGGTTCTGTATTTCCCGAGAATCCATAGAAATTGTAATTTAGAATGATTTTAGAACGCTTTCCGCTCATTTCACTCTTTTAAATTTCGATTTTTTTTTATTTTGTTCTTAGAGAGCATTTACATCTTATAAGTAACTACAATGACAAATTTCAAATTTCTAGCTCTTTCAGCATAAAAAAATCCGCAATTTTAGAACGTTTTTCACTCTTGCACCCCCTTGGGGTTAGTGGCACCGACATAAAATATAGCCTATGTTGGAGCAGGGATTGTAACCATCAATTTCCCTCCATCACTTTTGAAACGGTTCTGTAGTTCCAGAGATTCCATAGAAATTGTAATTTAGAATGATTTTAGAACGCTTTTCGCTCATTTCACCTTTTTAAATTTCGATTTTTTTAAAATTTATTCTTAGAGAGCATTTACATCTGAGAAATAACTTCAATGCCAAATTTGAAATTTCTTGCTCCTTCAGTATAAAAAAGGCGCAATTTTAAAGCGTTTTTCGCTCCTGCACACCCCTGGGATTAGTGGCACCGACATAAAATATAGCCTATGTTGGAGCAGGGATTGTCACCATCAATTTCCCTCCATCACTTTTGAAATCGGTTCTGTATTTCCCGAGAATCCATAGAAATTGTAATTTAGAATGATTTTAGAACGCTTTCCGCTCATTTCACTCTTTTAAATTTCGATTTTTTTTATTTTGTTCTTAGAGAGCATTTACATCTTATAAGTAACTACAATGACAAATTTCAAATTTCTAGCTCTTTCAGCATAAAAAAATCCGCAATTTTAGAATGTTTTTCACTCTTGCACCCCCTTGGGGTTAGTGGCACCGACATAAAATGTAACCTATGTTGGAGCAGGGGTTGTCACCATCAATTTGCTACCATGACTTTTGAAATCGGTTCGGTAGTTCCAGAGATTCCATAGAAATTGTAATTTAGAATGATTTTAGGACGCTTTTCGCTCATTTCACCCTTTTAAATTTCGATTTTTTAAAAAAATTTATTCTTCGAGAGCATTTACATCTTATAAGTAACTACAATGCCAAATTTCAAATTTCTTGCTCCTTCAGTATAAAAAAATCGCAATTTTAGAACTTTTTTCGCTCCTGCACCCCCCTGGGATTAGTGGCACCGACAAAAAATATAGCCTATGTTGGAGCAGGGATTGTAACCATCAATTTCCCTCCATCACTTTTGAAACGGTTCTGTAGTTCCAGAGATTCCATAGAAATTGTAATTTAGAATGATTTTAGAACGCTTTTCGCTCATTTCACCCTTTTAAATTTCGATTTTTTTTTATTTTGTTCTTAGAGAGCATTTACATCTTATAAGTAACTACAATGACAAATTTCAAATTTCTAGCTCTTTCAGCATAAAAAAATCCGCAATTTTAGAACGTTTTTCACTCTTGCACCCCCTTGGGGTTAGTGGCACCGACATAAAATATAACCTATGTTGGAGCAGGGGTTGTCACCATCAATTTGCTACCCTGACTTTTGAAATCGGTTCGGTAGTTCCAGAGATTCCATAGAAATTGTAATTTAGAATGATTTTAGGACGCTTTTCGCTCATTTCACCCTTTTAAATTTCGATTTTTTAAAAAAAATTATTCTTCGAGAGCATTTACATCTTATAAGTAACTACAATGCCAAATTTCAAATTTCTTGCTCCTTCAGTATAAAAAAATCGCAATTTTAGAACTTTTTTCGCTCCTGCACCCCCCTGGGATTAGTGGCACCGACAAAAAATATAGCCTATGTTGGAGCAGGGATTGTAACCATCAATTTCCCTCCATCACTTTTGAAACGGTTCTGTAGTTCCAGAGATTCCATAGAAATTGTAATTTAGAATGATTTTAGAACGCTTTTCGCTCATTTCACCCTTTTAAATTTCGATTTTTTTTAAAATTTATTCTTAGAGAGCATTTACATCTTAGAAATAACTTCAATGCCAAATTTGAAATTTCTTGCTCCTTCAGTATACAAAAGGCGCAATTTTAAAGCGTTTTTCGCTCCTGCACACCCCTGGGATTAGTGGCACCGACATAAAATATAGCCTATGTTGGAGCAGGGATTGTCACCATCAATTTCCCTCCATCACTTTTGAAATCGGTTCTGTATTTCCCGAGAATCCATAGAAATTGTAATTTAGAATGTTTTTAGAACGCTTTCCGCTCATTTCACTCTTTTAAATTTCGATTTTTTTTTATTTTGTTCTTAGAGAGCATTTACATCTTATAAGTAACTACAATGACAAATTTCAAATTTCTAGCTCTTTCAGCATAAAAAAATCCGCAATTTTAGAACTTTTTTCACTCTTGCACCCCCTTGGGGTTAGTGGCACCGACATAAAATATAACCTATGTTGGAGCAGGGGTTGTCACCATCAATTTGCCACCATGACTTTTGAAATCGGTTCGGTAGTTGCAGAGATTCCATAGAAATTGTAATTTAGAATGATTTTAGGACGCTTTTCGCTCATTTCACCCTTTTAAATTTCGATTTTTTAAAAAAATTTATTCTTCGAGAGCATTTACATCTTATAAGTAACTACAATGCCAAATTTCAAATTTCTTGCTCCTTCAGTATAAAAAAAATCGCAATTTTAGAACGTTTTTCGCTTCTGCACCCCCTGGGGTTAGTGGCACCGACATAAAATATAGCCTATGTTGGAGCAGGGGTTGTCACCATCAATTTCCCTCCATCACTTTTGAAACGGTTCTGTAGTTCCAGAGATTCCATAAAAATTGAAATTTAGAATGTTTTTAGAACGCTTTTTGCTCATTTCACCCTTTTAAATTTCGAATTTTTTTTTTATTTTGTTCTTAGAGAGCATTTACATCTTATAAGTAACTACAATGGCAAATTTCAAATTTCTAACTCCTTCAGTATAAAAAAAATCGCAATTTTAGAACGTTTGTCGCTTCTGCACCCCCTGGGGTTAGTGGCACCGACATAAAATATAGCCTATGTTGGAGCAGGGGTTGTCACCAACAATTTGCCACCATGACTTTTGAAATCGGTTCGGTAGTTCCAGAGATTACCTCCTACAAACAAACAATTAAACAAAAAAACAAACAAAAAAACAAAAAAACAATCTTTACTCCTTTGTAATATTAGTATAGATTAAATATTAAGAAAATAATATTAGAATGCAAGAAACAACTTTAAAAAAAAATGTTTATTACGAATGAATGTAATTAAATTATGAAGTATTTTTTTCTCTCCTTCTTATTTTAATGTTGCAATCCGAAAGAAACTGATTATAGTTTTTTGCAAAACAAACACAGAAATGCTTTTATGTAAATTAAATGATTGGTCAAAAGGATTTCTCAGTTTTTTTTATGCATGTCTAAAATTATTATTATATTTATCGTTAGACATTCTAATATTTTTATGCTTGTATTGTTTGCATTTATATTTATCATTCTTTGAAAATGAATTAATACATATTTTTACCTAAATGTGTAAAAATAACTTTTTACACAAAATAATACCGAGTGCGTCATAAATTCGTGCAAACTTTAAAAATTCATAATAAAAGAAATAAAGCTCAGAAAATTTTTCGGTTTACGCGAGTATGATCGGAAGGACTTTGGATTTTTTCCATGTATAAGAAAAAATTATTCCAAAAGTAATCGATAGAGGACGCTCACATGTCTAAGGCGTTTTATACAAATCAGGCTCGCAATAAAACAACTGGCTGGAAATGGATTCGCCATTCGATCTTGGCAGCATGCTATCGTTACCAGATCGAGAGCTGATGGTTAAACTTTTCTACAAGAATGGTGAATGCACAACTATTGCATTGCTAAAGTTTCGCACGGAGAACGGACTTAAGGCGCAAAAAGCCGTATTTCATTAAGTAGGATACTCAATTTAGTACGACGCCGACGTTTTGAGGAAACGAAGAGTTTGAAGGATCGTCCACGTAGCGGCACACCATTCTCGAGACCATCCTCGTCCATGTTGTAAAAAGTGTCATGGAAGAATTGACAGCCGAGACATCAACGGGGAGTAGCAGTGCTCGTGAAGCTGGGAGAATAACGGGGATTCCGGAATCGTCTATTCGATGTATTCTGCACGGAATCTTGGATCTGTATCTGTACAAGATACAGGCATTTCACCAGTTATTACTGCCAGATACGGATAAATAACTAAAGTTTGCTACTTGGGCGCTGGCACAAATGGAGCGTGACCGACAATGGTTGCTGAACGTCATGTGGACCGATTAAAACACAGTTTTTACTGCATGGTGACGTCAATACGCAAAACAGTCGTATCTGAGCGACGTCAAACCCACGTGAGTACCTGACCAAGCTACTGCATGCTCCTCATGTGACTGTTTGGTGTGGTTTCACCGCGTCTTTTTTGTAGAACCTTGTCCTGAATCCGGCTAAAACCTGTACAGTCACTGCAGAACGGTATCTTACGCTTTTGCGTTACCACGTTGTGCCTGCATTGCAGGAAAGACATGCCTTACCTGTGTTCACCTTCATGCAGATGGTGCCCCGCCCCACTTTGCATGTGAAGTCAAGACGTTTCTGTTGGACACTTTCACTGAAGACCAAGTGATGAGTTGAGGTTGTAAGTTTGAGTGGCCCGCACGATCTCCAGACTTGACCACGGCAGATTTTTGAAGGCGGGGATACTTACAGTCTCTAGTATACAGGGGCTCCCCAGCTACTTTGGTGGAACTGAAAGATGCCATTCGACGGACCGTCGGTGGCATCGATGCCGACATGCTACACTCAGCTGTAACAGGCGTATTGACGCGCCTCACTTGCCTAATACCTGGTGGTGATGGTCATGTTGAGCATATTTTACCTTAAAATAAATGCACAGTGTCATGTTATTGTTATTTGTGTCGGTTTGTGTTCGACTGATTTGCATAAAATACCTCATTATGACGCGTCAGCACCCTCTATCGGTTACTTTTGGAATCATTTTTTATCATACATGGAAAAAAATCCAAAATCCTTCTGATAATACTCGCGCAAACCGAAAAATATTCCGAGCATTACTTTTTTTTATTATGAATTTTTAAAGTTTGCACGAATTTATGACGCATCCAGTACTTACTCATATTCTAGTTACATATTTACGCATACAAAATGTCAAGTTTTTAACCATTTGAAATAAAATAAAATTTCTAATACATTTCATGTTCAGTGAATATGTAATATGTACTAAGTTAATTCTGTTTAAGATAAAAAATGTAAAAAATTAATTTTTGTTTGCATTAATTTTTATCTTATAGTAGCAAAAAATATGACATTATTTTGGAAATGTTTTGTCATATTCATATAAAATAATATAAATGAATAAACAAAGAAACAATTAAAAAACTGCTTATAGATAAATAAATGCAAAAAGTGCGTACTAAGGAAAACATTCTGAATCATTATTAAATCTTTATAATTATGTAACAATATAAATTTTGAAATAGTATTAAATCGTGCGGAAAGATGTATTTATTCATGGAAAATAAAGATACATACTAAATGTAAACTATACTACACATAAACTCTCTAAATATATACTAAAGATATAAACTAAATTGATTCCGTTAAGATACAAAATAAATAAATAAAAGTTGTCTACAAAAATTCTACAAAAATTTTATATTATGAAATCCAAAAAGATGACATTATTTTAGATATGTTTTTTTTCATAGTAAGAGAAAATATCTTAATAAACATAAAAACAATTAGAAAACTGTTTCTAGATAAATAAATGCAAAAAATGCGCACGAAGAAAACATTCTGAATCATTACTGATTCTCTATAATTATGTAACAATATAAATTTCGAAAAATATTCATTCATTTAGCAAAGGTATTTTTCTTTATACAAAACTTCAAATTACTTACTCCCAAATGTTTTTCTATGTGGAAAGTCTTATTTCTGTTTATTGAGGGAATTTATGCATTACAAACTTTTATTGACTTACAAACTTTTTTCTAATTATTTCTCTGTTCAGTAAAATATGTTGCTTTTTCGTCTTATGAAAAATTATTCTCAGAATGATGTCATCTTTTTTTTTTTTTTTTTTTTTTTTTTTTTTTTTTTTTTTGCTTTTATAAGATAAAAAGTAATACAGTCAAAGTCTATTTATTTATTTTAATCAGAATTAATACTAGAACGGCGGGAACATTTTACCTACTGGAACGGCGAGAAAGGGTCATTTTGACCCTTCGATGAAACTACTGAAATAGGAACGATAAAACAATTTTAAATGAAAGTATATTGGAAAAAATATGTAATGTACGTGTATTTCATAATTTATATTTAATATTACTTGATAATTTATTGAATTTATTAAATACTTTAAATGTAACGCCTACAGGGTGATCAATTGGTTCATACTACAACTACTCAAATAACTCATTAATTTTATATAAAAATTGATTGGTTTCACAAATTAAAACCAATGCTAACTAAAATAAAACACAATTTATAAATTAATATTTTTTTCATCAATATTTCATATATATATATATATATATATATATATATATATATATATATATATATATATATGTTATGTAAAAATTTATTTCCTTCGTATCCTTCCATTTTATTCGCATTAATCTTTTAAATTTAATCTAACTTCTATCATAGTCAGTATTTCCTTAATTCTTAATAATATCTATTCCTATTTAAAGTCCTTTTAAAAGTAAATATCCGTATATTAATAATTATTTTATTCCAAATCTTAATCTAAAATTTAAGATCATTCGTAGCTTTTATCAGTTCCCCAATCTATAAAATTCTGAGACGCGTTCTCATTTCGAATGTTTTTTAAAAGCCATTTTCTTTTTATTATTATTATTATTATTGCTCTGATTCTTCGCGCGCTGAGGTAGTTTCACTTCTAAATTAATCCGCGACAGGTTCGGAATTCTTTATCGTCTTAGCTCCTCCTTCGCACCTCATTTGCTGGGCTGGAGCTAACCTCTCACTCATTGGGTTGTGCGAACGTGACGTAAATTCTGTATGTTTCCGCGGAGAGAACAAAACTCGCCCGCAGCCCTCGGAGCGGCAGATTTTTGACGTTTTCGGAAGCTAAACAAATATGTGTCTGGTGTTTTTATGTCCGTAGATGGCCCAGTAACATCTTAATTCAATGAAGTGAAGCAACGTTAGCCCGAGGGCTATAAGTTTTAGACCTTTTGGGAATTGTTTCTGTGTTGTTCGTCTTCTAATAAAATTATTTGTCTGGAGATTGGCTGGATTTATTGGAAAACTTTGGTGGGCTGATTTCATTGCCTTCTACTTCGCCATACTCGCTAATATCGACTGCAACTTGCTATATCGTTGAAGGACTGCCATCTTTTCATCGAATATTATTCATCGTAATATCTCAACCTCGTCAAAATGCTACATATATATACAATATTGTCCAATATTTCAAAAACTAACAAATCTAGAATGCTGATTTTTTTTTAAATACTTCTGATTTATTTAGGAAAAGTCAAAAAATTTCAAAAAAATTCTTCCAACTAAACAAAAGTAATCAACGGACAAAAGTGCTCAGGAGTCAAAATGACCCCTACCGCCATTCTAGTAATAACTTACACATTCGGTGAATATGAAGTACATTAGAAAATACCGGGTGGGCCAAAAAATTTTTTAATTAAAAACATTCATTAAAAAGAAACAAATGATGCTAAAAAATTGCGATTTTCCGAAATGAGATTAAAGGGGGATGGGATATTTTTTAATAACAAAAAAAATGTGGTTAAAAAAATCACTGATAGATGGCGCTGGCGTGCAAAGTAGTATGAAGCAGGTGTACGCAAATTAGGCTTATGGGTCATTCCACAGTATTCATGTGTTACGTACGGGACATTTCACAGCAAATTTTTGAGATATTTGTACTTTTTTCAGTATCAAAATATAAATGAGAAAGTTTGCAAATATTTTTTATGCATTATATATCACTTCAACTAGATTCTTATGAAATTTATTTTTGTTTGGGCCAATACATATATATTTTTTAATTAATAAAGTTGTGTTACGTACGGGACATCACAAAAAATGGTTTTAAAAGTTACCTCTAGCAATTTGGGTTTTGTTCTGAATTTATTTAATATTTTCACAAATAAATTTAATGAGTAGAAGCAGAAATATACATTTTATTAATTAACTTTAAAATTATTTTTTAAAATTGCGTCATTAATTAATGAAAGCTAATTATTTCTGTTACGTACGGGACAAAGCTATCTGTTACGTAGGGGACCTATGACCAAATTTTTCTATATGGCTCAAAAAAAAATGTTCTAATTTTTATTTGATTTTAAAAAAATAATAATATTTTGGATAAATTTTAATAGAAGAGATTTAAAGCTTTAAAATGATGTATTGCACTTAACTTTTTATATAACTTTTTTTTTTCAAACTTGTGAAGCAAAATACTGTGGAATGACCCTTATAGTAAAAGACCCATTTCAGTTAAACGTCTGGCAAGTTTCAGATCCCAGTACATGAAACAGGTATTTTTCTTGTCTTCCGTCATTCCGTGCAAAATGTTTGGCAATGCGCCAATTGCCGATTCCCTGTTCTTGTAAAATAACTTAACCAACAGCACTTGATCTGGTAACGATAGCATACTGCTGGCATCGAATGAAGAATGTGCGCGCATTGAGGGGTTATATTAACAGAATGATTTGCATAAATCGGCTTCATAATGTGCATGCAGCGCCATCTATTGGTAATTTTTTAACCCTTTTTTTTTAGTTATTTCAAAATATCCGATCTTCCTCTAATCCTATTCCTGCAAACCGTAATATTTTAGCATCATTTGTTGCTTTTTAACACTAGAACGACGGCGAGGGACCATTTTGGCCCCATACCAACAGAAAAAATGTCGATTCGAACCGGATATTTCTTCATACAATAAGTTAAATATACACCGCACAAAAATAAGTTAAGTAAATAAGTTAAAAGTCCTATATAAAAATTCTGGTGTAAAATATTTTTATGAAACTTCTGTAAAATTTCCCGTCGTTCTAGTGTTAAAGAATTTTGAAAGTTTTAACGAACCTTTGGCACACCCGGTAGTTTATTTCGAATACAAAATATGTTGGATAATAATTTGGAATTTAGTATACAATATTATTTTAAGGCAGTATGAATTGTTCTTATTTTGTGCAAAAATGTATTGTTACATAATAATGCAGAAATATTTAAAGAGTAGTTTTTAAAAAAATGGTAAAATAATACTAATAGTATTACAAGGCGTGAATAATGTTAATGATAGGTGCATTTAATAATAATAATCTATAAATTTATTTAAACAAATGTATTTATGTAGCATGAATTAACTTTATTTCGTAAATATAACTATTATTATACCGGTATATATAAATGATGTTTCCTTTTTTTTAGATTAATGAATTCGATTACATCAAATAATTTTCAAATAGTCAGTACGTGTTGCATACAATTTACTTCAAATAAATACACATGTATAAACTATTGTTAGTTTATTTATTTTTTGATTTTTAGTTTTTGACACTTCCTAAAAATACGAACCAAATTGAATAAAAGGGGCAAGGAAAAAAAGAAGTAAAATCACTCTTGTAGAAGATGCATTTTACTTGTACCGTCACCTAAATTGAAAGCTTTGATAAGAGTTAAATATCTTTCTTTACTCTTTTCTTTCTTTTTTTGGGATAAATGGTATTTTTAAATTTTGGACCTTAAAATAATATTGAATAATGTTTTTATGACATGCCAAGTTTGTTTTTAACTTTGATAATATTGCGAAGACATTACACTTATTATTTTTTAATTTTACTAGGGAAAAAAATACGAAATTCCAAAAGTTTGTACAATGGTAGAAGCATGTTTTTAACTTTGATAATATTTGTGAAGACATTATACTTATTATTTTTTAATTTTACTGGGGAAAAAATACGAAATTCCAAAAGTTTGTACAATGGTAGAAGCATATTATTAACATGCATAAATTAGGCAAAAAATGTTTGTTATGAATTAAATATTTGATTTGATTTGAAGGAGGCTCGCTTTGAGATCTATATGCTACAAGGCTGTTGTCTCGAATGATCCATATATTTTTATTTGCAGAAAAACACATACAGGACCTCGACAAATTACATAAATCTTCTTCCTGAAGAGGACAGGATAGATGCAAGGAAATATCAACACTGAAGAATTACACCCCGGAATTCCACAAAGAGTGTGCACCTTAGTTGACGGGAGTCGAACACCTTGCCTATCCTAGGCTCTACAAGGATTAGCGGAATGAAGTCTTAACCACTCGGCCGCGGAGGGCCCAATTGAATATTAACCGCTTAAGCACCATATCCAATTTAGTGATAGTATACTGAATACCAGACATATATTTCGTCAAAAGTAGTTTACGTCATTATTTTTAATTACATGTAATGTAAGAAGATGAAATAAAGGTTTATTTATATTATACAAACAGAACTAAGGCTGAAAGTTCCAATCTTCATCGCTTGATTCAAAACTATAATCACTATCGTCTGTGTGATCATCAAAATTAGAAACATAATCACTGTCCGTGTCTGACATAATTATTCTATAATATCACTATTTATCAGAGATACACACAAAAACGAAAGCGAAACACTACAATTTACGAAAGACAACTGAATAGAATGACCAAGCCATAAACATACGAATGATGAAGAAAGAAACAAAGCAGCAGGAAACTAATGCGTTTTTTGGACACATGTAACGCCATCTATTGGATGCGAAAATAATCATTGTTATAAAGCCCGTACAAAACCAATGACAATAGCAATTAGCGACGCAAAAAACTAGATGTTTAGAACATTGCAATCTGGACTTAAAATGAGGACGTACGCACATACGTCTTGGTATTGCAAATGAAGAGTTCATGACGTACGTAGGTACGTCGTGCTGCTTAAGGGGTTATTACTATACCTTATCTAAAAAAAAACAAATAATTAGAAAGGATAATGTAATGCACAGTATACCTTTATATATTCTGCCTCAAATGTAATTTAGAATCAAATGACAGTCTTCAAGATATAAAATAGTGATGGTGGGAAAAAGGGAAAACCCGCTCTTGGAGAAGAAGGATTTTACTTGAACCGTTTCCAAAATCTTTTGTACTCTTTTTCCTCAGATATAAAGTTGTCAGTCAAAGAGATCAGAAATGTTTCACTTTTTTTGCTCTAACTAAATGCCTTGATAATAGAGATTCATCTTTCTTTTCAGTTTTCCATTCATTTTTTGTGGTAAATGACAGAGACTGATTTGCAAATTTTGATCCTGAATTTGATTTTGAATAATTGTTTTATAATATGCCAAGTTTGTTTATAAACTTGATAATTTAGTGGATACATTATACTTCTTATTTTTTTAATTTTACTGAAAAAAAAATCGAAATTCAGAAAGTGTGTAGAATGGTAGAGGCATATTATTAATATGTATAAATTAGGCAAGACATTTTTTTATTAATTAAATATTAATACTATAACTTATCTAAACAAAACAAATAAATGAATAAATAATGAAAAAGATAATATCTAATGCACAGTATACCTTTATATATTCTGCTTCAAATGTAATTTGGAACCAAATTACAGTCTTCAAGATTTAAAATAGTGAGGATGGGAAAAAGTGTAAAACTTCTCTTGGAGAAGATGGATTTTACTTGAACCGTTTCCAAAGTCTTTTGTACGCTTTTTCCTCAGATATAAAGTTGTCAGTCAAACAGATCAGAGATTTTTTATTCTTTGCCTCTGACTCAAAGCTATGATAAGTGAGATTCATCTTTCTTTTCAGATTTTCATTCATTTTTGTGATAAATGACTGAGACTAATTTGCAAATTTTGATCCTGAAAGTTATTTTTAATAATGGCTTTGTAACATGCCAAGTTTGTTTTTAATCTGATAATTTAGTAAAGACGTTATACTTCTTATTTGTAAATTTTACTTAAAAAAACCTAGAATGTTTTATAATAGTAGAAACATACTATTAATATGCAGATATTAGGCAAGCATTTTTTTAATTAATTAAATATTAAAACTATAACATATCTAACCAAAACAAATAAATAAAAGGAAGATATAGAAAAACCTAACACCTAATACAAGATATACTTTTATATATCTTGCCTCAAATGCAAATTGAAACCAAATTACAGTCGATAAAAGGTTAAGGCATGAAAAGATGCAAAACCACCCTCGGAGAAGATTGATTTTACTTGTACCGTTTCCAAAAGCTTTTGAACTTTTTTCCTCAGATTTAATGTTGTCACACGAGAATATCACGGATTTTCACTCTTTGACTCTAACTGAAAGCTTTGATAAGTGAAGACTATCTTTCTGTTTTATTTTATTTATTTATTTATTTTTATTTTTATTTTGTGATGAATGACAGAGAGTCATTTGCAAAGTTTGCTCCTGAAAGTGACTTTTAGTAATTATGATAACTTAGTGGAACATTTAAACGCTCTTTTTTGTATTTTTTTCTACCATTCAAAAAAATCAAAAATTTTAAATAAATCTATTCACATACAGTGTTTTTTTATTAATTGTGCCTATTTAGTGAAAGAAATATCCGTCTTAATGTCTAGTTTATTTCCTTCTTTATATTTAAATTATTAAAGCTAAAAAAGCAAGCTGAACATAAATTTTCTAGAAAAACTACAGCCCTGGCAAGATTATATCAAGAAGAAACCATCCAAATAAATTTCAATGAAAGCTAATTTTTACCTCCTATCTATACCAACCATCCATTATAAGAGAAACCATAGTGATTGTAAAACATAAAAATACAATATGTAACAATGCAGCAAAATTTAACTTACCAACATTGTGGCTCGAGTTACTCCATGGTTGCAAACATGGAAATAAATGTCCAAGTAAAAATAAAAAATAACGTGCGTATTTTGAAAAAAGTACGTGAAAAATTAAATGATGGCGTTTCAAATAATAACTTCATAGACTGCACAGTTGTAGAATATTCTTATTTGTTTTGATAATGGCTTCCGATGAACCCGAAAAATTTCAACAGTTTAATAAAACTTATTTTACTGTTTATTAAGTATTTATTTTTACTCATTGTAGGCATTAAAAGAAGTATGAATTTTCGATACAAGAAAATAACAAGAATAATTTTGAAAACCTCATTATACAGGGGGATTATAATTAAAGTCCCACATTCAAAATGCTGTAAAACAGGAACCACTGGTCAGAATGACTTCAAATTTGAACTGAATATACTGGAAGAAGGGGGTTACCGTATAGCATAAGAAAGAAAAACTTTTAAAGTGTATCAATAGATGGCGCTATAAGCGGCATAACGAAAGTGGATTCGGCTACAAGTGACATTTTTAATCAAAATACGACGGATTTGGCATAAGTTGCATAGTAAATCAACCGTACTGTTCAATGTGCATGAGTGTTTCGGTTGTTTGACGGAAAAAAGTACTTCCAAATCAGTCAACAGTTGTGGTATTGTTAGTGAAAAGCCCATGCACCACGGCAAGGTCGTACCAAATTCGATGGGAAAAATAGGTTTTTAATTGTCCTTGGGCCAAAAACCGCATAAAGAGCACATAATGATTCGGTTTTTAATTGCGCTTGAGTGTCTTTGAATTTGCATAGTATGTCGCTTACAGCGTCATCTATTGATACACTTTGGAAAAAAATTGTTTTATGCCCTACCATTTCCTTTATCTTTCAATATACTCACATCAAATTTGAAGTCATTCTCACCAGTGGTTTCTTTTTTACAACATTTTGAAAGTGGGACTTTAATTATAATCTCCCTGTATTTTCTCATATTGATTATATGCAAACACTTTTATCCAAATTAAATAATAGTTAAGATGAGAAAGTTTTATTCATACGTGCTTTTTGTATTATATTTTATTTATAAGTTGTTTTGTAATTGTTTCTCAATATTCATCTTTCTTTTTTTTCGGTAAAATATTGTTCTCAGAAATAATGTCACATCTTCTCTTTCATAAGATAGAAACTAATATGAATAAAGTATTTTTTCGTGTTAAACAGAATTAACTTAATATGTATTATATATTCAATGGTCATGCAGTGCTTTAGAATATATTATATTTCAAATATTACGTGACTTTGATAATGATAAGACATTCGTATAGAGTATAATGTTAATTCATATGAATAAATATCTTTTTGTCAAACATTTTTTCTTACCCTATTATGTATAAGTATTTATAAAATAATTAAAAAGAAAATGGGGAAATAATAAGGATTAAATTTTTGTTTAAACGGAACGAACATTTCTAGTAAATGCATTAGATAATGACATGAAACTTTGCATGTATAAATGTATTATTTTACAAAAAATATATAACATTACATCATATAAATAGCAAATATATAAAGGTTTATATTATCACATAGCAGTATTTACAACATCATTCTCAAAGAATGTAAAGCAATACATATAAGATAAGATAAACAATTTTACCTGATTTCTAGGGAAATTTAAAAATGTTATCACATCATCGTTTTTAAATTTTCAATTGAATTATTTCCTTGACACTTTATTTTAAATACTAAACCTTATTCCGAAATACGAAATGATACAGAAACATGTGGAACATTTTATAACAATACGGACCAGTTTCCTATTTAGCATTATCCTCGAACTTTAATGTAAAAACTTAGAGGAAAAACAATATATTCTACGCCATGCAACAGAATACTACGTTAAAATGCAGCAAAAATTTAAAAAAAATATTTATAATGTATCAATGCAAGTGAATTAAAGAGACATTTATTTTTTTCTCATTAAAAGCTCATTATATCCCTAAAAAATAATGGACAAGAACGAAAAATCATGCGTCAAGCATAGATTATGAAACACTTCCCAACACATTCAGAATACTGTAACAAAACTTCACAGTTACTAAGTAAAAAATTCAGAAAACGCATAACACATTTAAAAACCCAAATTTCAGCAATTGTTACCAATAGTCAAACAAAATATCCGAATTCTCTTGTGTAGCCCTGTATAGGATCTATAGATTTGTATGTATACTATACACATACAGTATGCTAAAATCTACTTCAGTTAGGAAATACAAAGAACAATTGAAAATTGCCCTTCAGCAATTTGCATCAACAAACTGAAATAAACGTGAGATCTTTTGAGCAGCCCTGTGTATGATCTATAGAATGTATATGCACCAATTAATAGGCAAAAAAATTAGTTACATTTAAAAACGCATACCACATCTGAAAACGAGCTACTAGCAATTATTGTTCATAGACAGTACTGTAACCAAATTATTTCGAGTGTTCCTGTAAATAAACGATACATTCTATGCATACCATATTCTACGGTAAACATCTTGCAGTGCACCTCAGTTACTATATCAATTTGAATGTGTTTTAAATAGTGTAACATCATCAAAATGCGCCACGAACGATTTTTCTCCATAGACCGTAATGTTACGTAATATTTTTGAGTGTCCCTGTAAAAGAACCATAAGTGGGACAGACTTCATTTTGAATAACCAAATAATACATCATCAATACACCCCAATAGCATATATCAATTTCAAAGCAATCCGATTTTATTTAGGCGAGTTAGAGCACAGACAGACGATAGACAGACAACAGACATACAGACAGATAGTAAAACCGAATTCACAAAAACTTTTAAAGTATGTTGAAAAGTGTTAAAAAGACTACAATAGGTTCATGCGACAGCGTTGCCAGTTTGGGTTTTTTTTTAAATTCATAATTTCCAAATTCATACCGGTAATTTCGAAAGAAGAATTATTATTTTAAGAAGTAAAAAAAAAAAAAATGCTTTCATTGAATAAAAAAATGTACACCTATTAATTTCTGGTGTGAATTCGAAATTCTGAATTTAAAAAAAAAAGGCCAATCTGGCAACCCTGTCATGCGATGTCGCATTTACTGGGGAAGGAGAAGTAATATATGCTTGTTGGAATGCTAATTCAGTGGTTACTTTACTGAAAACTTGGGATGTTGTAGAACCTTCAGTAAACACGAAACGGTTTTCAAGGACTGAACGAAAGAACATACAACCACAACTAATATTAACCTTATAATCAACACATGGGAGAAGTGGATTTTTTCGGTAATTTTGTTGCCGTGTATCGTACTAAAGTAAGAGGTGAAAAGTGGTATTGACCACTTTTTGTAAATTTTCTAGACGTAGAGCAAGTGAATGCTTCGAAGCTACACAGGATTTCGAGTGAATCTAGGGTGGGTGCATCAGTAATTGACCAGTGAAATAAAAAAAGTTTCAGAAAACAGGAATTAATGGGTATACATTCTTACTTTGGTTGTTACAGAACATATCTAACATCCAAAGAAATAAGTATAAATCAAAGATTTTGTGCGAACTTTAATTCCTAAATTAAAACCTTTAACAACGTTTTAATGCACAAATACGACATAATGGCACAAAGTATTCTTGGATCCCTTTCCTCAGTGCGAAAAAAAAAAAGATTAAAATGGGTTCAAAGAATCCCTCGGTTACATGCCCGATTACTGGCTTGATTATTTCTTTAAGATATATAAACTATTGATTTGGCCTTTTCAATCAAGCCAGTACTCGGGACTATAATCGAGGGGTTCTTTGAACCCATTTTAATCTTTCTTTTTTGAATTTTTTTTTTCGCACTGAGGAAGGGAATCCAAGAATCCTCGAAACGGTCGTATGTGATTTTTTGGCATTTGTGCGTTAAAACATTGTTAAAAGCTTTAATTTAAGATTCATCCACATATTTTTTTTTTACAAGTTGTAGTTGCAGCTGAAGATGTGCTCGAAGGTTAGCGGAGGAACTTTAGAAATATTTTTACGTTTCTATTTTTATTAGTTTGTGAATTATTGTGTTTTAAAATGTTTTCTGACTTTGTATCCCCCAGTATACGTGTCTTTTAGCAGCTGTTTTAAATACGAACATTCATATTTTGATTTTTACACCGAAAAGTAAGTGGCCAATTACTAGTGGAATCTCATTTTCTAACTAATATTGTAAATAATTTAAATTCTAGAAAAGAAAATGAGAAGATGTTTCCTGGAATATGAATCCCCATACTTTAATTATTATATAGGGAAAACTGCAGAAAAATGTGCCAATAATTTTATTAGATAAAACAATAACTTGAAGGAATTTCCACTAAATGGTCAATTTCAGCCGCACTCACTACACAATTAGTTCACTTGATTTCCAGAGAGTTTTGAGTATGTCTTTGCTACAGACACCTTTAGAACGAGATGAAGTTGCTATGTGCATTGAGCCTTAACTTGACCACTGCGGACGTCCGTCAATTTGTCATGCGTGAGGTTATTGAAAACATAAAAACAGACAATACTTGACATAGATTCGAACCCGATTAAAACGCGTTTCAAGGGACTGGACAAAAGTCGCGTATTAAGCGGGATCGCGTATTAAACGTGATTTGCATACTATAGCATGAACTGAGCTTATTTACGTATCTAACCGCTTAAGTTAACTTTAGAGCTTCCATTTATATGTTTATGGTCGAAAATTGTGTCTTATACAGATTCATATTACAATTTAACCGTATTATTATTTTACTGACTCAACAAAACTCGTCGTGCAAATAACTCACTGGCCATGAATATATCAGGAGCACGCTGGCATCAACAGAAAATAATGAAGAAATAGAATTGAAAATGAAAGAACCGTTTTCATTGCTTTTCAAATGCGTTTAAAATCACACAGTACTTGGGACGCTTTATTTCCTACATTGTTACGAGAGTGTGAAAAAAATCGAAAGTATAAACTGCGCAAAGAAAGAAAAATAAGTAACAAAAAGTTACAAAAAATTGCCTATTTCTGTATCCTTCAATAAAAACATACACGAAACAAAAGACAAACAATATTATGACGCGGGATAGAAGAAGGGTTGCAATTTTACTAATTTAGAGGGATTAGATTTTTTAAAATTTAAATAGCTACCACTATTTCCTATTAATAATATTAGCCTGTACTAATTTGTCATTAAATAAGGCGAGAATTATTAATGGAAACAGTGGTTTTTATTGGAAAAATATCCGCCAAATTGGAAGTACTGGAGAAAAGAAAATAATTCATATCTTGGTCTATGAATTCGCGTCTTAAATGAGATTTTGTGCCTCACAGGACCGAAGTTCTATCGCGTATTAAGCGGGATCACGTAATAACCGTTCGCGTATTAAACATGATATTTTTACAATTGTGTAATGGCGATATTGAAGGGACCTGAAAAAATCCGTGTTTTGAGAAGGATCGCGTATTAACCGTGAGCGTCTTAACCGGGTTCGACTGTATAACATTCCGTAATACAGAAAATAAGAGAAGGTGGTGTCGATACTGCAAACTAAACCATTACATAGTGTAAAATATGTAACATATCGTTATATTGAAAATACTTTGAAAGTTTTCAGAAATAAGTATGTAAGCGTCATTACGTTGATGTAATTCATGCATGATGCTAATGGTTCGTTTTCAAACCATTTCGTAACCATGTCGTAACCATGTTTCGAACTATTTTCCCTAAATGAATAAACCCAAATTTTTGTATATATATTTGCTGTATTTATGAACTATTTAACAACGTATTCAATAGATAACACGAATTTTTGAAAAAAAAAAAGTGTCTCTGGCAGTTAATTGGGTTAAAGAGACGTTTTTTTAAAAAACTATTATTGTTATAATATAAAATTCAGGAGAAAACTGATAATTCTTTCATGTAAGATAACCAAGAAATGCTTTTATCTAAATTAAATAATAGTTCAGAATGTTTTCTTTCATGCGAGTATTTTGTATTTATTTATTCAGAATCTGTTTTCTAATTTTGTCTCTGTTTATTAGGATATATTGCTTCCTATCGCTATGAAAAGTTATTACCAGAATAGTGTCGCTCTTTTCGCTTTTGATAAAAAAATAATGTAGATAAAAATTTTTTTTTTTAAATCTTAAACTGAATTAACTTTAAAAATATTGGATATTCAATGAACATGAAGTGCATTAGATAAAGTTCATTCAGTAAAGTACAATATATATTATGTTATGTTATATTATATTATATTGCATTATATTATATTATATATTATGTTATGTCATATCATATCATATCGTATCGTGTCATATCATATCATATATCATATCATATCGCATTACATTGTATTGTATCATATCGTATCGTATCGTATCATATCATATCATATTATATTATACTAAATGATACACAAACATATAATACACTTAAAATAAAAGGTGTCTGTTTTCAATTTGGAATTTTCTCCAAAAATATTTCTCCCATATAAAAGCTAAAAAGAAAAAATAACAATTATATTATGTAAAAATATAAAAATTATATATTTTTATAATATATTATTATACATTATGTTATATTTATTAATACAATATGTTACATTTATTAATATAAATTATAATAATAAATTTTATAATTATTTATAAATGAATAATTTTTTACTAATTATAAAATGAAATTAGTATTAATATATTAATATATAATTTTTATAATTAAAAATATAATATTATAATTAATAATAATTAAGTATAATATTATAATAATTTTACGAATATATTATTTTATTATATATATTTATATTATGATATCACATCATACATATTATAAAATTATATTATATTATCATATTCATTTACTGTTTTTCATAATAACTCGACATTTTTTATATTAGTGTAGTACGAATATGCAGGGTGGTTAAAATTAAACTGACGGTACTCAGAGGCTCATAACTCTGGTTCTACTGAAAAAAAAATTGTTATTAGATGGCGTTGTACTCTAAAAACCATATGCAAATGAGTAGGTAGTTAGTGCAATTTCACTATAAAAGCGAAACGTATTGTTGAAAGAAATCATTCGTTAGCAGTGAACATGCCGCTGTACTGGAAGGAACGCGTCTTGATCGTAAAACTTTTTTATCAGAATGAGAGCAATGCTTCGGCAGCCCTCCGTGCTTATTTACGGATGAAAAACTTATTGAGAGGACCCACGTCCGTAAATGCAGTTAAGTGAATGAATCGTAAGTTTGAAAATACTGGTTCTCTGGGTGTTGCACCGGGAAGAGGACGACATGCAACTGAGTCGGCGATTGTGAAAGAAGTTGCAATTGCAACAGCTGCAGATTGCATTTGCACATTCTTCAACTACTACTGTAAGTGGCCGCTCAATAGCACGAGCATTGGATATTCCTTGGGCAACCGTGCGCATGATTTTACGCAAAATTCTGAAGCTCTAACCTTACAAGATGCATATCGTGCAACAGTTGAAACCGCAAGATCACTCTGTGCGTCTTGATTTTGCGTTGCGTTTTCTGGCGTTGATGCAAGTGGATGAGTACTGGCCATAGCACCTCTTATGGACAGACGAGGCTCATTTTCACTTAGATGGTGCTGTAAACACCCAGAACCGTCGCATATGGGTTTTCACCACTTCTCATGCCATGCAACAACAGCCACTACATTTCCCATACTTGGTGTGAATTTAATTTTGGGCCCGTATTGAACGGGGTTTTTAGGCGTACAGTAACAGGTTACCGATACAGCAGACTCCTAGAGAATCATGTTGACCCGGCGTTAAGTCAAAGAGGCTGCTTGACTACCACAATATTCATGCAAGATGGAGCAACTGCTCATACGGCGAGATGTGTAAAGAATGTAATTCAAGCCAACTTCTCTCATGAACGTGTCATCTCGCGTAATTTTCAGATTTCCTGGTCAGCAAGGTCACTAGATCAGAAGCCATGTGTGAGTTATTTTCTTAAAGATCATGTTTATCAAGGATGTGTAACTAATTTAGCGGACTTCAAAGCTAGCATCGTACGCCATGTATCCCTCATTCCTACTGATATGTTGCGTGCGGCCGTTGATAACGCGGTAGTAGGCTTTCAGCATATTGTTGACCGCCAAGGTAAGCACATAGGTGTGTAAATAAATAAAATATTCCGTTCTTCTTTGATTTTTGAATCATTACCTTTCATTTTACAATGTTAAAACGCTGCCTGGTGGCGATTGTTTTTACGAAAACCTGGGTTGCATCTACATAACATTAATCTGAAGTTTCATTTGGATCCGTTCAGTAGAACCCGAGTTATGAGTCTCTGAGTTACCGTCAGTTTAATTTTAACCACCCTGTATTTTTTGTGTAAGAAAATATTGTATATTGGTATATAATAATTTATTATTACGTATAGTGTAATTATTATGTATCAGTAATCACATTCTTTGAAAGTGATTTAATAAATATTTTATTTTACAGAAATATTTAAAACTACTTGCGCTGGAAAGACTTACCATGCACGTCGACATGTTTTTATAAATTAGTTGCACAGCTGCCTTATCTCGCATTACTATTTTTAACAGTAATTTTGTCGTATTTACTAACATAAATTCAACGATTAAATAACACAAACATTACTTTTAAACAATACTGGAACAAGAGATGAAAACTATGCAACAAATTCATTCTGGTCGGATTGTACTCGATCCGATACAGAAAATTCTGCTTAAAGTCAACCTGAAACCTGTCCAGAATCCGACAAAAGAAATTTTGTCAAACCGAAACGCGACACACTTTTACCCGGACACTAAGTGAAAGAAAATTAATTCAAATTTTAATGTCAATATAGAAAATTTGTCTACAATTATATCTTTAATATCCATTTTATCTTTTTTGTACAAAAATGAATCATGAGAGACGGTAGTATCTCGAGTGATGCAGCAAAAACCGAAAACCAAAAGCACAGAACCGGAGATTTCCGTCACTCTTATACAGGGTGTTTCAAAAATAACCGGTATATTTCAAAAATCAATAAAAACTTAACGGGCAGCGATAGAAATGTACCGTTTGTTGCAATATGCTTGGGAAAACAGTAAACTTTCAGGCAGACAAACTTTCGAAGTTAGTTACAATTTTCAACAACAGATGGCGCTGCAGTCTGGAAAAATATAAACCACGATATTTTCCACATATCCACCATGCGCAGCAATAACATGGCGTAGTCTCTGAACGAAATTACCAGAAACCTTTGTAAACGTGTCAGGCGGTATGGCTTCACATGCAGAAGAGATGTACGGCTTCAGTTGTTCAATTGTTTCTGGATTGTGGCGGTACACCTGGTCTTTCAAGTGTCCCCACAGAAAGAAGTCACAGGTTTACAAAGGTTTCTGGTAATTTCATTCCGAGAATACATCATATAATTGCTGCGCATGGTGGATATGTGGAAAATATCGTGGTTT
Source organism: Maratus michaelseni (assembly GCA_963931845.1). Taxonomy (NCBI): domain Eukaryota; kingdom Metazoa; phylum Arthropoda; class Arachnida; order Araneae; family Salticidae; genus Maratus; species Maratus michaelseni. Next base: position 214,508,755 of record OZ007598.1, on the reverse strand, counting down.
AGATATTTCCAGACTGCAGCGCCATCTTTTGTTGAAAATTGTAACTAATTTCGAAAGTCTGTCTGCCTGAAAATTTACTGTTGTCCCAAGCATATTGCCACAAACGGTGTATTTCTATCGCTGCCCGTTTAGTTTTTATTGATTTTTCAAACATACCGGTCATTTTTTAAACACCCTGTATATACAGCTAGTTTGAGTTCAAAGGAAAATCGAAACACCGACATTTAAGCCAGGATTTTATTCGAATTGCAATGCATTTTATCAGTAGTTTACACAAGTCTTATTTTAATATTTTATATTATGCATATCCATGATGGATAGTATTACGGTGGCTCCCAACGACTAGTTTTTTAAGTTGATTATTTAGATATCTCGTTTCATTGTAGTAAAACAATTAAATTTCTTAATATTATTCTGTTAATGTTGGAAAGTGCAGCATAATTTATACTTGATGCATGATTTTTCGTTCTTCTTTTTCATTTAAAATAATTTTTCCTGATGTTAAAAGTGGAATAAGAAAGACGGGATTATGTGTGTATGTACGGGTAAGAAGGGCGGATACAGCGATGAGTAGAAACTCATTTAAACTTCGTGAGGCGTGTAATTCTCGGAAACATCAAAGGAGAGAGAAAAAAAATATATTATTCGGTGGTCGTCTTTTGATCTTTTGCAATTTCGCAAGTTTCTAGACAATCAATCCGGCTTAAACACACTTTCCAATTTAAAACTTTTTTCTTTAGATTCTTTAATGTGAAAATTAATGTACGCGATGAAGTTTATTTTTAACCGACTTCCAACAAAAAAAGTTTATGCAATTTGTTCGAATATTTATTTATTTTTAGGTGCGTTCGTAATTACATAAATACGTAGCACCTGTGGTCGTCGGTCTGCCTGTCTGTCCGCCCGCATATAACAACGCAAAAACTACCAACCAAATAGTTTGAAATTTAATACATATTATCGTTGCAGAATTTTGTGGAGTCATTTCAAATTTCATAAAAATCGAATCAAAACTCAAAAATATATTAATAAAAGTTTTCTTTACTCTATTAAATCTTATCGTACGTAATCTATATAATATATGCGCAAGTCATGGACTGAGGATAACAAATCACTTCTTTTTTCATATGCCAGGCGGCCCTTTTTATTCAAAATTATTTTTTCAAATAAAATTGCGTAAATGTTACATTTTTAGAAAGATCGTTCGATGGTTGGTTGATTTATGACGGCCGATTATCTACTCTTGGGATATAGGCCCTAGGGAGGAATGCCCTCCGTGGGGGTCTTTCTAAGGGATCCTAACCTGTATTTACAGCAAGGTTCGAAGAAAACCACGGAAAACTCCAAACGGTTAGGTCGACGAGCGCGACAGGGGTTTGAACCCAGCACCTCCCATCTACCAGCTTTGAAAGCAGAACCTCCAAGCCACTGGTGGGCGAAAGATCGTTCGAAAAAACTGTTTACTTGGGAGATGAGTTACATTAAAAAATGTATAGATTCTCAGATACCTTCCGTGGATATTAGGTTAACACACGAATATCTCAATCCATTAGAGTCAATAAACACAGGAGATTCGTTCAATATTAATCATAAAAATATTAAACCATGGAGGTGATCATTCGCAAAGCAAGATCTCCATGGTGAATTTTGCAGCGCAGTCTGGCGTAGAAAAATAATTAGCATTTGTAAACATGCATGCGTAATAGGAAAAAAAAAGGGAATGTTCTTTTCGCTCCTAGCAGACGATATAATTCATTTCACTGAAATAATAAGGATGACTCTTTCATCGTGAAACTAGTTATAAAACGAACGCACCTCATATGACATGTTTAACGTACAATTTCCAACTCGTTGACACTATAAAAAAACACGAATGTTTTTTAATCTACGAAAATATAATATAACAACGAATGAAAATATACAATAACATCTCCCGAGTTACTCGTGATTTTAAGAAAAGCGTTCTTTGGACACCTCAGAAACACACATATTTTCGCGTTTTAAAGAAGAATTTATAAATTCAAAGTTTCTTTACCTGACCCTGATTTTCCGGAATGTTAACAAGAATTTTTTTGTACCCTCCAAACACACACTATAAACTAGTTGGAAATTGTACTCTAAACGTGACAAATGGGGTTCGTTGGTACTATAACTAGTTTTATAATGTAAAGAAGTCATCCTTATTATTTCAGTGAAATGAATTATTTCGTCTGATATGAGCAAAATGAGGATGCCCTTTTTATTTTCTTATTACGGATGCCATGTTTACAGATGCGATTTTTTTTTTTTCAACAGCAGACAACGCTGCAAAATTCACCAAGGAGATCTGCCTTTGCGAATGATTACCTCCATGGTTTAATATTTTTATAACTCATAATGAACGAATCTCCTGTGTTTATTTACACTGATAAAGTGAGATATTCGGCTGTTAATCTAATTTCCACTGAAGTTATTTCAGAATCTATACATTTTTAACACTTTCCAACCTAGTTGAAAATTGTTTATGACTTCGGTTTGTCTGTCCGTCTGTCCGTGCTCTAACTCCCGTAAATATGCTCGGATTGCCCTGCAATTTTCATATGTTATTGTCGTTATCTGTAGCATGTTTCCTATTTCAACTGAAGTGTGTAGCACTTATAGTTTTTTTACAGGGACACTCAAAAGAATTCCGTTACATTACGGTCTATGGGGGAAATCATTTGCTGTTTATTTTAATGATGTTACACAATTGCAAACACATTGTAATTGATATATATCACTAAGGTGTATTACAAGAAGCTTAATATGGAATAAGGTGTGCATAGCACTTATAGTTAATTTACAGGGACAGTCAAAAGAATTCCGTTACGTTACGTCTATGGAGAAAAATCGTCTGCGGTTTATTTAAATAATGTTTCCCTATTTTAAACGCATTGAAATTTATATATATCACTAAGGTGCATTACAAGAGGCTTACTACAGAATATTGTGTGTACAGCAGTCATCATTTACAGAGACACATAAAATAATTCTCTACTCTCTGTTAACAATAATTCCTAGAAGTGCGTTTTAAGTTACTGAACGCGATTTTAAATTGACCTCACTTTTTGTTTATTACGTGGTGTGTATAAATTCTGTAGATTATATACAGGGAAGCACAAAAGTTCGCGAACACATTTCCGTTTATTGACAGAAACTCCAGAAGGAGAATTTTAAACTGTGCTACTATTTCTTAACTGAACTAAAATTTAGCATCCTATGTAGTATCTATATAAATCTATAGATCATATACAAGGCTGAATAAAAGTATTCGGATATTTTTCCAAATATTGTATATGTTGGAAATTCCTGAAATTACGTTTTAAAATATGTTATGCGTTTTCCAAATTATTTACTTAGATGTTATCTTTCAGCTTATTAAACAGTATGATTTGTAACATTATTTTGGAAGCGTTGGAAAGTGTTACATAATCTATACTTGACGCATGATTTTTCGTTCTTGTTTAATGTAACTCATCGCTCAAGCAAACAATTTTTTTAAACGATCTTTCAAAAAATGTAACTTTTATGCAATTTTATTCGAAAAAATAATTTTGAATAAAAATGGCCGCGTGGCATATAAAAAAAGGAGAGCTTCGCCCGTGTTTGTTTTCCCCAGTCACATAACTTACGCTTTTATTATATAGATTACGTACGATAAGATTTAATAGAATAAAGAAAACTTTTATTAATATCTTTTTAACACTTTCCAACCTAGTTGAAAAGTGTTTATGACTTCGGTTTGTCTGCCGTATGGCCGTCTGCCGTCTGCCCGAGCTGTAACTACCGTAAATATGCTCGGATTGCCCTGCAATTTTTATATGTTATTGTCGTTATCTATAGAATGTTCCCTATTTCAACTGAAGTGTGTAGCACTTATAGTTTTTTTACAGGGACACTCAAAAGAATTCCGTTACAATACGGTCTATAGGAAAAAAACACTTGTGGTTTATTTTAATGATGTTACACAATTTCAAATACATCGTAATGGATATATATCACTAATGTGCATTACAAGAAGCTTAATATGGAATAGGGTGTGCATAGCACTTATAGTTACTTTACAGGGACAGTCAAAAGAATTCCGTTACATTACGTCTATTGAGAAAAATCGTTTGCGGTTTAATTAAATAATTTTTCACTATTTTAAACGCCTTGAAATTCATATATATCACTAAGGTGGATTACAAAAGGGTTACTACAGAATATTGTGTCTATAGCAGTCATCGTTCATTTACAGGGACACACAAAAGAATTCTCTACTCTCTGTTAACAATAATTCCTGGAAGTGCGTTTTAAGTTGCTGAACGCGATTTTAAATTTCTCACTTTTTGTCTATTACTTGGAGTGTATAAATTCTGTAGATCCTATATACAGGGCAGCACAAAATTTCGCGAACACATTTCCGTTTATTGACAAACTCCAGAAGGAGAATTTTAAATTGTGCCACGCGTTTCCTATCAAAACTAAAATTTAGCATCCTATGTAGTATATATACAAATCTATAGATCCTATACAGGGCTGAATAAAAGTATTCGGATATTTTTCGGAATATTCTTGGTAATTCCTGAAATTGGATTTTTAAATATGTTATGCGTTTTTCAAAATTGTTTAGTTAGATATCATCTTACACCTTACGGTAAAGATTTTCAAAATTATTTTGGAAGTGTTGGAAAGTGTTACATAACCTATGCTTGACGCATGATTTTTCGTTCTTGTTAAGTTTTGACTTGATTATCAAAATTTGAAATGACTCGACAAAATTCTGCAATGATATCTATTAAATTTCAACCCATTCGGTTGGGTAGTTTTTGCACTGTTATATGCGGACTGACAGACAGATGGACGGACGGACCAGACGACGACTATAGGTGCTACGTATTTATATAATTACGAACGTACCTAAAAAAAGTACAAATGTTTCTTAAAATATGAAAAGCTAACACAATCACGAATGAAAATGTACAATAACCAATTTCGTAAAGCGTTTTTATCATTAGAAACCTGAGAAACCAATATATTTTCAAGAGAAAAAAAAATATTTACATAACAAAGTTTCTTTTGCTGCCAATGGTTTTCTGAAACTTTTCTGTGCAGTTTTTATAGTCTATTATTCGGCTACCTCATCCCGGAATATAGATTTTCCGGGATGACCCGATCGATTCTCAAACATACATTTTAATAATCAATAAACATATTTTAATGACGAACATAATAAATTAACAGTACTGACATTAACATTAAAATTAATATTTTTTGCTCTTGCATTTATAAATACTTGGACAACCAAACCGGGCTTCCGGGGATATACAATAAATGTGAAAAGCATTTTTTTAAAAACTTTAATAGATTTTTTACATTTAGTATATTTCTTAGATTGCCCCTAACAACACCAGGGAACATTTTTATATGAAATATGTCAATTATATATTTATATATAAAATTTTGAAATGTATTAAAAGCGGTAATTTCGTATTGGCCTCATGCCAGAAGTTAATAGCCGAAGAAATCGGAAAAATTTCGATATCTACAGTAGTTTTTTTAAAAATTATTATTCTGATAATTTCAGCGGTTTTAAGCGCTTATTTCAATTACATGTGTGTTAAATTTGTGTTTTATTTATACTATTGATTGCTTAATGAAGATATAATTTTGTTATTGAATATCAGCTGTAAACAAAGGCTGAACTTTTTAAGTTGTTTAAAGTGCAAATGGATTAATATTTTGTAATCGTCTGCAAACAATAGAGATAGATAAAAAAATCATTATTGAAATTTAATTTAAATGGTATAATAAATGAGTAAATTGCGATATAGTGTTCAAGTTTTAACCTTACATATTGATGTAAAATTAAAAATATGCGATATTTAGAAATTAAGAAAATTCCAGTACCAAAAATTGCAAAACCGAAATTTCATCGTCAAGTGTTGCCATTTGCAAAATGACATCAGCGTTACGCACTTCACGTTTGTCCTTTATAATATAGATAATTACGCAGTGTAGTGTGTAATTGAGAATTGATTGCATCCAAAAACCTATATTCTTATTTAAGAAAACCGATTAATGCTCTGTAAAAACTGTACAGAAACATTTCCGAAAATCATTGGTAGCAAAAGCAACATTTCCGAAAATCAATGATAGCAAAAAAACATTTTTTCAATAAATGCTTCTTTTAATCTCAAAAATATATTGTTTTCGGAGATTTCTACTGATATATAGTCCTTTTCAAAATCATGGGTATAAACTCTGAAAAGGTTACTGCACATTTTTGTTCGGGGTTAAATTATATTTCCGTATATATTAAGAAACATTTTTTTTTTACTTTACATTGTACTTTTTTATGTTTTTAACACTTTCCAACATAGTTAAAAACTATACAGAAACATTTCCGAAAATCAATGGTAGCAAAAGAAACATTTCCGAAAATCAATGATAGCAAAAGAAATATTTCTTCAATAAATGCTTCTTTTAATCTTAAAAATATATTGTTTTCGGTGATTTCTACTGATATATAGTCCTTTTCAAAATCATGGGTATAAACTCTGAAAAGGTTATTGGTTCAGGGTTAAATTATATTTCCTTATATATTAAGAAACATTTTTTTTTTACTTTACATTGTAATTTTTTATGTTTTTAACACTTTCCAACATAGTTTAAAACTATACAGAAACATTTCCGAAAATCAATGGTAGCAAAAGAAACATTTCCGAAAATCAATGGTAGCAAAAAAAAAAACATTTCTTCAATAAATGCTTCTTTTAATCTAAAAATTATATTGTTTTCGGAGATTTCTACTGATATATAGTCCTTTTCAAAATCATGGGTATAAACTCTGAAAAGGTTATTGGTTCAGGGTTAAATTATATTTCCGTATATATTAAGAAAAAAATTTTTTTTTACTTTACATTGTAATTTTTTATGTTTTTAACACTTTCCAACATAGTTAAAAACTATACAGAAACATTTCCGAAAATCAATGGTAGCAAAAGAAACATTTCCGAAAATCAATGGTAGCAAAAAAACACATTTCCGAAAATCAATGGTAGCAAAAAAAAACATTTCTTCAATAAATGCTTCTTTTAATCTCAAAAATATACTGTTTTCGGAGATATCTACTGATATATAGTCCTTTTCAAAATCATGGGTATAAACTCTGAAAAGGTTATTGGTTCAGGGTTAAATTATATTTCCGTATATATTAAGAAACATTTTTTTTTTACTTTACATTGTAATTTTTTATGTTTTTAACACTTTCCAACATAGTTAAAAACTATACAGAAACATTTCCAAAAATCAATGGTAGCAAAAGAAACATTTCCGAAAATCAATGGCAGCAAAAAAAAAAAAAACATTTCTTCAATAAATGCTTCTTTTAATCTAAAAAATATATTGTTTTCGGAGATTTCTACTGATATATAGTCCTTTTCAAAATCATGGGTATAAACTCTGAAAAGGTTATTGGTTCAGGTTTAAATTATACTTCCGTATATATTTTAAAAACATTTTTTTTTAACTTTACATTGTAATTTTTTATGTTTTTAACACTTTCCAACATAGTTAAAAACTATACAGAAACATTTCCGAAAATCAATGGTAGCAAAAGAAACATTTCCGAAAATCAATGGTAGCAAAAAAAAAAAACATTTCTTCAATAAATGCTTCTTTTAATCTAAAAAATATATTGTTTTCGGAGATTTCTACTGATATATAGTCCTTTTCAAAATCATGGGTATAAACTCTGAAAAGGTTATTGGTTCAGGTTTAAATTATACTTCCGTATATATTTTAAAAACATTTTTTTTTAACTTTACATTGTAATTTTTTATGTTTTTAACACTTTCCAACATAGTTAAAAACTATACAGAAACATTTCCGAAAATCAATGGTAGCAAAAGAAACATTTCCGAAAATCAATGGTAGCAAAAAAAAAAACATTTCTTCAATAAATGCTTCTTTTAATCTAAAAAATATATTGTTTTCGGAGATTTCTACTGATATATAGTCCTTTTCAAAATCATGGGTATAAACTCTGAAAAGGTTATTGGTTCAGGGTTAAATTATATTTCACTGTAAAAAAATTTCGGAAAAGTTTCCGGTAGGAATAGGATTTCCAGTTGCCCGTATAGGACAGGAAACTTTTCCGAACCAACACGGAAAAAAAAACGAAAAAAAACGAAAGTTTTTTTCTTTCCGTCAGGAAACTTTTCCTGTTTGATTCAGAAACTAATCTTTAGACACAGAATAAATTCCTGGGTCTTACGGAAATCTTTCCATTCACATAAAGAAACGTTTTGGTAGAACGGTAGAATAGACAGAAAGTATTCCGTTTTAAAAAGGAAAACTTTCCATACACACTAAGAAATGTCTTGGTAGAACGGTAGAATTGACAGAAAGTATTCCGTTTTAAAAAGGAAAACTTTCCATTCACACTAAGAAATGTCTTGGTAGAACGGTAGAATAGACAGAAAGTATTCCGTTTTAAAAAGGAAACTTTTCCGAATCAGTCAGTAAACTAATCATGAAAAAATTAAAAATTCCTGTGTAGAATAGAAACTTTTTCTTTGCTTTACGGAATTTTTTTTCATTATGATCGGAAAATTTTCTGCATTGTAAAGAAACTTTTTTTTTAAAGAGTAGGAACATTAACAGATGAAAATATTGCTTTTGGACACTGTTTTGATATCCTTTTAAATAAAAGGAAATCAAAATAGTGTCCAAAAGCAATATTTTCATCTGTTATTGGTCCTACTCTTTATAACAAAAGTTTCTTTACAATACAGAATCAGCTTGAAATTTTATTTATTTGTTACAAGTATACTGATACGTTTAGCTCATGGGTATTTACATTTTTTTTAAATAAGTATTTTATACAAGGAATGCTAGAGAAGTATCTTTATAAACAAGGAGAAGTAATTCTCGTAAAAGAAAAGTGTATAAATAAATAAAAAGTACACAATGAAATGGATTTTATGTTCATAAAATACATAATATACTTTTATTTTCTTTAGAATATGTGTATATGTTTCCTAGGAAAAAAAAAAAAAACTTAATATATTTTAAGCGATATAAAAGAAAATCCAAATAGTGTCCAAAACAAACCTTTTCATCTGTTGTCTGTATAGCAAACTGGACTGTACAGAGATGCCAGCTTATTAGTGCCAGAATATGCATAGGTGTAGCCAGTGGCGAAGTGTGTGTGGGAGATAATTGCCCCAGGCACTAAATATTTAGGTGATGCCAAAAAACTGTTAAATAAGATATTAAAAACGGAACAAAATATTTTCAATTTGGACTGGATATTTAAAACCCACACTTATGTCATTGGGTGTAGCACAAGTGTATGACATGTTGCATGCGTATGAAGTGTATGCAACTAACATTGAAGTTTTATTGGTACTGGAAAGACTTTCTATTGCTGTATATCCAAAACAAAGGACATACAAAACATTTTTTAATCACAATAGTGACCGCCCCTCCTTAAAAAACTAGAACTTCTTTTAATTTACGCCTAAAAAAAAACAAAAAAAAAAAACAAGCTTATGGGGTCGTTTTCGTTCTTAAGTTGCACAGAACTCCAAACTTTTCAATATGTACATCTAACTTTGACATTATATTTGCCTCTTTCGGTAACTTTTTCTCAAAGATACCAAAAGGGAAGTCACTTGGTCAAAATGTTTAAGAATTATGAAGTTTAAAGTGTGGAACTCCTAATGTTAAACAGCTGGAATTTTTTTTTTATATAATTCAATACTTGACGTAATAATTTTATATTCGTACTAGGGGGCCTACCCCCTGCGAGCTACGCTCGCCAACCCCCGCTCAGACTTCGAGGCCTCTAAAAACATGACAGCGTGCTTTATTTTTAAAATATTGGTAAATCTGTAATTGGGTTGCCATGCTTTTAACATTTTAATGGGATATTTTTCGATTATCATGGCCTCATACACAGCTGTTGCGACAACTGACGACTGTTTTAGGGATTGATAAGTAAAATCAATTACTACTTGAAAACCAGCTTGTATAAAACGGTTAGGTTTAAATTGTGACTACCTCTCGGACTTTTATAACAACAATCTCTATTCTATTCTTCCTTTGCGTTTAATGATGAGAAAAATTTCATCTGCTTGTGAATAACATTAAGAACCACGGTATTAAAAAGTACTGTGTTATAGACATTTTCAGTAACAGGTTTTAATTTTCTCTCAATTTTAGTGTACCATCATGCATATTTTCACGTTATTTTAGATATGTAAATTATTTTTTTTAATTAATATGTATATACGAATTTTCTAATAATTATTTATCATACAAAATTAATTAAATATTTTGTGCATGCATGCCTGCATTTATTCGGCATCGATTGATGAGATATTTAAACAAATTTGCTATCCGCGGTAATTACACACCATGTTCTGTCACTTGAATACTGTCCATAAGAAAATCGGGTACTTTTCCATTATAGGATCCTTTGCTTTTAGGTTTGGGAGTTTATTCGAGCTTCAAAAAGGGATAGCGATAGATTCGTTAATATACATAGATTTGTTGCCAAAAGTTATGAAAATAAACCCAATGAACTTTTGATGCTTTTCTATTATAGGGGTCTTGACGCTTTTTTAAAAAGCTTGGCGGAAAAAACCAAGCAGGATAGAAAACCAAGCAGGATATTTTATTCTTCCGTTCAGTTGGGCAATTATTATTTTATATATTAGTTTCAAATATCCGAATTAATGATTTTATAAATTCGTTTAGTTAAATTTTACAAAAAAATAACAAAATGATATCAATAAATAATAATTACTATTAATTCCTTTTCCCCCCTTTCTTTTGCGTTTACCTAAATGACGTCATTTGGACGAATTTATTCAAAATATTTTCAGTTTATAAATTAAATTAAATGCTGACAGACGATTGAATCCTGACGATAGAAATGGGATTTTTTTTTTCAAATTTTCCTGAAAAACATAATTTAATCATAATCTTGTCTTCATTATCGATTGAAATAAAAGATAAATTCAATTTCAATTTGAAAATGACGAATAAAAATAAATCAATAATCCCTATCGGGATCCTTTTCAATTTTTTTCCCCTTTTTGTCATAAAAAAACTGAGTAATTAGTTGCCATCATTACAGAAATGTCATTAAAATTAGAAAAAAATTAATATCTGGAAAACTAATTCCAATTTCAAAATTCTATTACCAGTTTTGACATCCGCGGATTTTTATGAACAATTGGTATTAATTTCACCATCAAGCGTTTAATATTTTATTAAAAATAGCCTTGAAACATAATCAGTCGTTTAATCAGTCGTTTCATAAAATCGTTTCATAAATTCGTTTCATAAAATCGTTTCACAAATTCGTTTCATTAGGATTTTATATATATAGGGTAGATATTTTATTTGAAGCTTTTCGAAATCTATTTCGGTTAAAAAATTATAGATTATGGTTTATTTTAGGGTTTAATTTATAAAAAAAATGTATTTTTAAATTAATTAAAAAATTAATTTTAATAGAAATAGATTTCTAAAAACTTCAAATATGCAAATCAAAAATCACAGCTGATTCCGCTAAGTAGTTTTTAAGTTATGCTTAAAACACTACCCACATTACAGTCTGATTTGCAACGATTACAGATTAGGAGTTACAAACTTTAAATTTTCATAATTTCAAAACTACTTGACTGAGTGAATTCCAGTTTGTTATCATAGGGCAACATTTACTGAAAAAAAAAAAAAACATGATGCCCCAATTAGATGTATCTATTGAATTTGCTACAATTTCGGCATGAAATTGTTCGGATATTTGAAATGTCTTTCAACATTAAATTAAAAAAGACAGTTTCCAGAAGAATAACTTCGTTTTTTACTGTGACAGTTTGGAGATTAAATGTTCTTTTTTGTCGCCAAATACACCCTGCGAATATGATATTTCAAATTTGTCACTTTTTATACCCAATTTGTGTCACAGAGACACTTTCCAATTAGGAACATTGCAGCACCTAACTATTATAACCCAATTTGGGTGCTTTTCTGCTCTATTACACACACACACACACAAAAAAAAAATCCAGAAACTATTTTATAAATTTTGAAAATTTATATAGAGCAGCATTGAAACTTTAATTTTTTATATTTTATGTGGAAGGTAATTTTTTTCTCCTGTCTAAATTAAAAACGCCATAAAATAATAATAATAATAAAGTAAATCTAAAAACTTTTGAAGTCATGTAAATTATAAGAATATACAGAATTCAGCTAACCCTAATAAATACGTTGATGATAAACAATTTTCAGAAGCCAGACAATTTGAAAATGTACAAGACTTTGAACTTGAAGCTCAACTGAAAATTACATAACAAAAAGGCTCAGTAAATGAAAATCATTTTTTGTTAAAATTTAAATCAGCTATTTTTTTTTAAATTCAAAATACAATTTTAAAATTACGCGTTTTAAAGTAAAATAACCTTTACTAAATCATTAAAATTAATAATTAGAAAAGCTCATTTAAATTTATTTGAAATTAAAAATATATAGAGAAACTCATTCACTTGTTTAATTTGAAATATTTTAATCATATAAACAGTTCAAAATATAGTTAAAAAATGGAGCAACAGAAAATGATATAATTTGAAAATGTGAATTCTCTTTTACTTTTGAAAACATGAAATAAAGTAAACAAATTGTATTGTGTTATATATCACTTATTTACACTAACTGCAATTTAACAATATACTTTTTATTGACCTATTCTGTATAAAATATATACCACCTTAAATTACTCCTTTGATAAAATAAAAAGCATATAAACTCTTCATTACTAAAAGCTAAATCTTTTTGTTTTGACCAAATTTCTCGATTAAAAATCTTAAAATATAAAAGATAATGTAAGAATTTTATTCAGAAAAAAAAAATATGAAATTTTAAGCATTCTATTCTAGATCTGGATTATATACAGTATTCCTTTAAACATACCTATTCCAGATTATATACACTACTCTGAAATACATACACTAATTCATTTAATGAAGTTGGAGCATATATTAAAAATACTTAAGATAATTATGATTATCTGGGTATAAATTTCAATGGATCTGAAAAAATTATTCTTTGTTATTAAAATGTTTGAAAAGAAACACCAATTTTCCAGCTTTATGAGTTCTTTATAAGCGATTACAGAGTTTGCAGTGAATTAAAGTTTGATTTCTTTTTTAATTTAAAATAAAAGATACTTTTAAATCAGGTGTTTGATTTTTTAAAGATTTTAAAACTTTAGTTGTTTATTAGTTTACATTTATAAGTAATTAAAATTATATTAAAAAATATATATAAACATTTCAGAGTATTACTAACCATGGAATCTTTATTTTCCGAGTCTTTCCATAAATAAATTACGTTGGAATATCGAACCATTTGTTATTTACATGTGCACAATGAAGTCATGAGATATCAACATAAATAACAATAAATATACTTTTGATTGACCTATATTTATTTATTCTAACGTTTTACAAATCCTCGCAGAAACTCTCCATGTTTTTGTATTAAAAAATTCACATAAGATTTGTACATATTTTTTTAACAAATAAATTTATGCTTTAATCTTTTAACATTTCTCAGCTGAGATTCTCTATTTTTAAATTAGAATTTTTATTTTTAAGTGTGATATTTGATTTAAATAAAATTCAAAAAGCAAGGATTTTGAGTGTTGTCTCCCCCAGTCCTTAAATTTACAATGTATTGTTGTCAAAAATAATATTTATAATGAAATATCTCAACCTAAATTTGAAAAAAAAAGTGTATTTAAATAAATCAGTTGATTTAAATCAGGATTGAAATCCAGTTGATTTAAATCAATGAACTGTGATTAAAAATTGTTAGACTACACAAGTGTTATTTAGCAATTATTTAATTTAAATTGAGATTATAGTGCTGAAATATAATTTCAATTATTGATCTAAATATTTTAAAATTTCTGAACTTTCTGTATTATAACTGATTAGATAACGTTGAAGAAATTGGCAATGAAACTATGCTTAGATTTCAAAAGATACCAAAATTTACCAATTGCTGTAAAAAAAAGTAATTAAAAAAAAATTCTTTCCAAAATCATGTACTTGCATACAATATTTTAACAAAAGATTATATTGAAGTAAAAGTTATAACACCAATCTGGTGAATCAGCTAAATAAACTTATCAAAAGCCAATTTGATAACTTAAAACCTGCATTTTATTTTGAAGAAATAAAATAAGGACTTGTGAATAATACTTATAAATTCTTTACAAATGAAAAAAGCAAAAATATGGAATATATAAGCACTTACTTACAGGGAAGTCCAGTTGCCAGTAAATATATATATATATATATATATATATATATATATATATATATATATATATATATTAAATATAAATTAAAGTAAAGATACTTTAAAAAAATATTTAAAAAATAAGGAAATTTTAAAAAAAGTACACTACCAGTATTGGACATCTGTTTCCTGCTGGTGAAAGCTATATTTTGATAATTGTATAAGGGAATTTATCACCTCTTTAAAATTTCCGTAGGTTACCATGGGATTTCACAATCAGCATTAAAGGGGAAAAAATGATGCCACAGGAATATAGTAGAAAAACGTGATAATTTTACAAAATGTAACAAATAGAGATTTAGCAGACTATCAAATATTCGGCTGAGTACTAACTTTTTAAAAAGTATATTGATTACAATTTTTTTTTATCATGATTAATAACAAAGAAATAAATGTTTGTGAGTCATTTATTCCTCAATGGCAGATCACTTAATAGCAGAATATTAAAAATTGCAAATAATTCAGAAAAAATATCTATAAAATAAGAGTGAATTCAATAAGAGTGAATTTTTTTACTTAAACTTATTAAAATAAATCAAGTGAATTTAATTTACACAAACATTAAATTGCACGTATTGACTAAATACCATTTTTTAAAAAATTTATAAATTACTCGATTTTTTCTGGCTAACAACAAAAGACAGAAAAACTAAAACAAACATTTATACTGAAAAATAAAATTTATTTTCAACAAAACTATAAATCAAAATGTTTTAATAAAACAAATTACAGCACTGTATTTATGCTATGTATGCTATTGGCTTTTATTCCTTTAGAATTTATGCAGTTAGTAAAAAAGCCTGCCTAGATTCCGGCCTGATAACAGTCTTAATTAAACACCCAGTAGGATGCTACAGCAACGAAATTGACTCAGTTGAACATTTCACCGAAAAAAGTGTCACACCATCAACATACGAAAACACCTTGACGTCCTTTCTAACATCTTCATTCTCTATTAGGCAAGGATGATCTGTTCTAGCTGTAAGGCGACATTGATCACTGCAGTATTATCCTGTAATAATAACAGTAATAATATTAATTTTTTTTATTGTACTAATTGCTAGTGACCATGTATATTTAAAAAGATAAAAAAAAGCACAAGAGCAAAGAATGATTAAGGGGACACTTCGTCTTCAGCGATAAGTATTTTTAAGAACAAAATATTTGAAAATTTTCCTTTGAATAAAGAATTCAAAATTCATAAATTTTTTTAAAAATTTAAAAATTAAGGAAATTTTTAAAAATGTACTCTACCAGCATTGGACATCTGTTCCCTGCTGGTGAAAGCTATATTTTGATAATTATATAACGGAATTTATCATTTCTTTAAAATTTACATAGGTTACTATGGGATTTCACAATCAGCATTAAAAGAAAAAAAATGGTGCCACAGGAATATAGTAGAAAAACATAACAATAATTTTACGATATGTAACAAATAGTGATTTAGCAGATTATCAAATATTCGGCTGGATACTAACTTTTTAAAAAGTATATTAATTAAAAAAAATTATATATATTAAATTGGAAATAAAATAATAAAAGAAAAGTGCTCAGTCAAACTGATGGCATTGAGCTCACAGGCTATTCACACTATTTGCATATTATACTCTTATTTCAAAGAAAAAACACATTTATATAAATTAGAAGGGGGGGTCATTAGCTCCCCTATTTACGTTCTTTATACATAACCACTAAACGTCCAAATCTAATCAGGGAAGCGCCTTATCAAAATAAACCGGTATACAACATTTGCATCAAATTGGATAATTCGGCATGAAAAAACTATTTATCTAAATAAAAATGGACAATTAGTCCCTGTTCCCCCTTTATACTTAACCAAATGACCCCCCCCCCCAAAAAAAAAAAACAATCAGGGAAGCATCTTATCAGAATAAACCTATATAAAAAATTTGAAGCAAATCGGTTAATTCTGCATGAAAAACCCATTTATCTAAATTAAGGGGAGGGAATTTGTCCCCGTTCCCTCCTTTATACTTAACAAAGGAACCCCCAAAATTAATGCGGGAAACGCCTTATCACAATGAATCAATATACAAAATTTAAAGCAAACTAGATAATTTTGCATAAAAAACCCATTTATCTAACTTAAGGTGGATTAGCCCCTCGTTCCACCCTTTATTCCTAACCAATAAACCCCCAAAATTAATCAGGGAAGTGCCTTATCACAATGAAAATATATACCAAATTTGAAGAAAATCGGATAATTCTGCACGAAAAACCCATTGATCTAAATTAGGGGGAGCATTAACCCCTTTTCCCCCCTTTTATACTTAACCAAAGAACCCCCAAAGCTATTCAGGGAAGCGCCTAATCAGAATGAACTTATATACCAAATTTGAAGCAAATCGGATAATTCTGCTTGAAAAACCCATTTATCTAAATTAAGGAGGGGGGGGGGATTAGCCTCCAGTTCCCCCCCCCTTTATACTTAAGAGCCTTATCACAATGAACCTCATACAATATCTGAAGAAAATTCGATAATTCTGCATTGAGAAACCATTTATCTAAGTTAGGGGGGATTAGCCACCATTCCCCCTTCATACTTAACCAATGAACCCCCAAAACTAATCAGGGAAGCGCCTTATCAGAATGAACCTATATTCAAAATTTGAAGCAAATTGGATAATTCTGCATGAAAAACACATGTATCTAAATTAAGGGGGGATCAGCCCCCGTTCCACTCCTTTTATACTTAGCAATTGGACCCCCCAAAACTAATCAGGGAAGCGCCTTATCACAATGAACCTATATGCAAAATTTGAAGCAAATTGTATAATTCAGCATGAAAAATCAATTTATCCAAATTACGGGGGATTGGACCACGTTCCCCCCTTTATATTTAACCAATGAACCCCCAAAACTGATCCGGGGAAGCGCCTTATCACATCGAACCTATATATAAAAATTGAAACAAATCTGATAATTCTGAATAAAAAAGTCATTTATCTAAAGTAAGGGGGGGAGGGTTAATCACCGTCCCCCTCTTTATACTTAACCAATGAACAACCAAAACTAATTAAGGAAGTGCCTTATCACAATGAAGCTAACACATGGGCTGATAAGTTCCCGGTCTAATAAAGAAAACACAACTTTTTAACAAAACATTATGACTTTATAACTTTAATAAATAACATAACTTTAATAATAAATAATAATAATTTAATAATAATAATTTAATAAATAAATAAATAATAATAATAATTTAATAAATAAATAATAATAATAGTTTAATAATAAATAACATAATTTTATAACGAAAAAGCTCCAAACAGTGTTCTAAATCATTGACTCGTTGTTGTTCTTGGTCAAAAGTCAACACGCGCGGCAGCCACTTTGACAACAGCTTTTTCATAGACAAATGCTCATTCAAAATAAAACCTACACGTTTCTTGGATATCTTCAGAGTCTGAGCCATCGCCTGCAACTTCACTTTACGGTTCCCCAAAACGATTTTTTGGACTATTTTTATGTTTTCCGGAGTAACCACCTCTTTTGCGTGGTGCATCACTGGTGTCCGTACGACCACGTTTAAATTCAGCAAACCAGTCAATAATGTTTGATTTACCTGGTGCAGTGTCCGGATAATGCTTATCAAGCCAAGCTTTTTTTTTGAACGGTGTTTTTTCCCCATCAAAATACAATTCTTGAAATTCTTGTTTATCCATTTTTTTTTGTTTATCAACAAAGTTGTTCAAATAAAACCACTCTAACGTTTTATCCACACGGCGAATCATCATGATATCTTTTCTGCTACCTTTTAAAGGTTAGTATTTACTAAAAAAAAGCATCGGTTCGGCAGTTGCAACGCCATCTGTGTGCCAGACCGGGAACTTATCAGCCCATGTGTTATATACAAAATTTGAAGGAAATTGGGTAATTTTGCATGAAAAACCATTTATTTAATTTAGGGGGATTAGACCTTGTCCCGCCTATATATTTAACCATTGAACCCCCAAAACTGATCAGGGAAGCGTCTTATCAGAAACAATCTATATACAAAATTTTAAGCAAATCGGATAATTCTACATGAAAAACCCATTTATGTAAATTAAGGGAGGGGGGAGGATTAATCACCGTTCCCCTCTTTATACTTTACCATTGAACTCCCAAAACTAATCAGGGAAACGACTTATCACAATGAACTTATGTACAAAATATGAAGCAAATTGGGTAATTTTGCATGTAAAACCCACTTATTTAATTTAGGGGGACTAGCCCCTGTTCCCCCTTTATATTTAACCATTGAACCCCAAAAACTGATCAGGGAAGCGCCTTATCAGAAACAACCTAATACAAAATTTTAAGCAAATCGGATAATTCTGCATGAAAAACCCATTACATAAATTAAGGGGGGATTAGTCCCATTTCGCTCCCTTTATACTTTACCATTGAACCCCCAAAACTAATCAAGGAAGCACCTTATCAGAATGAACCTTTTATAAAAAAAAATTGAAACAACTGGATAATTCTGCTTTAAAAAATCATTTTTTTCAATTGAGAGGGGGGGGGGGGAATTAGTCCCTGTTCTCCACTTTATACTTCATCAATGTACCTACATACAAAATTTGAAGCAAGTTAGATAATTCTGCATGAAAAACCCATTTATCTAAATTAAGGGTAGGATTGGCCCCGTTCCCCTCGTTTATACTTTACCATTGAACTCCCAAAACTAATCAGGGAAGCGACTTATCACAATGAACTTATGTACAAAATACGAAGTAAATTGGGTAATTTTGCATGAAAAAACCATTTCTTTATTTTAGAGGAGGGGGGGGGGGGATTAGCCCCTGTTCCCCCTTTATATTTAACCATTGAAGCCCCAAAACTGATCCGGGGAAGCGCCTTATCACAATGAACCTATATACAAAATTTGAAGCAAATCGGATAATTCTGCATAAAAAACTTATTTATCTAAATTAAGGGGGAGGAATAATCATCGCTCCCCTCTTTATATTTAACCAATGAACCCCCAAAACTAATAAAGGAAGCGCCTTATCACAATGTAGCTCTATAAAAAATATGAAGAAAATTGGGAAATTTTGCATGAAAAACCCATTTATTTAATTTAGGGGGAGATTAGCCCCTGTTCCTCTTTTATATTTAACCATTGAACCCCCAAAACTGATCAGGGAAGCGCCTTATCGGAATGAACCTATATACAAAATCTGAAACAAATCGGATATTTCTGCATGAAAAACACATTATCTAAATTAAGGGGGGGGGGATTAGCCCCCAGTTCCGTCCTGTAAACTTAACAAATGAACCCCCAAAACTGATCAGGGTAGCGCCTTATCAGAATGAACCTATATAGAATATTTGAAACAAATCGGATAATTCTGCATGAAAAACCCATTATCTAAATTAAGTGGGGATTAGCCCCCCCCCCCCAGTTCCGCCCTGTATACTTAACCAATGAACCCCCAAAGATAATCAGGGAAGCGCCTTATCAGAATGAACCTATATACAATATTTGAAACAAATCGGATAATTCTGCATGAAAAATCCATTTACCTAAATTAAGGGGGTGGGGGGATTAATGACGGTTGCCCTCTTTATACTTAACCAATGAACCCCCAAAACTAATGAAGGAAACACCTTATCACAATGAAGCTATATACAAAATTTGAAGCAAATTATGTAATTCTGCATGAAAACCAAATTTATTTAATTTAGGGAGGGGATTCGCCCCTGTTCCCCCTTTATATTTAACCATTGAACCCCCAAAGCTGATCAGAGAAGCGCCTTATTGGAATGAACCTATATACAAAATTTGAAACAAATCGGATATTTCTGCATGAAAAACACATTATCTAAATTAAGGGGGGGGGGATTAGCCCCCAGTTCCCTCATGTAAACTTAACAAATGAACCCCCAAAACTGATCAGGGAAGCGCCTTATCAGAATGAACCTATGTATAAAATTTGAAACAAAACGGATAATTCTGCATGAAAAACCCATTTATATAAATTAAGTGGGGATCAGCCCCCGTTCCCCCTCCCCGTTTTATACTTAGCAATTTAACCTCCAAAACTAATCAAGGAATCGGATTATCAGAATGAACATATATATAAAATTTGAAAATTTAAAATCGGATAATTCTGCATGAAAAACCTATTTATGTAAATTAAGCGCGGAGGGGAGGGTGGGGGGTCCGGCTTTTATAACCTGTGAGCTAAAAAAAATTCTATTACAATGATATTTCGGGTTCTGTGAACTCCAAAAATAGCAGAATTTTCAGAACATTTATGATTTATATGTTGACATTATGACTCATTTGAACATTTTTTTATTTCTTGAAATTTGCACAGTATTAACACGTGCATTTAAATACATGACAAGATTTAGTTAAAGGAAAGCACAAATATGAAATAAAATCAAATTAGATATTTTTTTTTTTTGTTAGAAACCCACATACAAGATAATTTTTACATAAATTAGGATGAAAAACAATACAGAAATGTAGCAAAAACTATTACAGGTTTTCTTTTTCTTTCTTTTTTTTAATTTTTAAATGAAGAATTGAAGCTTTATATTTTAAAAATAAATCCCCCCCCCCCCGCACCTCTACTGACAAAAATTCCCTGTTTGCTTTTTTTATTCTGTTTATTTTAAATTATTAGAAAATATTAAAAGTCATTTTTTATTTTCAAAATAATGTGAGAAAAATAAAATTTAATCAATTAAATTTGAATATACAGGGTGGGGCAATTGAAAGCTTCTGTATGCAAGCTTTTACAGCATGAATATAGGTAAAATCAACCTCAAGGTATTAAGCATATTCTACTTTACGTTTTTCACAACTAAAATATTGTCTGATATTAAAAGACTACTGAAATTTATTTTACCATATACCATTATAAATTTCGTTATAGCACCCTAACATACATTTCTCAATTTTTTAATCAACATTATAGAATTTAATGGACATTCCTTTTTAATTGAATTTTAATACACTACAAATAATAAAATGTTAAATTGATTCTATAATAATGTAGTACCTGAAAAAAAAGACAATATATGATTCTGATATGGCATCGAACACAGAAAAATCTCATGAATTTATTTTAAGATCATAGGTATTTATTGATATCTTCAGTGTTGAATTCAGGCATTTTTCTCCGAGAGGGATTTCTGTGGCTCCTGGGGGCATATTATAGAGTTCCGAGGAGGGGGGGGGGGTGGAATTGCACTTTTTGACCATTAAATCATAAAATCCGAAATCTTCAGAGGGGGTGGTCATTTCAATGCTCCGGGAGAGAGGAATGTCCCCCCCCCTCCCCCGGCTATCTCCTGAATTCAACACTGGATGCCTTACAGAATTAAACAAATAAACAAGTACCTGAATTTAGAATAAGTTAAAAACTACTTAAAAAGCAGTCTACAAAAATTGAGTTTTCATTAAGATAATATCTAAGTTAGAAATTTCTGGCACATCAAAATATTTTTTTGATTGGGGATATTTTTCTCATAAAAAATAAACTGAGCGAGAAATAAGATAATATGCATTTTATTTCAGGCTACGCAGCTCCTTAAACATGTTATTCGGTTTGATAATATGATAATCATGCACTGTAAATATATGGACATATCAAATCCCAAATATTAAAAATCACATAAATTTTAGTACTTACCATTGCGAAGTTAGAACTACGTAGAACATTTGTCCAATATTTAACAACATGGCGTACATCTTCTTCATCGAAAATATCGATTCTGTTCTGTTATCAATCACGTGACGCCACGCCTTTCATACGTCAGCAGAGAGTGAGACTGCGCAGTAAGTCCGGTGAATGCTATTTTCTATCCACTCGGAAACTAATACGATATAAAAAGATTATTTTTATGACTGTAGGAAAACTTTCTGTTGTGATTCGGAAAAAATATTTTATCGGTTGTTTTCCGTATCGGAAAGGAAATTTATCTTTTACGAAACGGAAAAGGGTTGGAAATTTTTTACAGTGTTCCGTATATATTAAGAAATATTTTTTTTTTACTTTACATTGTAATTTTTTATGTTTTTAACACTTTCCAACATAGTTAAAAACTATACAGAAACATTTCCGAAAATCAATGGTAGCAAAAGAAACATTTCCGAAAATCAATGGTAGCAAAAAAAACATTTCCGAAAATCAATGGTAGCAAAAAAAACATTTCTTCAATAAATGCTTCTTTTAATCTCAAAAATATACTGTTTTCGGAGATTTCTACTGATATATAGTCCTTTTCAAAATCATGGGTATAAACTCTGGAAAGGTTATTGGTTCAGGGTTAAATTATATTTCCGTATATATTAAGAAACATTTTTTTTTTTACTTTACATTGTAATTTTTTATGTTTTTAACACTTTCCAACATAGTTGAAAAGTGTTTAGCAATTTGATTTGTTTGTCTGTCTTTCTGTGCTCTAACGCGCGTAAATATATGAGGTTTGTCATGCAATTGATATATGTTATTGAGATTTACTATGGCATGTTCGGCATTGAAAATGAAGCGTGTAACACTTACAGTTTTTTTTTACATGGACACTCAAAGAATTCCGTTACATTACGGCCTATGAAGAAAAATCATTTGCGGTTAATTTATTGATTACACAATTTCAAATATATTGAAATTGATATACAGTAGATTTCCGTTACAACGAACTCCACGGGACCCCTAAAATATTTCGTTGTAACGATTTTTTCGTTGTAACGGAATTACTCCTATTTATCTAATGAATTACATGTACACGTAAATAAATTACGTAAGATAAATTTACCTTTCATTATAGAGGATTTTAATGGAAGACTAGTTAAATTAACATAGAAAAAGTTAGTAAATTAAAATTCAATATTAAAATTACAAAATTACGGACTAACCTTTATTTGGTAATACATTATTGCAGAAAATCTGTAATTTTAGTTTGTACAAAGGAATGTGTAGTTGATTATAACAAAAACGTGTGCAACGAATGAATGTGAGAAAATACCTCCTCTAGAACATTCTTTTGATGAGAAACAAAAGCACGCATTTTCTCCAAGCATGAGAGAGCTTCCGAAGAGGTAACTTTTGAATCGTCGGTGACACCAATATCGTCATCACTGCTTTCGTCATTTTGTTGGTCTAATGTAGTTTTAATGGTTAAAATGATATTTTCATCAGTCACTTCAAAGCATGTTTGAATATTGTCATCCACAGATAAGAAATCCTCTTAATCCACCTGATCAGGGATTGATGTTAATTTTCTGGTAGCCTTCCAAATTGTGTTTAACTCAGAGGACTCATACCCAAATCGAAAACTTCTGATTAATTTTCTTCGGTGTCAGTTAATCGGGGAAGTTTCCAACAGTTAGAAATTGTTTCTGGCTAATTTCTTGCCACGAACCAGAGATCAATTCAATAGCTTCTTTGAGATTTATTTTTGATCTTTTGCCATTCTCTAAGCCGCAAAGAATTTCTTTCAACAAAAGAGCTCAGTTGCGAGATTTTACAGCACGGATGATGCCATGGTCTAAAGGCTGTAGAATAGAAGTGCAATTTGACGAAAAGTACACAAATTGGATGCAGTCTAATTTGGGGGAATTATCATGAGGCATGCAGGTTATCAATCAGGAGAAGAATTTTCCGTTTTTTAGCTTTCATTTCTTTGTCAAATTGCACTAGCCAACCATTAAAAATATCTTGTGTCATACATGCCTTTTTATTGAATTTATAATCGCAAGGCAAATGGCAGTTGTTAAAGCAACGGGGCTTGCCAGAGTGACCAACAATTAGAGTTGCAAAAAACCCACAGTTTTTGAGAGACGGGAATAAATCTGGGAATTTTTGGGAATAAACCCGGAATTTTGGGGAATATTGGAAATTTTGAAGAAGTTTTGAAAGTAAACAAAACTAGTCATTTTTCAATTTCAATTTTTTATTTTTCGAAATTTCAGGCACTGTTCTGAAAATTTTATAATAGGTTTTTCATTATGAATTCACAAAACTTAGGAATTTGAGCTCTAAGTTTTTTATAATTTATTATAATACATCATCATTTGGTTTAACAATGGTGGCTGTGAATTGGTAAGTATTTGAATGTTTCCTTAATAATTGAAACAGTTTAATTTCTGTTATCTGGTATATTTACTATCCAGGCATACTCTACATTAATTTTCTTGTAAGTTGCAATGCAATGCATTGATTTCTTTTACTTTTATTTTTGTTTGTCTGAATCGGAGAACAGGGGTTATGTTTATATTCATGCCAGGTAAGATGAATCTGTCATCTACCTCTCGCACTTTTTACCTATACACGATTACAATATCAACTTACTTATGTTATTTTAATTTCTCTTACTTAATATTTCTGCAGCTTAAGCCTGTATTTCATTAGTTTTCATGTAAACTGTGCCATTTTTCTGTATTTGTGTTATTGGTTTTCTTTACATATGTAAAAGAATATTTTGTTTACAAATTAAAAAAATCCATGTCAGAAACTTTCTGAAAACTCCCGGGAATTTTTAATATTTCCTTCCCAAAAAACCCGGTTTATTCCCGGGAATAAACCCGGTTTTTTCCACCCTTTGCATCTCTACCAACAATTAATATTTTTCTGTTCTCGGTTCCAGATTTGTTACAACAAAAAAGTGCTGTAATTCGTTTCTTTGAAGTTTTTCCTCCAATGCATTTGTCGTCATTAAATGTTAATGTTTTTCTCGGTTCAAGTTGATAAAATATTCCAGCGTCGTCAACATTAAAAACATCATCGGAGCTGTATGTCTTTATAAGGGCAGTTGCTTTTCCAGCTCTCCATTCACTTACAGTCTTTGTAGGTACATCACTTGCGTCGCCTCAAATTGATTTTATTACAATTCCATGGTGAGTACGGAAGCGATTGGGCCATCCAACACTGACTTGGAAATTTTCGATACCAAGCATTGTTCCGAACTCTTGAGCTTTTTGCCTTATCAGAGGATCACATTGCGTGAACGAACATCGGCACAATCACTTGAACACGGCTTTATCGACAACTTGAAATTGGGACTGTCGCATTCGTTTTCTATGGGAACAAATGCTTGCAATTTGGAATTGTCTGTCAATATTTTCCTTATCTTTTAGAAATGATAAACTCGATGGTGTTATTCCATATTTTTTTTGCCACATCAGCTTTCCGCAATCCTTTATCAATCTCAGAAATTATAGACTTCTTTTCTTCCAACGAAAATTGTTTTCGTTTCACACAAGCCCTATTTTATCAATGAATGAAGCAAGAAACACACTGCAACAGGTATTGGCGACAAAGACATCCCAGAACAAGCACAAACACTTCTTTCACAGTGAAGTCCACCCGCTGTCTGTCACGTGATCATTTTGAAGCGTATGGGCTAATGAAAAAAAGGAATTCGGAAACAGAAGTAAACAAATGAAAAAATAGCAAAGGAGAGAAAAATATGAAATAGCACCTGTCACCAAAACAACGTTATTTTTTAACTTAGACGTGCTATTCGAAGTATATTTCATTTCTGTTAAGCAATTGAGAAAAAAGAAAAAAAAGCTCGATGGAGATTTTTCGTTGTAACGGAATTCCTAGTAAAATGCACTTCGTTAAATCGGAATTCTTAATACATTGGGGTTAATGAAATTTGAAAAGGGGATTTGTCAAATTTCGTAGTAACGGGATTTTTCGTTGTAATGGAATTCGTTGTAACGGGAATCTACTGTATATCAGTAAGGTGGATTACAAGAGGCTTATTATAGAATATTGTATGTATAGCATTCATCGATCATTTACAGGGAAACACAACAGAATTCGGTACTGTCTGTTAACAATAATTGCTGGAAGTGCATGTTTAGTTGCTGAACGAGTGTTTAAATTTAACTTATTTTTGTCTATTACTTGGTGTGTATAAATTGTATATATCCTATACAGAACAGCACAAAAGCTCTCGAATACATTTACGTTTATTGACGGAAATTCCAAAGGGGAATTTTAAACTGTGGTACGCGTTTCCTATCTGAACTAAAATTTAGCCTTCTATGTAGTATATATGCAAATCTATAGACCCTGTACAGGGCTGCACAAAAGAATACGGATATTTTTCAGAATATTGCTGGTATTTTTTAAAGTGCGTTTTAAATGTGTTATGCATTTTCCAAATTATTTACTTAGATATCATCTTTCACATTATTAGACGGTATAGATTTGTAAAATTGTTTCGGAAGTGTTGGAAGGTGTTACACAATTTATGCTTGACGCATGATTTTTCGTTCTTGTTTAAAAAAGTCTTAGGATTGTATATAGTTTTTGTTACTCGAACACGCTAGAAAATTTAATATAATATCATATACCAGTATAATACAATAAATAACTTGGAGTCGTTTTTTCTTTCTCTTACAAATTTGTTGTTCAGTCTTTCTGAAATTTAAAGTGTTTTATACAGGGTGTCCGAAAAGTCTGGAAACCGTCAAATAACTCGAGAAATATACATCGTATTGAAAAACGGAAAAATGCATGTTCAATAGTTTTGAAAAATCTATTTAGGGATATCAAAGTTGCCATTTTTCTAAAATATTAAACACGTATTTTTCCGTTTTTCAATACGATGTATATTTCTCGAGTTATTCGAGCGTTTCCAGACATTGCAATGGTAACAATTCTCACAGCATTGCACTCGATTACAGCGACATCTGCAATGTTTCGAAGAAAATGTTAAGTACAAAAGTTACGTATTTTTTCCCGTAGAATCCGAATCTGCAATAAAAAATGGGGGTCACCATTTAAGATTTCAAAATTTTCCCCCTTTCCCCCCGGGGGGGGCAAAGTTGGGGAGGGGGCAACTTTCATATCCCTAAATATATTTTACAAAAATATTGAACATGCATTTTGCCGTTTTTCAATCCGATGTATATTTCTCGAGTTATTTGACCGTTTCCAGACTTTTCGGACACCTTGTATATAACAACGTGGAATATATATTTTTCTTTTTCATTTATTAATGTCTTTGGATGTAAAAAGTGGAATAAAAAAAGATATGATGATATGTGTGCTTACACAGCACTGTTAAAAATAATCTACTTAAAAATGTGAACTTTTATGTACACGTTTTTTGTTAAGTAGAATTGCTTCAAAAATTGCTTCAGTACATGATTTTTTCAAATATAAGTGATAATCTGGACTTAAAAGTAAGCTTGTGAATAAATATTAATATAATCTGTTTAAGTCCTATATGTACTCAAAAATATGAGTATGTGTGTTTCTATACATACTTGTGTTCGACACCCTGTATGTACTCAAAAAATGAGTACATGCGTTTCTTAAATTTAAGAGTTAAGGACTCGGAGCTATTATAAAATCGGAAAGTACTCAAAAATGAGTACATTTTGCTTATTAAACTATGCAGTTTTAACAGTTTGTGTATATAATAAATGAGTTTATATATAGCAGAAAAATTTCAAATTTGAACCCAAATGTAATCGTTGTAGATTCTTGTATGTATTTATATAGGAATAAGGAAGTATTTCAAATTTGAAGCGAAAAATATTAACATTTGATTCATTTATGTATTCAAAAATAAGTACATACAGAAAAGAAATTTTAGATAAGAGGCCAAATATATTCATTATCGATTCCTCTATGTATTCAAAAACTAGTACTTAAAAGTATAAATATTTCAGATTTAAAACTTAAAATAATCATAATGGATTGATAAACGTATCAGTTTGTGGTCTGCATACGAGGTACATACGAGGGTCGATCCAGAAATAAGGTTCCAGTCAAATTTACAAATAGACAACAGATATTTATTCTCATAGAAATTTACATCGTTGGAAACAAGAAAGTTTGCTCTATTTCTCTACATAATCGCCATCTTTTTCTTCACATTTTTGTAGACGTTGCTACAATTTCTGTATCCCAATGTCGTAGAACTCCGGCGCCAACCCGTTGAGGAAGCGCTTCACCTTTTTTTTTGACGTCATCGTCGCTCCGGAAGCGTTGGCCACCCAAGTGTTCCTTTAACTTGGGGAACGAGTGATAATCACTAGGTGCGAGATCCGGACTGTAAGGTGGGTAAGACATGACAGTCCACCCAAATTACGTGAAAAGTTCCTGGGTTTGACAGGAGACGTGAGGTCGGTCGTTGCCGTGAAGCAGAGTCGTCCTGGCTGGCGGTTCTGGACGGGTGGAGTGCCTTTGCGTGCAAAAAGCGAATTACGGAACGAATCTCGCACTTGGCGGTATCAACAATGGGAACCTCCATCTCGGACAGCTGCTAAGTGATGAATGAGCGGCGCAGCGAAGAGCGGCCGGGGGAATCACGAGTGCGGGAAATGCCGCGCACAGTGATGTTGCCGTATTTCGCCTCGCACCTTCCCGTGCGGCTGGAGCTCTTGGGGAACCTTATTTCTGGATCGACCCTCGTATTTCAGATTTAAAACTTTATACAACCATTATTTATTCATTAATGTATTCAAAAAGAAGTAAGTATAGTTCATATTTAAAAAATTTAAATTGTGTATATACTTAAACTTGATTTTTAAATGTATTCAGAAATTAGTACATATATATATTTTTTTATTTTAAGTCTAAATACTCATGTTTAAGTCCTATATGTACTCAAAAATATGAGTATGTATGTTTTTAAACATACTTATGTCTGAGTCCCTGTATGTACAAAAACAATGAGTACATGCGTATCTCAAATTTAAGAGTTATGTACTCGGAGCAATTATACGATCGGAAAGTACTCAAAAATTATTACATTTTGCTTATTTTTAAGTATCCAGTTTTAACAGTGTGTAAAAAGATATACAAATGTTTCTTAATCAATGAAAATATAACGTAACGACTAACGTAAATATACAATAACCTCTTCCGAGTTACCCACAATTCCGTAAAGAATTCTTTATCTTTAGAAATCTCAAAATTAATATATTTGTGAGATTTAAAGAAGCATTTAACAATACAAACTTTCTTTTGATGTCACTGAGTTTCAGGAACGTTTCCGAGTAGTTTTTATAATGCATTCATTAGTTTTCTCAAACAGGGATATCGGTTTTTTTGTTTCGGGAACGTTTCCGAGTAGTTTTTATAATGCATTAATCAGTTTTCTCAAACAGGGATATTGATTTTTTTTTCGGGAACGTTTCCGAGTAGTTTTTATAATTGATTAAGGAATTTTCTCATACAGGGATATCGGCTTTTTGTTTCGGGAACATTTCCGAGTAGTTTTCATAGTGCCTTAATCAGTTTTCTCAAACACGAATATCGGTTATTAGGATGCTATCAATTCTACTTTAAACATTTTCAGCTGCATAATTGAACTTATATATGCAAGATTCATAAAATAATGTAAATTTTAATGTCAATTAGCATATTTTTTGAACATGGAAATGTTTACTGAAGATACGTTGATAGCGTCTGAAAGACGTATATGTCAGTTTGAGGAACCCCATTAATACACCGTGAAAACTACTTGGAAACGTTTCCGAAATTCTGCGGCAGCAAAATAAACATTGTTTTCATGAATGCTTATTTAAATCTCACTTGTATATGAGTTTCTGAGATTTCTAATGATAACGAACGCTTTTCGAAATCGTGGTTAACTCGGCAATGGTTATTGTATATTTCCGTTTGTGGTTATATTGTATTTTCCTAGGGAAAGAAACCTTTGTATTTTTTACAGTGTATGTAAAATTTTATGACAAGCGGCATGAATTACTTCTCTTGTCTTTCTCTTCCAGTTATTCTTTTTTTTTTCTTTCTTTCTTCTTGAAATATTTTAAAGCAAAGCACCCAAAATCAACAAAAAAAATTCTTCCCTGGCTAGGTGATAAACATATCAGGACCCTCCTTCGCTATCGTTGCATTATTTTGTCAGGCGACAAAATAATAACCACTTGAAATAAACCGAAAAAAATTCCACATTCCGTCGCATTTTTTAACCTTAAGGATTCAATGCAGGGTTGCAGATTGGACTCTATATTTATTAAGAAATTACGACATGTAATTTTTGCTTTATTTAATGATAGAAATTTTGTGATTACACAAAGTAAAAACTCTGTTTTCGGAAATTCGGGAGTGAACTCGAATTTTGTGAAAATTAAAAAAAGAGGCCAAAGTGTAGTGGAAGAGTAAAAACTAATTTAAACCTCGTGAGGCGTATAATTCTTGGAAAGATCGAAGAAGCGAGAAAAAAAAATATTATTTAGCGGTCCTCTTTTGATCTTTTGCAATTTCGCAAGTTTCAAGACTATCAATTTCCTGTTTCATTTTTTGTTTCTCTAGAAAATATAAAAATTAATGCAGACGCTGAAATTTATTTTTCTATGTATTTATGTACATGGAACATGTATGTGAATGTAAGCATATGCATGATTGCTGTTTGTTGTAATAAATCTAGATGCATGGATTTAATTAATAATACAGGGTGTCCCACAAGGTACGCAGCGTGTAATATGTACAGATTCGGATAGAGCACGTCAATATGAGTATTTTGAATGGTAACAAGTGGAGTCCCCGAATATAGCCTGATCGTCTCATTACAGGATGAACGTTATCATAGCTGCGAACTTTTACGCTTTTTTCCTACTACTAAAATTTTATAGTAAATTTTACCTTATGAAATCTCCGAAATCGCGGGATTCAATAAGGCAAAAATTTCTATAAATTTTTAGTGGTTACCACAAATTTGCATAATCATCTGGGGAATATTTCATTTTGTACACATCGTCATTTGGAATACCCACTATCGGATTCGTCAATAACGTCATAGCTGCCAACTTTTACGCTTTTTTGATACCACTAAAAATTTATAGAAATTTTTGCCTTATTGAATCCCGTGACTTCGGAGATTTAATAAGGTAAAATTTACTATAAAATTTTAGTGGTAGGAAAAAAGCGTAAAATTGGCAGCTATGATAACGTTCACCCTGTAATTAGACTATCACGCTATATTCGGGGACCTCACTTGTTACCATTCAAAATACTCATATTGATGTGCTCTATCCGAATCTGTACATATTAGACGCTGCGTACCTTGTGGGACACCCTGTATATTACTGATCTTGCAGGCGCTGAAAAGTATAGAATATGCCCATTTTTTCTATTTATAACCCAGCTAGATGCATGAATTTAAATTGTAACATATTACTATTCATGCAGATTCAAAATTTGTTTTGTGTTATGTATGCATGTATTTGTTATATGTGTGTAACTCAGGAAAAATAACCGCATGTTTATGTATTTATAACATTAATAAATACATGCATTTACATGTATTGTATGTGACATTACATGTACTGAATCAGTTGTAATGTGTTATAATAAATGCAGATGCATATTAAATCTAATAATGAAATAGGTCGTTAGATAACCCAAATGTTGATTTCAAAGTTAAAGCAAACGTTAAAAATATTTGCGTCGTATGTATTTTATAAATATACTCTGTGTATAATAAACTAGATAAGTACACATTTACAAGCATAATAAGAATACACATTTGCAAATATAACAAGGATGGTTATACATTAACTTTTTCCTTGAAAACTGTTGCAAATTAAAAAATATTTCTTAAAAATAAGGCAAATTTCGAAAGTTGTTAATGATATACAATGACGTTGTCCAGTAGTTAATTATTAAACCATTAATTTTAGAAGTTTACGTACAATTTCAAAAATGTTTCAAATGGTGTTCTTCATTATCTTAGAAGCCATTTATGTCAAAATTTATTTTTGTAAAGTTTACGAAATTAAAAATTTTGCACGATCACTAATAAGTATCTTAAAGAATACACTTGGGAATTGCACTTGGGGTAACAAAATTATGTTAATTTTAATGTTATATTTAGTGCTGTTAATTTATCATGTTTGTCTGTAAAACATGTTTGTTGAACTTCAAAATTGATAGCATTGAAAAATCCTGCATTCTGGTTTGACAAAAGTGATCAATACACAATAAAACATACTTGGAAACGATTTCTAAAATAAGTGGCTGCAGAATAAACTTTGTTTTTATAAATGCTTTTTAAAATCTGAACAAGAACGAAAAATCATGCGTCAAGCATAGATTATATAACACTTTCCAACACTTGCAAAATAATTTTACAAATCTTTACCGTTTAATAAAGTGAAAGGTGATATCTTAAGTAAATAATTTGGAAAACGCATAACATATTTAAATATCCAATTTCACGAATTACTAAAAATATTCGGAAATTTTTCCGATTTTTTTGTTCAGCGCTGTATATGATCTATAGATTTGTATATATACTACATGGGATGCCAAATTTTAGTTCAGTTATGAAACGCGTAGCACAGTTTAAAATTCTCCTTCTGGAATTTTCCGTCAATGGATGGAAATGTACTCGAGAAATTTTGTGATGCCTTGTATATGATCTATAGAATTTATACACACCAAGTAATAGACAAAAAATGAGTTAAATTTAAAAATGCATTCAGAAACTGAAAACGCACATCCAGCAATTATTGTTAACAGACAGTAGAGAATTCTTTTGTGTGTCCCTGTAAATGAACGATGAATGCTATACGCACAATATTCTATAGTAAGCATCTTGTAATACACCTTAGTAATATATATGAATTTCAATATGTTTGAAACAGTGAAACATTATTAAAATAAACAGCAAAAGATTTTTCTCTATAGATCGTAATGCAACGAAATTCCTTTGAGAGTCTCTGTAAAGGAACTATAAGGGCCATGCAGACCATATTCTATAGTAAGCCTCTTGTAGTGCACCTCAATGATATATATCAATTTCATTCTATTTGAAATAATGTAACATCATTAAAGTAAACCGAAAATAATTTTTTGCCATAGACCGTAATGTAACGGAATTACTTTGAGTGTCCCTGTAAAAAAAAACTATAAGCGCTACACACTTCATTTTCACCGTAAACCTCAATAACCTGCATTAATTGCATGTCAATCCGAATATATTTACGTGAGTTAGAGCAGACAGACGGCATACAGACAGACAGACATACCAAATTTATAAACACTTTTCAACTATGTTTGGAAAGTGTTAAAAATATATTGGTTTCTGAGGCTTCTAAAAATAGAAAACGTTTTTCACAATCGTTGGTAACTCGGAATAGATTGTTGTATAGTTTCATTCATTGTTATATTGTATTTTCCTATATCAAGAAACATCTGTAATTTTTTTACAACGTTTACTTGTTTAGCAAATTTTAATGCATTTCAGTTGTTCAGTATATTTTAACGTATTTCAAAGTTTTTGAAGCGTCGGTGTAGATGAAGAGTTCATAACATCATCGTTTTTAGATAAGTTCGTAATTATATAAATACGTAACACCTAGAGTCGTTGTCTGGTATGTATGTCTGTCTGTCCGCCTGTCCGCATATAACAGGGCAAAAACTACCCAACCAAATGGTTTAAAATTTAATATCTGTAATCGTTGTAGAATTTTGTCAGGTCATTTCAAATTTTATGAAAATCGATACAAAACTTAAAAAGATATTAATAAAAATATTTATTAAGTAATTAGAATTTTTTAATTATTTCTTTGTTATGGCAGCTTCCGAGGATTAATCGTAAAGAAACCGAGATGTATGGCGAAGTTATCTGATATGTATGACATCATAGTCATATATGACGGATATGACATTTTATAACCTCCAATACCAAGTTATAGTCACATTCTTCATTCTATTAAATCCTTTCATACATAATTAATTCAGTGATATCCCATGATAAATATTGGGTCTAGGTTGCCATGGTGATTATGTCATATTATTTCCCTATTACTGAATTTAAAAATCGAATTTGTACACTAAAATTGTTTAATTATAGCAATCATACAACCTACCGACAGTTCTTTTGGATAGATGTTTCCGAAGAAATAGATATTAAATGGAAAAATAGTCTAAATAGGGATTTCAAATTCTAAAAATTTCAAAGCTAGGCTTAAGTTTCCCATTGGAATTTTCAGTAAATGTCAACAAAGGATAAAATTTTGCCAACTTAAAATGTACTTATTTTATAATTCAAATACAACATTTGCTAAATGGTACATACATTAAAATCGTGAATTTACAACCACAATTAAACATCAACGTTTCATTTCGCTTCTGCGAACGTCATCAGGATGTTACAAACAAGTCGAAAATGTCAAAATGAGCATACACGTCAGAGTTCTGGAGAAAACATGATCGGAGAGTGCGCAAACGTCATCAAGTTCCCATGGTAACCAAGTGGATCATACCACTGTAGTGAAAAGAGGGGTTGGAAGACAAAATGAGCAGATTGTATTAATGGATTATAACATATTATGCCAGATTTTATGAATGTTATAGGATAAATTATCGTTACATGTATACTGCCCAAGCTTAATAATCGTAAGGGACTCTAAAATTTTATTAACATAAGAATTCTTGCAAGGGATTATGATTCTAGCCTCTTCAAAGTCAATTTTGCTACCTTCATTCGAAAAATAAAACCTTGCGAGAGCTGTACTCTGTTTTGATTGTGAAAGATCTCTCTTGTGCTCTTTTAATCTTTCTGAAAATTTTCGTTTTGTCTCACCGATATAAACCAACCGTTCGTTATTTGGGAGAGTAATCGGTATTTCATAAACTCCGGCTTTTTGATGATTCTGGATTTTATCAATATTGCTACTAATAATTTGTATAAGATATGGAGGGGGGATAGCTACTAATTTTATATTGAATGTCTGAAGCACTTGTTTTAATTTTTCATATATTATCGGAACATAATGCATACTTCTGTAATTGATCTTTAAACTATAAACAAACTTTTGACCTGAAGGAGGGGGGGGTATTATACTGTCGAATAATCTTGTCAATCTGCGAAACTTTAAAACCATGATCTAAGGCAATACCTTTAATAAAATCTATTTCAGCGTTAAGTTGGTCACCTGAACAAATTCTATAAGCTCGCCTAATAAATGATTGAAATGCAGCAATTTTATATTTAAAGGGCATATTTGCACAAAAAGGTATTACTGTATTCTCTTTTAATGGTTTTCTGTATGCAGAGAATGTAAAATGAGAACTGTTCCGGTTAATCTAAACATCGAGAAAAGGCAAATTTGCATCCTGTTCTATTTCGAGAGTAAATTTAATGCTATCACTTAATCTATTTACTTCTTGAAGAAAAAACTGTAAATCTGGTAAAGTGTAGGTCCACAAGATGAACACGTCATCTTGATGACGTTTGCGCACTCTCCGATCATGTTTTCTCCAGAACTCTGACGTGTATGCTCATTTTGACATTTTCGACTTGTTTGTAACATCCTGATGACGTTCGCAGAAGCGAAATGAAACGTTGATGTTTAATTGTGGTTGTAAATTCACGATTTTAATGTATGTACCATTTAGCAAATGTTGTATTTGAATTATAGAAATTATGGTGCAATTGTCCTGTTTTTAAATAAGTACTTATTTTATTTCGAAAATGAATCATATCATAATAACAGAAGATAATTTTTTCAGTGAAATAATAACGATGATTATTTTTACGTTGTCTTGTATTCAATATTTGCGCATAGTATAATTTTAATGTAACATAATTATAATTACTTGTTTCTAAAAGTGTATTGAAACTATATATCCGTGATATGAAAATCTGCACGTAAAATAAATTTTGTATTCATTGATATTTGCGGTGTGCGGATACCATAAAATATTGAAGTGTAATCGCATATCCAAAGTCTATTGGAGTTCTTTTACCTGCGGTTTGTTATGCTGAACTGCATCCTATAACAGACCAGATCATAATTAGCAAAAGATTGTCTGAGTGAAATGTGTCTGCCGAAATTATCTAGGAGAGCTCAGTAACAACAGCAATGACAGTTTAAACCATTCTCCTGAGTTCAAATCCGGTCATGGACACGTTTCTCTTCAGTTTTTAAAATTTTCAACTGTTACGATTTCTTTACTAATCAGTGTGATTGCGTTAAAATAAATAAATGTAATCATGAATCCAACGTTTATTGGTGTTCTTTTACTTGCTGTTTATTCTGCTGAACTGTTTCGGATAACAGACCAGATGCCATTGCTGAAAGGTTATCTAAGTGAAATATGTCCGTCGGATTTCTCCAGAATAATTTATTTGGAAGTGCGTTTGAAACTTTTGTCAAGGTCCTGGGTCCGAATCCCTGTCCGGACAATTTTTTTTCCAGTTGGAAAAACTTGCCTACTTGGTTACAACTTGTTATGATTTTTTTACCAATCAGAAAGATTGTGGTAAAATAATCAAGAACAATTAAAACATAGATAAAATGCTTAAGTGATACAAAGAGAAACACAAAAGGCTTATAATAACCTTTTAATGATCGACATATGTTTCAGCGCTCATACGGCGCCATTTTCAAGATATATAACGATAAACAAAAATATTCTCGCAAATTTTTGAAAATAAACTTGAAGACATCGTTTATCGTTTTGTTTATCGTTATATATCTTTAAAATGGCGCCGTATGAGTTCTGAATCATATGTCGATCATTAATAAGTTTATATAAGCCTTTTGTGTTTCTCGTTGTATCACTTAAGCATTTTATCTATATTTTAATTATAATTAGTGATCTTATTATGTGATTATGTAATTTGTAATTAAGTACAATAAAACAATTAAAACATCTTAGAAAAAGGACAATACAAATTGGCTTTATTGGGGGCAGAAGGCGGCGCATGCCAATGCTTATTAACACATCTCCATTAATTGAAAAAAAAAACTTTCTGTTAAATTCTTCATTCAAAATCATTTTGAAGATAGTAAGTAGTAATTCAGCCTCTACCATTTATTTAAAACTAAAAACAAGTTTGAAAATCCATGCTTGTCAAAGCTTTCCGATGGTTGCAAAAAAAAAAGAGAATTTTCTGTTCTCTCCGTGGTAGTGACAGCTCTGAATGTGACGCAAACAATGCAAAAGGTTTTAGAAACCTTACAAGAAAAATCTATCTTCTCCAATGTTGAAAATTCCTGAAATTACGTTTTTAAATATGTTATAAATCATATACATGGCTGAATAAAAGTATTCGGATATTTTTACGGATATTGTATATGTTGGAAATATATGTTGAAAATTCCTGAAATTACGTTTTTAAATATGTTATAAATCATATACATGGCTGAATAAAAGTATTCGGATATTTTTACGAATATTGTATATGTTGGAAATATATGTTGAAAATTCCTGAAATTACGTTTTTAAATATGTTATGCGTTTTCCAAATTGTTTACTTAGATGTTATCTTTCATTTTATTAAATTGTAAAATTATTTGGGAAGCGTTGGAGAGTGTTACATAATCTATACTTGACGCATGATTTTTTGTTCTTGTTTTTATTTATTTAAAAAATATATATTATCTACTTGTGTATCTATTATTTATTTCAATACTGTCTTGATTTTTAAGTAAAAACTAATGCCTTTCTTCAGTATACAACAAGAGTCTAATATGAATAAAAACAATTGATGAGGACCCAACGTCCAATAGAATGGACATCAATTTTTTTTTGGTTTATGCTCTAAAATATATTTTTAATTACTTAAACCGCTATGTCATTTCATTGATACAACACTTAACATTAGATTTGTGTAGCATTAATATAAAAATACTTATAAAATATATATATAATTACAGTTAAAACTGTCTGCTTACCTTTAAAAGTCTTTTTCTTGTTCTCTGCTACTTTCAAATGATTAAAATACATATTTAGCTGCAATTTTTTTATGATTTCAGTGCACAGATAGCAGCACTAGACTATCTAGTACAATGGACAGCAAGTATTTACAAGTTCGAACTGAAATTAAGTATTTTATATAAAAAATAAAAATGTCCAATAGAATGGACGCGGGGTCTCAAGAGGCTAGACCAACATATGATCCCAACATAGGATCATATGTTGGTCTAGGTACGAACGCACCTCATTCGTCGCATTTGACATAAAATTTCCAACTTGTATAACTTAACTTAGTTCATGCATGTAAAAATGGAAGCTTTTAATTGACGTATCACTTTCTTAGATGCTAGATTTATACAAATTATGTACATAGGTGTGTTTCCGATCAGAATAAAACATTTTAATATTTTTATACATAAATTATAAATTCATAAATTAATTTTAAGGCATTTTTCTGTTAACTGGGTGCAGGCAATAAATATCCAAATATTCTTTATGGTTAAAACTGTATACGAGTTACAACAACAATATATTAATTATGCGTCATATCACGCCCGCTAAAGGGTCTAGCCGGATAAGCATAGCAAAATGGCCCCCCACGGCCGATGTCCGAAATAACATGTATGATAATAAAGCATTCCATGAGAATATAATATAGAGTGTTTTTAGCCCGTGATCTTGAACTGTTATCGAGATAATCGGGGAATTATGCGCGGGCGCCACTATTTTTCAAATGCGTTTTTCTCAAAAAGTATGAAAGTTAAAAAAATGAAACCAAAACCAGGGGTGCAAAAATCTAGGCGTTAATGGGCTGATTCCCACCACTAAATTTTATTAGTATTCTTCGTCCAATTTTATTAGTATACTTCACCTAATTTTTATCGGTATTCTTATTAGGCGAGGAATACTAAAGATTTAGTGGTGGGAATCGGCCCATTGTCGCCTAGATTTTTGTACCCCTGACCAAAACCAATTATTAAAAAATATATTAGTTTGTATTATATATATTTTTTCACATTTTTATACAATTTTTAACTTAGCAAAGTAAACAAAAATATTTTTAAAAAATGATTAGTATAGTAATATTATATTTACATCAACCAAAAAATTACAGAATAATGCTCAAGGTATGTACTTTAATCAAAAAAAAAAAATTGCGTTAAAATCGAAGATGCGGTTTTTGAGTTTTAACAAAAATAATGCTAACAACGTGTTGGAATTATCCTATCTTTTCTTGTTTGAATTTGTACAATTACGCGCGTGTTATTGTCACTGCAAAACAAATACAATAAGTGGGTTGTAAGTACATACGTAATAATCTGTAAATAATTAGATATCTCGCTCTTTTAATAGAAAATGAAATAACTCTAAAATAACAAATTTTCAGCACAGCTGTTTTAAATTTTTTTAAAATTAAACAGTCTTTTGTTCATTATTAAAAGATTCTTAAGTATGCCTTTTTCCTGTGATATTTTTTTGGTTAATAAATTTATTTAGGTTATTCTAGAAGCAATAACAATTCAAAAGTGTCACTTTATCACAAAAAATAATGTAAATACGTTGGAAAAGCATAGTGACACTTTTGCCCACTGGCGGCGTAATAGGCCAACTACCACTGTGCCGTTTTACCAGATAAAAATATCAGTGCTCAGGACTTAAAAACTCAAAAATGACGATTTTGAAGTTGTATCACTTTTCTATTAAAGGAGCTATGTTTAGAGGCCCTTTATTAACAATGGATTAACCATTACAATATTAACTAATATTGTTTCACATAACAGTGTATTTTTAATCAGTTATGATTAATCCCTTCGCGACGAGCGTCATATACAGAATTTTTAATCTTTTACCACCGGTTCTTCAAAACAGAAATTTTCGCCTAATTCAATCGCAGAAATGCTAGGATTACATAAGGCAAAGCATACAATAAAAAATAAACAATCGAGATTCTGAGCATCTTATGTGTCACGTATACGTGTCGCTCGTCCCCATGGGGTTAAAAGTTCAATTTTTACTATAAAGGAGATAATTATAGAACATTTTAGAAAAAGAGCCTTTTCGAAAATTTTTCAATAATAATCATCACTATTTTCATTTATCACGACACTAATATTATCAAACAAAAAGATTTTTAATAATATTTCAGCAGGGAGTATTTATCGTGACAAATATCTTCCATGAGATTTCATCCACTTGCCACATGGGAGCAAAACCCAACAGTCCTGTTACCATTAGGACAATCACAGAAGTACTTTTGAATGCCGTCAATGTTATAACTGTTAAGGATATAGTCAACGTACACGCGATTGTCATATGTGAAGCTGTATAGGCTTGTTCTTTAAGGAAAAGGACATATTTACAATCAAAAACTTCTGTCAACCAATCTATCACTATATTTTTGATGTAGCAGGAATCGCCAGACGACGTAGGCCAATCATATCATAAACCTGTTTAACTGACCAATCAAATCGCCCATCTCATGTGTACAGTAGGAGTCATAAAGAATAAACAGGTTTTTCTTACTATCCAACAGTAATTTAACCAACAATGACGTCAGCTGTCCTTTCCTTATATGACAATCGTGCTAGGCATGGTAGGCAAAATTTACCATTTGATTTGTGAGTTCTTGATAATATTATGCAAAAGGATGCGCAGTACCTAAAAATAAGAGAATTGAGCAATCAATTGATAGCAGCGTATTTCTGCAAATACAAACAGGAAAAGTTTGGAAAATTTTAACAATGTGTTAGCAATATTTTTATTATAGCTCAAAAAGCGCATCTTAGATTTTAACGATTTTTTTTTTTTTGATTTTTTTTTGTTATAGTCTTACATATTTTGTATAAGTACAGAAAGCGCATCTTAGATTTTAACGATTTTTTTTTTTGTTATAGTCTTACATACTTTGAGCATTATTGTGTAATTTTTTGGTTGGTGTAAATATAATATTACTATATTAATAAAATTGTTTAAACATATTTTTGTCTATTTTTCTATGTTAAAAATTGAGTAAAAATGCGAAAAAAAAATATAATATGAACTACTATATTTTTCAATAATTGGCGTTGGTTTTATTATATTTTTTTTACTTTTATACATTTTCAGAAAAACGCATTTGAAAAATAGTGGTGCCGGCGCATGCCTTCCTGATTATATCAAGGACAGTTGAAGGTCAGGGACTAAAAACACTCTATATTGTATTCTCATGGTCAGCTTCATTACCACATATGTTATTTCAAACATCGGACAGGGGTCCATTTCGCTATGCTTATCCGGCTAGACCCATTGGCCAACACAGTGTATGAGATTTTCTAAACACTAAAAGGAAGAAAATAAAATATAAAATAAAAATAATATAATAAAGTTTTTTTTAAAAGAAAATACGCTCTTATCAATTGATAGTTTAATATTACTCAAATACTTAAATACTTAGAAAACAATTTGGGAATCTTGAACGAAGAGATCATTTACCAAATCACAACATATACCTGTTCGAAGAGAAAAAGTCCTTCCGGCCTGTACCGGGAGGA
The DNA here is from genome assembly GCA_963931845.1 of Maratus michaelseni. NCBI lineage: Eukaryota > Metazoa > Arthropoda > Arachnida > Araneae > Salticidae > Maratus > Maratus michaelseni. The sequence goes on along the minus strand of OZ007598.1, from coordinate 214,467,174 downwards.
AAAGGTAGCTTTCCTATATATTCGTTTTAAAGTTTTAGCTAATGTTACTCGAAAACAGAAAGTTAAAATGCAAAGAAACGTTTACAAAAGATTCGTTAATACTGAATTTGAATAAGAAATTCGCCAAATTATTGAGCAATAGCCAAATTGGCTTCATTTATGAAGACTTATCTTGGTCGCCAAATGTCGCCAATTTTGGCGAGAATTTGGCGCTAACGGATATGAATATATAGTTTTATGCCTATGAATGGGAAAATTATTACAACAATGAAAGAAAATAATTTGCGAGTAATCGCGTTAATGTGCTGTTTTGTTTCAAAATGTCAGCCACCCTAGAATTTCAAACTGCTCTATCTCAGCCATTTTTTAAGATAGAGGTAAACCAAAAAATGCTCTGGAATCCTTGTATCAAGGCCTAACACGTAAGTGTAAAATAAATTTGAATTTTTAACTTTTTGTACATTTATTTTAGTTTTAAATTTTTAAATGGCCGCCATCTTGAAACAAAATGGCGGACCAAGCTAGCCAACGAACTCGGTCGAGACATGGGTGAGCTTAATACACACAATTAGTTTCATCAAAATTGATTTATAAATACGAGCGTTATCGTATGACATAGGTCAGATATATATATGGATATATATATATATATATATATATATATATATATATATATATATATATATATATATATATATATATATATATATATATAAATCAACATTTGAACGGAGAGTGGTTTTGGGGTCTGGGGGTCATGATCGGTGAAAATATATCGAAATTTTCCGGAACTGCTTTCCTCCGAACGGCTGCAATAGGTAGCTTTATACTTTTTTGTATTGAAAGCTACCTAAAAATTGAAAAAAAGTCTAATATATGTAATTTTTAAATACGCCTTTATTTGTTCTAATAGTAAATCATGTTCTTAACCCCTTGGAGGGCAAGCACGCGGTCTAAAAATGCTAACTTTTGCGATGTTTCGACACCAGTAAATTTTAATTATGAATTTTTACCTTCTCAAACTGCTAAAAAGAATATTAAATATTTTCATTTAATAATACTGGTGGCAAAGTTATATATTAAAAAGTGGTATATATTATATACCGGTGCCCCTCAAGGGGTTAAATCTCAAAAATGGCTATTTTTTCCAGTTAAATTCTAATTTTGAGATTTAAAAATTATTGAAGATATTATTTTAAAAACTCCAACAAACATATCTTATCAAGTGAAAAGTAAAATACTACTTAATACTCTGATGTACGTACAAAAGACCGATGTCGATTCCAAATTCAACCAAATTACAGTCGTCAAAAGGTAAAAGGAGCAAAGCAGGAAAAAAGTAAAACCTCCTTCGCAGAAGATGGATTTAACATGTACTATGTCCAAAGGATTCTTGCATTCTTTGCACTCGATTTAATGATGTCACCCAAACCGAAGCTATCAGAGACTTTTAACGTTTTGCATTCTAATCTGAAAGCTTTGATATGTGCGGATTTCAAATTCTATTTTTAGTTTCAAATGAACGACAGAGACTGAATGGAAATTGTATATCCTAAAGTGACATTGAATAAAGGAATCCAACACAGGAGTATAGTGTTTTATAATACTGTCTGCACCTGGACTTCACGAGTTACAGAACATTGGTGAAAGCCATTTTTTAAATTAACAATTCTAAAAGATATTTTATATTTAAGATATTCTTTTAGATTTTTCTTTAGATTTTTCCAAAAAACATTATTATTTACCCATCATTACGGTAAATCTTGTAATCGTTTAAAATCGAAAAATATTTTTTGACAGATTTACACGTTTCAGACAATGGAGATTCGTAAAAACATATACAGTCAAAGCACCTTATAACGAAATCGAAAGTGCTCCAAAGATTTGCTCGTTATAACGTGCTTTCGTTAAAACGTTATAACGAATTATTTCGTTAAAACGTTATAACGAATTATTTCTGTAAAACGTTATAACGAATTATTCTGTTAAAACGTTAGGACGAATTATATTATTATACAGTAAGAACTCCAATTATCCGGACTAATGTGATCTGAACGTTATCTGAGTATGCAGCAGCAGTGTTGAATTCAGGGGGTGGCCCGGGGGGACATTCCCCCCCCCCCCGGAGCATTGAAATGTCCCCCCGGAAGATTTGAGATTGTATGCTTTTAATGATAAAAAAGTGCAATTTCCCTCCCGGAACTCTACAATGCCCCCTCCCCATAGCCACAGAAATCCCTCCCGGAGAAAAGTGTCTGAATTCAACACTGATGCAGCAGTCCGGATAATGAAGGCAGTCATAAAAAAGGGCGATTTATTACATAAAGATATCCCTTAAAATTGCTTTGTTTAATAAAAAAGAAACTGGGTCTTATGCATTCATATTAAATTAAAACCTTCGTAGGAAAGATCACATTTACTAAAAAATGTGAAAAGAAGAAAAGCGTTAAATTAAAAAGTAATTTCAAGAAAATTATATTTTTACAAATATATATGTACAAATCATATCATAAAATTAAAATTTCGTGATTATAGATCTGGATGACTGGATTTCAGATAATTAAAGAGATTTGTTGTATTATTTTAACGGTATATATATATACATACACACACATACAATATCTATGCTACACATGAAAAAACCGGGCAAATTTAAATCTAAAAAGATATTATTGATTTAATTCTCTTAAATTGTAGTTTTACATACCTATATAGGTTTGAAAAATGAAGTTATCAAGCTCTGCTTTCTTTTCTTAACAGCATTATCTAATATTGTACGCTCTATTTTGTCAACATACATGGTAATTTCGTCCGTTAACAAGTTTCCATTATACATGTAACACACAATTTTCTGTAAATACTCGAGTGCATCAGATGGTAAAAGTTTCTCTCCAGCTTCTATTCTTTACTGACACTGCCAACGCACGACTGTACTTTGCAACGATGCACGACTGCATCTACTGTACTTTCTTTTAATGATATTCTCTTCATTGAACTCTTCATTTGCTATTATGTGTTCATCAACGTTAACGTATTGATCAAAGTTAAAGTCAGAAGTCGGGTTGAAGGACGATATCAGTTCATCTGCATCCTCCAATTCAGGTAAAGAAACAGTTTCATCACTATTTGAAGGTGATGGGAATATTCCCGAAACTGAAAAAGCGTTAACAATAGTTTCTTTCGAAACATCGCACCAAGCGTCATTTATCATATAAATTGCTTTCAGCAAGTCTATTTTTGTTTCTTTCTTGTCATCTGAATTCACGATTATTTTTTTCACAAGCACCTTCCGGTATTTAGTTTTAAACGAATGAATAATTCCTTGGTCTAGTGGCTGTAATTTGGATGTAGTGTTAGGTAGCAAAAAAAGTAATTTTATACATTTAAGACGAACAGAACTCACATGCGAGGATACATTGTCTAAAATAAGCAGAACTTTTTGTTTCCTCCGTAGAACATTTTGTTATCCAGGGGGCGCTGCCGAGCGCTCAAGACGGGATGATGCGCGGAGCGGATTCCCATTCCCGCCAGTAGTGATGTTTTTGCTTGAGACGTAAGCGCAGTGTACCAACCACTGCCAGTCAATTTTGTTCTCCTTGTAAATAAATGTAATTAGTTAAGTTTTAACTCCACTTTTTATTGAGTACGAAATGATCATCTTAGTTTTCTTAACGAAATACAGTCCAACGAGATTACCTGAGCTAATGTACGGAACATGTTTTGGTCCTTCGAGCCCCAGCGCTCATTTAGAACACTGTAAAGAATCATCGCCCTTGGATTTTTGTATGTAGTTATAGATAATTATAATGGCTACTATTAAAGGTACTGTAATCCTCAATCGGAAACGCGGAAACATACGCAGCCAAGTTACACGTATATCAAATGCAATAAAATCAAAACTTGGCCAGAAAGAATTGGAACTCAAGTTAAATGCTCTTCAAACGTTAAAAAAGAAAACAGATGAGTTACGCAACGAGTCGTATTCGGTAATTTCTGATGATGATTTACCGGAATTTGAAAATTCCTTGACGGAGATAGAAGAACAGGTAGAAGTTCTCGAAGTAAGTCTTCTTGATTTAATAAAGCCTAGTGTTTCTAATGTTGAATGTCAAAATAATAATGATAGAATTAATGCTAATGAGTCAAAAATTAAGTTACCGTCAATTAATTTACCCCAATTTTCGGGACGTTACACAGAGTGGTTTAATTTTAAACTACAATTCACCACCTTGATTGATAGCAATGACGAATTAAATGATGCTCAAAAATTATATTATTTACAATCGGCTTTAACAGGCCCTGTGAAACAATTGCAAAACATTGATGATTCTTATGCTTCCTTATTCGAAGCTTTAAAAAAACGATTTGAAAACAAACGGTTAATTGTAAATTCTCATATTTCTGAATTATTGAGTAACAACAAAATAAAAATTGAAAATGCGAAAGAAATACGCAATCTGGTAGATAATTTATTGAGTCATTTGAGGGCTCTGAAACAATTAGGACTAGAAAATAATAACTTATCAGAATCAATTTTAATGTATTTTGTGTTACAAAGAATCGATGATGAGTCAAGAAAGGCATTTGAAATGAGTCTTGACTGTAACGACTTGCCTGAATGGAATATTTTTATTGATTTTTTACTGAAAAGGGCTCAAGCTCTCGAAAACCTACAAAAAAGTAACACCGTTGCGAAACCTAGGTATGAAATTACTCAGAAACAAAGAAGTTTAGTATTACAGAATGACAAATTTAATTGCGCATTATGTAAACAACCTCATATGATATTTCGATGTCAAAGGTACTTAGATTTAGCGGTTCAAGAGAAATTGAACCAAGTAAGGAAGTTGATGTTATGTTATAACTGCTTATCGTTATCTCACGCTGTTAATCGATGTAATAAATTGCATAATAAGTGTAGGATTTGTTACTCCAACCATCATAGTTCTCTTCATGGAGCTAATTTTTCGAAACCTGCTTATGAAAATAGGCAAGTTAATTGTATTGCAAATGAACCGCAGTTGAAAACGGAAGATAACGTAAATTCTAATTCAATAGAACCCACCACAAATGCGTTAACATTGAGCTGTCAAAACAATTATGATCAAAATTTGTCTTGCTCCAGTTATAATGGGTTGATTTCGACAGCTGTGATTTATTTAAGGGGAAGTAATGATTCTCTTTTTCCTTGTATTGCGATTTTAGATACTGCGAGTAATGTCTCATTGGCCACGTTTTCTGTAGCAGATATGTTAGGGTTGCAAAAATATAAGGTCAAGTCATTAATTACTGGATTAAATGATTCTGTCTGTAAAATTAAAAGCAGAATAAATGTAGAAATTTCCAACAAGGATAGAAGTTTTAAAAAATTATCCAACATGTTTTTGGTTCCTAAAATCACTGATTTAACCCCTTCAAGCGCCGTAGACATTTCTAATCTGCACTTACCACAGAATTTAACCTACGCGAACCCAAGATTTTTTTAACCTCAGCGAATTCAAGTGTTATTAGGAGCAGATGTATATTACGAATTGTTATTAGCTGGTCAAATAAAAATTCCTAAAACTTCTATAATTTTACAAAATTCTCATTTAGGATGGATCGCGGGTGGAACAATACAAGATAGAAATGAAAGTAAATTCACGTGCCATTTAATAGAAAATCAAGATGAATTAGATTTGAAAACCTTTTGGGACTTAGAGACGTTGGGAATTAAAGATGACCCAAACAGTGTTAAAAACGAGAAAATTTTAGAAAAATTTCATGAAACTGTGCGTTTTGAAAATAATAGATATGAAATCAGTCTCCCTTGGACAAGGGATTGGAACCATTTAGAAAATAATTATAAAACCACCGAAGCGCGACTCTCAGGTCTTATAAAAAGAATGAAACGTGATACAAAGTTATACGAACAATATTGCAATATTTTGAATGAGTATTTAGAGATGAACATAATTGAAAGTGTACCCAATTTAGAAAACCCTTCAGATAAACCAGTTTTTTACTTACCGCACCATACAGTATTTAGAGAAGATAGTGTTTATACTAAATGTCGAATAGTTTTTGACGCAAGTTCCCATGAAGCAGGACAATTGTCTTTGAACGACTGCCTTGACGCAGGAACTAATTTAAACCCTAATATTTTTCACTTATTGATTTTTTTCAGACTAAACAAAATTGCTTTTCTAGCAGATATAGAGAAGGCTTTTCTACAAATTGCCATAAACGAAAAGGACAGAGATGTTCTTAGATTTTTGTTTATAGATAAGAATCCTGTCGACAATGACGCATTTAATGTTATCGTCAACAGATTTTCACGCCTAACATTTGGCTTGAACTCAAGCCCATTTTTGCTATCTGCTACAATTAAGCATCATCTTAACAAATTTGAAACGGAATATCCAATAACGACAGAAGTACTCCACAATTGTATTTATGTGGACGACTTAATAACCGGGACAGACACAGTCGAAGATGCGGTGAACATTTTGGAACAATCTCATAAAATAATGAAGGAAGCTAGCATGAATTTACGGAAGTGGATTTCGAATAACAACCAGTTAATGGTAATATGGGATAATCGTGGATTTAGTACTATGCCACAACCTTTTGAGGATAGTACAATACATAAAGTTTTGGGGATATCGTGGCAACCCAAGCAAGATATACTTTTGATAGATATTGATAATTTGCTCGAATTTTTGCGTAATGCAAAAAATACAAAACGTTTTGTATTACAAGTTGCAGGTAGAATATTTGACCCTCTGGGTCTAATTTCTCCGTATACAATACGAATTAAATGTTTATTTCAAGAACTGTGGAGTAGGAACTTAACGTGGGATGAAGAACTGCCCTCCGATATTACAAAGACGTGGGAACAATGGTGTTCTGAACTTCCCCAGTTGAGAAATCTAAAAATTCAAAGGAACATTTTTCAGTTTCCCGATGACTCCAGTTACACCCTAACTTTGCATACCTTTGCCGATGCCAGCCCAAAAGCATACGGTGCTTCCGTGTATCTACAAATTGATTCACTAAGTGAATCTTCCTTAAATTTGATTACATCAAAATCCAGAGTGGCACCATTGAAAAAAGTGTCACTTCCTAGACTTGAACTTCTAGCAGCATTACTTGCTGCACGCTTAACTTGTGAAGTAAAAACGGTACTAGATCGCAAGGGACCATCGTCTATGTATTTGTGGACAGATTCGCAGATTGTCTTGTACTGGATCAAAGGCTCTGCGAACAGGTGGAAGTCATTTGTGGCGAACCGTGTAAAGGAAATCCAAGCTCTGACAGACCCATCCAGGTGGTTTCACTGTGCAGGGTCCGAGAATCCTGCAGATTTGCTAACAAGAGGTGTCAAGTGTGACCTTCTCGTTCAGAGTTCCAAATGGTGGACTGGACCAGAGTTTTTGAAAGACTTAGATCTGTGTAACAACGACCAGACTTTAGTGATTCCTAACAAGGACATATATATAAACGAACTAAAAAGAGACTCCGTGAACATTATTGATGATGATTTTGTTACATTAACTATTTCTCACGATAAACCGTTAATTAATCATATTTTTGCATGTACTAATAATTTTGTAAAATTAATTCGTATAATGAGTTTTATTTTTAGATTCACCTTCAACTGTCGAACTAAATTGAAGAGAAGAAGTGGACCACTATCCCTCGACGAGGTTCGAGAGGCCGAATCGTTTCTAATTCGGTCAGCACAAAGGGGGGAATTTAGGGAAGAATTAAAATGTCTCGAAAAAGGTAAGCCTGTTCACAATAAAAGTAGATTATCTTCCTTAAACGTATTTGTAGGAGAGGATGGATTAATTAGAGTTGGCGGCCGTTTAGCACATGCAGATTTGCCGCTTAACTCAAAGTTTCCAATTGTTTTGCCTGCCAATCATAAGTTAACGGATATTATTTTAAATTACTTCCATCTCAAATACTTTCATTTAGGCCCACAAGCGTTGCTTTTCCATGTAAGACAAAAATTTTGGCCACTTAATGGCAGAAATAATTGCCGAAGCATTGTTCACAAATGTGTGACATGCTTCAAGAATAAACCTGTTGTCAGCTCCCAATTGATGGCTGATTTTCCGGGGGAACGTGTGACACCAAATTTTGTATTTTCGGTGACAGGTCTGGATTACTGTGGCCCATTTTCTATTAAATTTAAAAATCAAAGGAAGGGCGTATTGAATAAAATTTATGTCGTAGTGTATGTGTGTTTATGCACCAAGGCAATACACCTGGACTTTGTTTCAGATCTCACAACTCAGGCTTTTATAGCTAGTCTAAAACGTTTCTTTGGCAGAAGGGGAAAATGTGCAAAAATCCTATCGGATAATGCAAAAACGTTCATCGGAGCTGACATAGAGTTGAAAAAATTGCATAAGCTGATTAGTTTCCCAGATGAGGAATTGTGTAATTTTTTAACCCATGAAGGTGTCAAATGGGAATTTATTCCCCCCAAATCCCCGAATTTTGGTGGCCTCTGGGAGGCGGCTGTAAAATCATTCAAGTTTCATTTAAAACGGGTAATAGGTGATCAAAAATTAACCTTAGAAGAGTTTCTTACTATACTAGCGGAAATTGAGGGAGTTTTGAACTCTCGTCCCCTTACCCCGCTGTCCCCAGATTTCGAAAATTTTGAAACCTTGACACCCTCTCATTTTTTAATCGGTAGACCTATCAGTTCGATCTCCGAACCACCTTTAGATAACATTAATGAAAATAGATTAGCAAAATGGCAGAGAATCACCAAATTTAGTCAACAAATTTGGAAGACTTGGAAGCGCGATTATTTAAATAATCTGCAGCAGAGGGGGAAATGGAAATTTAAAAAGGATGATGTACAGAAAGGAACTTTAGTACTAATAAAGCAGGAAAATTTACCTTCCACCAAATGGCAGGTTGGAAGGATAGTTGAAATTTTTAAGGGAAGGGACAATATAATACGAACCGTAAACTTACGGTTACCAGACGGACGAATTTATAAGAGAAATGTCAGAGATGTCTGTATATTACCAGTTCAGTAACAGATTTCTTTTCTTTCTTTAAGCAATTTTAAGGTATATATTATTTCTGTATGTAATGTTGAATTATAGTGCATTTATGATTGTATTATTATTGTGTATGTAAGTTGTTATATCTTATAATTTTTTCTTTTATGATAATTTTTGCAAATTTATATGTGAATGTATATTGAAATTGCATTTCAATCCCCGGGGGAGTGTTTCCTCCGTAGAACATTTTGTTATCCAGGGGGCGCTGCCGAGCGCTCAAGACGGGATGATGCGCGGAGCGGATTCCCATTCCCGCCAGTAGTGATGTTTTTGCTTGAGACGTAAGCGCAGTGTACCAACCACTGCCAGTCAATTTTGTTCTCCTTGTAAATAAATGTAATTAGTTAAGTTTTAACTCCACTTTTTATTGAGTACGAAATGATCATCTTAGTTTTCTTAACGAAATACAGTCCAACGAGATTACCTGAGCTAATGTACGGAACACTTTTCTTTTAGCTTTTTGCATCTCTTTGTCAAAATCTAAAATCCATTCTTCAAAAAGACATTTTGTCATCCAAGCTTTGCAGTTATGCCTGTACATTACAGGCAAAGCGTTCATTACGTCTTTTGAGATACATCGTGGATTCTTTGCTTTTCCAATTACAAGAGGTTTTCGCTTTTCAGAGCCGTCGGCATTACAGCATAATGCTAATGAAAGTCGATCTTTGCTCCTTTTCCCAACGTGGCAAGTCTCTTTGTTTAAAGTTAGGGTTTTATCGGGCATCAAACGAAAAAATAATCCAGTTTCATCCCTGTTAAATATATCTTTTCGATCGTAATCCTCAAAATATTTTAGAGTTTTCGTTCTTCCATTCTTCAATTGTTTCTTCTGAAACAGAAGCTGTTTCTTCACATAATTTTTTACACACAATTTCGTATCTTTTTTTGAATTTACTCAGCCAACCATCACTTACATGAAAGTCTTTATATCCAAATTTTTCCGCAAATGCGTATGCTTTTTCTTGCAAAATACTTCCACTAATAGGGATGTTTTTGGATCTTGCAACTTTAAACCATGAAAATAATACTTCCTCCACATCTGCATATTTCGCTGTGCGTATACGTTTAAACGATGAGGAAATTGCACCCTTTTCGAAAATTTTAAGAATTTTTTCTTGATCTTTCAATATTGTGCTAAGAGTGCTACTTGAAATCGCAAATTTTCTTGCTACATCACTTTTTTTAACATTATTGTCGACGCATTTTATAATTTCCACTTTCTCGTCTAAACTCAAACATTTTCTTTTGCCAGACATAGGCAGTGTACAAAGAGTTTTAAAAATTAACACGCGATAAATTCACAGGAAAAGCAAATGTCATCGAATAAAAAAGAACAATACAGTTCAGATAAATTGTCGCCTCTCTGTCTGTCTTAAAACACTGCCCCTCCCTCAAACGTCTCTTGGAAGTATTGGAAATATGTGATTGGCCGTAGAGAAAAATGTTGAATGTTATGTCATGGAAAAAAAGGTGGTATTTAAGAAATAATGTTTTTGGATCCTATTTCCCGCGGCGTTAAGTAAAAAAAAAAAATAAATAAAAAAAAAAAATAAAAAAAAAAATGAAAAATTCGCTATATCGTTTTTATTTTACTTTTCATGTTCGAATTGCTTTCGTTATACCATGCTTTTCGCTATAAATATTTCGTAATATCGTTTCGAATTCAGTATTCTTTAACACACAGACCAACTAAATGGTTATGAGCATTTCGTTATATCGTGCTTTCCGTTATATCGTATTTCGTTATAAAGTGCTTCAACTGTATTTAGAAAAAAAAATTTGCGTCCGTTTGTCTGTGAGTGTGTCTGTAAACGCTCTATTTCCCGAACAAATTAAGATAGAGACTTGAAATTTGGTATGTTCTTAGTATGTAATAATGAGAAGAAGGCTATTGATTTTCAGTAACCTCGATTATCCGAATTACGTTTTTCGGACTCTCGAAATATTTGATCAGATAAAAGGTATATAATTTTTTTAGAAATTGTTTATTTTAAGGACTGAATATAAATACATTAAAAAACACATAAATCTTGCATAAAGAATGAAGTCGATCGGATAATGAGTTGTCGAGATATTTGTTATTATATTTTCCAAGCTCTTCTATTTTTCATGACACTGTATTTCATTCAAATTTCAATTCAAAGATATATTTTAATTGGACGTTAGACGCTTAATTCGACGCAATAAACCGTTAGTTAATATAATTATCAATTTTGGATTATCATTCATCACTATGATTATCATTTTTGGAGTTATAAGGTTGTTTCTTTTGCGCAATTCAGTAATATAGCATTAAAAATTTATGACGTCATCAAGCTAGGATTTTATTCGAATTGCAATGCATTTTATAAATAGTTTACAAATGTTTTATTTTCATATTTTATATTATGCATATCCAGGATGGGTAAGTATTACGGTGACCCCCAATGACTAGGTTTTATACTAAATATATCAATAATGTATTAAAGTAAATTATTGAAATTTATAAAAAGCGATGCTTTCGCATTAGTCGCATGCCAGAAGTTAAAAGCCAAAGAAATCACAAAAGAAAAATCCCGAAATAAATACTCTAACTAATACTTATTTTCTTCTCCTGTCGCCATACCAAAAATGAATAATTTCAAATACTCAAAAGTAGAAAACAAAATATAAATAAAAGCAGCTGGAGATATTATTTTAAAATCTTCAATCGACGCATCTTATCAACTGAAAAGTAAAACAGAACTTCATACTCTGATATGTGTCTAAAAATCCGATCTCGATACCAAATTCAACCAAATTACAGTCGTCAAAAGGTAAAAGGAGCAAATCAGTAAATAAAAAAAGAAAACTGCCCAGTTAAACTGAGGGCATTGAGCTCACAGGCTATTCACACTAATTGTATATTTTACTCGTATTTCAAAGAATTTGAAATAAGCCCCTCGAAAAATAAAGAAATCGACAATATATTAAGGGGGGGCCTGCCCCCGTTACCCCCTCATAGTTAACTAATGAACCCCTTAAACTAATCAGGGAAGCCTCTTATTACAATGAATATATATATACAAAATTTAAAGAAAATCGGATAATGCTGCATGAAAAACCCATTTATCTAAATTAAGGGGGATTAGCCCCCCCCTTTCCCCCTTTATACTTAACCAATGAACCCCCAAAACTATTCAGAGAAGCGCATTATCACAGTAAACCTATATACAAAATTTGAAGAAAATCGGATAATTCTGCTTGAAAAACCCATTTATATAAATTAAGGGGGGATTAGCCCCCAGTTCCCCCCCTTAACCAATCAATGCCGAAAACTAATCACGGAAGCGTCTTAACCCAATGAACCTATAAACAAATTTTGAAGCAAATGGGATAATTCTGGATGAAAAACCCATTTATATAAAATAAGGGGGGGATGAGCCCCCCCCTTCCCCCTCTTTATACTTAACCAATCAATCCCGAAAACTAATCAGGGAAGCGTTTTAACCCAATGAACCTATAAACAAATTTTGAAGCAAATGGGATAATTCTGCATTAAAAACCCATTTATATAAATTAAGGGGGGTTAGCCCCCCGTTCCCTCCCTTTATACTTAACCAATCAATCCCGAAAACTAATCAGGGAAGCGCCTTAACACAGTGAACCTATAACCAAAATTTGAAGGAAAACGGAATAATTCTGCATGAAAAACCCATTTATATAAATTAAGGGGGAGGATTAGCCCCCCCGTTTCCCCCCTTTACACTTAACCAATCAGTCCCGAAAACTAATCAGGGAAGCGCCTTAACACAGTGAACTTATAAATAAAATTTGAAGGAAAACGGAATAATTCTGCATGAAAAACCCATTTATATAAATTAAGGGGGGTTAGCCCCTCGTTCCCCCCCTTTATACTTAACCAATCAATCCCGAAAACTAATCAGGGAAGCGCCTTAGCACAATGAACCTATAAATAAAATTTGAAGGAAAACGGAATAATTCTGCATGAAAAACCCATTTATATAAATTAAGGGGGGTTAGCCCCTCGTTCCCCCCCTTTATACTTAACCAATCAATCCCGAAAACTAATCAGGGAAGCGCCTTAGCACAGTGAACCTATAAACAAAATTTGAAGGAAAACGGAATAATTCTGCATGAAAAATCCATTTATATAAATTAAGGGGGAGGATTAGCCCCCCGTTTCCCCCCTTTATACTTAACCAATTAATCCCGAAAACTAATCAGGGAAGCGCCTTAACACAGTGAACCTATAAATAAATTTTGAAGGAAAACGGAATAATTCTGCATGAAAAACCCATTTATATAAATTAAGGGGGGTTAGCCCCCCGTTCCCCCCCCTTTATACTTAACTAATCAATCCCGAAAACTAATCAGGGAAGCGCCTTAACACAGTGAACCTATAAACAAAATTTGAAGGAAAACGGAATAATTCTGCATGAAAAACCCATTTATATAAATTAAGGGGGAGGATTAGCCCCCCATTTCCCCCCTTTATACTTCACCAATCAATCCCGAAAACTAATCAGGGAAGCACCTTAACACAGTGAACCTATAAACAAAATTTGAAGGAAAACGGATATTTCTATGAAGAGTTATCGCGTTACGTACATACATACAGAACCGGCGGGCACATAAGCTCTCAGGCTTTGATAGCCTATGAGCTAAAAAGTAAAATCTCTTTCGTAGAAGATGGATTTAGCTTGTACTACGTCCAAAAATCTTTTGTATTCTTTGCGCCCGATTTAATACTGTCACCGAAGAGATAAGAGTATTTTCAATTTTTGCATTCGAAACAGAATGCTTTGATAGGTGTGGATTTCACATTCTATTTTTAGTCTCAAATGAGCGACAGAGACTGAGTGGAAACTTTATGTACTAAAGTGACATTGAATGAAGGAACTGAACACATGAGTATCTATACTATTAATAAAACTTATAGATTTGCTAATAGATATAAATAGAGATAAACGTATGAACACAGACTTAGAAAATTTAATGCAGCAATTTCAGTAGCCTGTCTAAGACAACCAAGAATAAGTTTAATTAATTTTCCTATACAACATGTATCAAAGGTTCTTTTTTTCCCGTGTCCTAATGGTAGTGAAAAGCGAAACACAATAGTGATATTAATGCAAATTGAAATATCTTTATTAAAAAAAAGGCCTTCCGGCCTGTACCGGGAGGAAAAGGTAGCTTTCCTATATCTTCGTTTTAAAATTTTAGCTAATGTTACACGAAAACAGTAAGTTAAAATGCAAAGAAACCTTTACAAAAGATTCGTTAATATTGAATTTGAATAAAAAATTCGCCAAATTATTGAGCAATAGCCAAATTGGCTTCATTTATGAAGACTTATTTTGGTAGCCAAATGTCGCCCAATTTTGCCAATTTTGGCGCCAATGTCGCCAGTTTTGGCGCTAACGGATATGAATATATAGTTTTATGCGTATGATTGGAAAAATTATTACAACAATGAAAGAAAATAATTTGCGAGTAATCGCGTTAATGTGCTGTTTTGTTTCAAAATGTCAGCCACCCTGGAATTTCAAACTGCTCTATCTCAGCCATTTTCTAAGATAGAGGTAAACCAAAAAATGCTCTGGAATCCTTGTATTAAGGCCTAACACGTAATTAAAAAATAAATTTTAAATTTTAATTTTTTTGTATATTTATTTTAGTTTTAAATTTTTAAATGGCCGCCATCTTGAAACAAAATGGCGGACCTAGCTGGCCAACGAACTCGGTCGAGACATTGGTTAGCTTAATACACACAATTAGTTTCATCCAAATTGATTTATAAATACGAGCGTTATCGTATGACATAGGTCATATATATATATATAAATCAACATTTGAACGGAGGGTGGTTTTGGGGTCTGGGGGTCATGATCGGTGAAAATATATCGAAATTTTCCGGAACTGCTTTCCTCCGAACGGCTGCAATAGGTAGCTTTATACTTTTAGGTAGCTTTCAATACAAAAAAGTATAAAGCTACCTATTGCAGCCGTTCGGAGGAAAGCAGTTCCGGAAAATTTCGATATATTTTCACCGATCATGACCCCCAGACCCCAAAACCACCCTCCGTCCAAATGTTGATTTATATATATAGATATATCCATATATATATATATATATATATATATATATATATATATATATATATCTGACCTATGTCATACGATAACGCCCGTAATTATGAATCGATTTTGATGAAACTAATTGTGTGTATTAAGGTCACTAATGTCTCGACCGAGTTCGTTGGCCAACTTGGTCCGCCATCTTGTTTCAAGATGGCGGCCATTTAAACATGTAAAATAACTTAAAATCTAAAATAAATATACAAAAAATTTAAAAATTCAAATTTATTTTTTAATTACGTGTTAGGCCTTGATACAAGGATTCCAGAGCTTTTTTTGGTTTACCTCTATCTTAAAAAATGGCTGAGATAGAGCAGTTTGAAATTCTAGGGTGGCTGACATTTTGAAACAAAACAGCACATTAACGCGATTACTCGCAAATTATTTTCTTTCATTGTTGTAATAATTTTCCCAATCATACGCATAAAACTATATATTCATATCCGTTAACGCCAAAATTGGCGACATTGGCGACAAAATTGGCAAAATTGGGCGACATTTGGCGAAATATCGCCAGATTTGGCGATCGAAATAAGTCTTCATAAATGAAGCCAATTTGGCTATTGCTCAATAATTTGGCGAATTTCTTATTCAAATTCAGTATTAACGAATCTTTTGTAAACGTTTCTTTGCATTTTAGCTTGCTGTTTTCGTGTAACATTAGCTAAAATTTTAAAACGAAGATATAGGAAAGCTACCTTTTCCTCCCGGTACAGGCCGGAAGGACTTTTTTGTATTGAAAGCTACCTAAAAAAAAAAAAAAAAAAAATCTTTAATTGAATTAGTCATGACTCGCTCGATGTGGAAACGACGTACTTTCTTCGCGTGCGATTTCTAACAAAACAGTATTATTTTAAAAATCTACAACAAGGGCAGTGAGTTTATCAAAAATTGGAGACTTGTGACACTCACATCCGGGCTGATAAATGGAAACCAGTTTATGCCACAGATTTTCCTTAAAACACAATAATTTATTTATAACAATAAACATGGAATCAGCAGTGAAACGGCTGTATTTAATACATACGATCAGAAATAAACTGATTTTAAATAAAAAAGAAAACTGCCCAGTTAAACTGAGGGCATTGAGCTCACAGGCTATTCACACTAATTGAATATTATACTCGTATTTCAAAGAATTTGAAATAAGCCCCTCGAAAAATAAAGAAATCGACAATATATTAAGGGGGGGTCATCCCCCCGTTACCCCCTCATAGTTAACTAATGAACCCCTTAAACTAATCAGGGAAGCCTCATATTACAATGAATATATATATACAAAATTTGAAGAAAATCGGATAATGCTGCATGAAAAAACCATTTATATAAATTAAGGGGGGATTAGCCCCCTTCCACTTTATACTTAACCAATGAACCCCCAAAACTATACAGAGAAGCGCATTATCACAATGAACCTATATACAAAATTTGAAGAAAATCGGATAATTCTGCTTGAAAAACCCATTTCTATAAATTAAGGGGGGATTAGACCCCGTTCCCCCCCTTTATACTTAACCAATCAATCCCGAAAACTAATCAGGGAAGCGTCTTAACCCAATGAAACTTTAAACAAATTTTGAAGCAAAAGGGATAATTCTGCATGAAAAACCCATTTATATAAATTAAGGGCGGGATTAGCCCCCCCGTTTCCCCCCTTTATACTTAACCAATCAATCCAGAAAACTAATCAGGGAAGCGTCTTAACCCAATGAACCTATAAACAAATTTTGAAGAAAATGGGATTATTCTGCATGAAAAACCCATTTATATAAATTAAGGGGGGATTAGCTCCCCCGTTCCTCCCCTTTATACTTAACAAATCAATCCTTAAAACTAATCAGGGAAGCGTCTTAACCCCATGAATTTATAAACAAATTTTGAAGCAAATGGGATAATTCGGCATGAAAAACCCATTTATATAAATTAAGGGGGATGATTAGCCCCTCTGCCCCCCCTCTTTATACTTAACCAATCAATTCCGAAAACTAATCAGGGAAGCGCGTTAACACAGTGAACCTATACACAAAATTTGAAGGAAAACGGAATAATTCTGCATGAAAAACCCATTTATATAAATTAAGGGGGGGGGGATTAGCCCCCCCGTTCCCCTCCTTTATACTTCACCAATCAATCCCGAAAACTAATCAGGGAAGCGCCTTAACACAGTGAACCTATACACAAAATTTGAAGGAAAACGGAATAATTCTGCATGAAAAACTCATTTATATAAATTAAGGGGGGATTAGCCCCCCGTTCCCCACCTTTATACTTAACCAATCAATCCCGAAAACTAATCAGGGAAGCGCCTTAACACAGTGAACCTATAAACAAAATTTGAAGGAAAACGGATATTTCTATGAAGAGTTATCGCGTTACGTACATACATACGTACGTACATACGTACATACATACATACAGAACCGGCGGGCACATAAGCTCTCAGGCTTTGATAGCCTGTGAGCTAAAAACCGTTCGCGTATCTATGTAACCTCAAAAACTCGAAAACCACAGGGCGCAGGGCTAAGAAATTTTGCACACGGGTAGCTGGTAGGGGGCCCATGAACGATCGGGGCAAAAATTAGAAAATTTTAAATAGATTTTTGATAGATTAAATATTAATTAAAATCTATCCACAAAGAGATCTCATCAAAAATACGCTTTTATATCTGGTTTTATATCGGCTTTTTCATCGGTTGGTGGTATAAAATCTCCACAGAAGTAATTAAATAAATCAAGGTAGGGATGATTGCAATTCCCAGTCGAGTGTTTAAAATCGATGGATCAGAGATTATAAGTGATGGAGACAATCAACTTAATTATTGACCGTTGCCAAATGCTAAAAACTTAATTTTAAAAGATTTTATCGACTTAATGAATGATAAGCTGGGTTTAAGGTTTTTTTTACATGACATATATTAGTATGATAGAGATTATTAATACAGAAAACTTTATTTAACAGATTATTTGTTAAATTTGCGGGGATGGGGAGGGGTGGGGTAAACTACTTTTTATTATATATCACATATATTTTACTTGACCACGCGCCACCTGGCGGCGGCTTTTTCATTAATTGATCCTCCTTATTAATAAATCCAAATCTGCTGCTCTGATTTCAACTGAACTAATTACATTTAAGACATTTAACATTTTTTTTATTCACCCGTAACGTTTAATCGCTGTTTTATATAGATTATCCCGCTATTTTAGAATAACAATTTCCCTAAAAATTAAATTTATGTTCCTAATAAAAGTACAGAGACCGTATTCAATTGATGCATACCAACAGTCAAAGTTAGTGATTTGTTGTTGAGCACTTGACCACGCGCCTCCTCGCGGCCCCTCCCTCAAGGTTTTTTTTCTCTAACTGCGCTTTATTTCCAGAACTCAGGTAATTATGTTCCGAACTTTTCCAAACCAGTTCCATTTTGCTAAATGATCATAAAAATCAGCATTCATAGCTTCAGGGTGTACTTCTAGAAAACAGTTACCAGTATTTCCGAATAATAGTCTAAGCCAAATTTCAAATTAAGTTCCTAGCATAATCAAATGAATCAATCTTTAAAGATGCATACAGTGGCTCTTTTAATTTATCATTTGCTGAAAAGCACTTAAACATCCGCTCCCCCCCCCCAGCTCCTCCCTCAAGGCTTTTTGTCTAATTGTACCCTGTTTCCATATCTCAGCAACTAATTTTGTGATTTCAGTGCAACTGATTCCAAACATCATATTTAACTTAATAATCAACGTCTATATCATTAAAATAAATTTGTGAGTAGCGGGTACCACTATTTCCGAATAACAGTCTAAGACAAATTTCTTATTAAGTTCCTAGCTTAACCAAGCGAACCAATTTTTAAAGATGCATACTGGTCCTCTTAATTAGTCATTTTCTGCAAGACACTTGAACATCCCCTCCTTCCGGCGCCCCCTTCAAGGTTATTTTCTCTAACTGGGCCTAATTTCAATAACTCGGCTAATAATGTTCCCATCTTCTCCAAACCGCTTTTGTAGCCCGTCTACTATTACGATGCCTTAAGCAACGGGAACCTGTGTCAGATGTTCGTTCGGAAAGAGGTTTGTTTAGAACAGAATGCTCCCCTGGTGATGGAAGGTGGAAATAAAAGATTTTCCGGAGCGTACGAGCATGCCCGGTACACGGTGCCAAAGCCATCGGAGATCCGACAGAGTTTCGTTTTTTAAGAGATTTAAGTTTATTACACGGGTTCGGGCAACGCCGGGCGGGTCAGCTAGAATAATATACCCTATTAAAATCCGTGCGGGTATCTATCTATGTAACCTCAAAAACTCGGAAACCGCCGGGCGCGTGGGCTACGAAATTTGGCAAACGTGTTGCTGGTAGGCAGCCCATGAACGATTGGGGCAAAAAAAATCGAAAATTTTAAATAGTTTTTAATGTTTTTGACGAAGTTTTGCCTTTTTTATGTCAACCCGTAATCGTGTGAGTTCTAAACAGCTCTAAATGTTTACTGCAATGTGAGATATACATATTACGGACGCCCGCTGCAATAGTAAGAAACTGTAGCGGGTATTGCGATAATTCTTTTACCTCGCATGCAAATAATTAGAGATTACTTAATTGCGCTTCATTATTTCATTTTTTTAAATAAAGAAAAACATTTTATTACAAACATCAACAAAATTTTTATTCTATTTATTCCCTTATTCCAAATATATCGTTTTATCGTCTGCTGCCATAGCAACATAAATTAAGTTTCATTAAAAAAATGCACAGTAGTAATTTTTTTTTTCTAAATCGTATAGTTATTGAACAATTCAACACTTTAACAGGGGAATTAAATTCATTTTATTCACTTTTTAGAATCAAATTCATGAACTCCCGTGCGTAGAACGGGTTAAACAGCTAGTAGTATTTATTAATATGTGATCGTTTAGAAATAGAATTTGTTTAATCTGGGAACTGTATTTCGCGTTATGAAAAAATGACGGGAAAAATTAAAATATTGAAATGAGAAAGTAAATATTTTAATTTTGGAACTCATTTAGAATAGGGGTGGAAAACACGGGACACTAAACTGCAATTTTATAATATAATAGTTTGCATTAATTAATGATAGAAACTTTGGGAACAAAAAAAGGAAGAATATCATTCTAAAATTTTGGTGACAAATGTCCTACAGTTATGCAGATTTAATTTAAAAGAAAAATGCACAGCAAGATTTAAAGTAAATATGAGCAGAGGTAAGACACTATGAATTTCAGACTAAACACATAGAGTTTCTTATTAAAATCGAGATCGAAATCTTAATAAAATAAAATAAAATAAATCTTTCTTCTTGCGAAGAAGACTATAAAATTTCCAATTTTATGGAATTTAAAGAACTTCAATTTTAAAAGCGACAGTTAGTTTATGAATTTTTTTTCTGCTGATCATCAAATTATTTCATGTGCATCTATGCTTATGCTAATATGGATTTCTTATTTCAGTAAAATCCGAAATTTTTTAAATCACCTATTTTTTTTTAATAGACAAAAAGAGGTGGAACTTAATACATAGATGAAAGTTTAATATCTGAATATTGATTCTAAATCCAACAAAATTACAGTCGTCAAAAGGTACAGAGAGCAATTCAGGAAAAAATAAAACCTCTTTCGCAGAAGATGGATTTAACTTGTGCTGTGTTCTAAAGCTTTTGTGTTCTCTGCTCCCGATTTAAATCTGTCACCCCAATAGATCAGAGACTTTTCACTTTTTGCATTCTGAATTGAAAGCTTTGATATGTGTGGATTTCAAATTCTATTTTTAGTTTCAAATGAATGTCAGAGACTGAATGGAAATGTTTTGTCCTAAAGTGACATTGAATGCAGGTATAAGTGACATTGAATGAAGGAATCTATACACGGGATAGTGGCCCGTGGACCACACGTTTTCCACCCCTATTCTAAATGATTTCCAAAATTAAAATATTTATATTCTCATTTCAATATTTTAATTTTTCTCTTCACTTTTTCATAACGTGTAATACAGTTCCCAGATAAAGCAAATTCTATTTCTAAACAATCACAAATGAATAAATACTATACTCATGTGTTCAGTTCCTTCATTCAATGTCACTTTTAGGACATAAAAGTTTCCACTCAGTCTCTTTCGTTCCCTTGAAACTAAAAATAGAATTTGCAATCCCCACATATCAAAGCATTCTGTTGAAAATGCAAAAAATGCAAATTCTCTTATCTCTTCGGTGACAGTATTATAACCGGCGCAAAAAATACAAAAGATTTTTGGACGTAATACAAGTTAAATACATCTTCTCCGTAAGAGGTTTTACATTTTACTTACCCATCATACGTAGTATAGTATAAGTCTTGTAATCGTTTTAAGAATCGAAAAAAAAAATTGACGGATATTTACACGTTTCAGACACTGGAGATTCCCAAAAACATATTTCTAGATAAAAAAAAAAATGCCGTCCGTCTGTCTGTGTGTCTTTAAACGCTCTATCTCCGGAACAAATTTAGATAGAGGCTTGAAATTTGGTATGTACGTAGTATGTAATAATAAGAAGATGCCTATTGAATTTCAGTAACCTCAATTATCCAGTACTATTTTTTTCGGACTCTCGAAATATTCGTTTTGATAAAAGGTATATAAAAATTTTCGAAATTGTTTTTTTTTAAGGAGTAAATATAAAAAAAAAAACAAAAAAACAAAACAAATTTTGAATAAAAAATGAAGCCGATCGGATATTGAGTTGCCAAGATATTTGTAATCCTATTTTCCACACTTTTCGATTTTTCTTGACACTGTATTTTATTCAAATTTCAGTTTAAAGATATATTTTAATTGGAAATGAGACGCTTAATCCGACGCAGTAAACTGTAAGTTAATATGGTTATCATTTTTGGAGTTATAAGGATGTTTCTTTTACGCAGTTCAGTAATAGGGCATTTAAAGTTTAGGACGTCATCAAGCCACGATTTTATTCGAATTGCAATGCATTTTATAAATAGTTTATACATGTTTTATTTTCATATTTTATATTATACATATCCATGATGGGTAAGTATCACGGTGACCCCCAACGACTAGTTTATTTCTATTCTCCTTTTACCTTTTGACTGTAATTTGGTTGAATTTGGGATCGAGATCGGACTTTTGGATGCATATCAGAGTATTAGGTTCTGTTTTACTTCATGACATGAGTAGTGTTTATTAATACTGGAGGATCTACCTGAGCTTCCCGGGTAAGACAACATAGGTGAAAACAATTTTTTTAAACTGCAAATTCTGAAATATCTTTTACATTTAATATATTCTTTTAGATTGTCTACTAATAACACAAAAAACCATTTTTATATTAAATATATCAATAATGTATTGAATAAAATTGATAAAAAGCGATGCTTTCGTTTTAGCCGCATGCCCGAAGTAAAAAGCCGATGAAATCACAAAAGATTTCGCTACTTACAGCAGTCTTTTCAATTCTGATATCTCAAAGGGTTAAACGCGTAGTTTTGTATTTCTGTTAAATTGTGTTTTATATATGTGTTATTATATTATATTATTTATTTATTGATGAAGTTTTAGTTTCGTAATTTCAAAACTGTTCGATACGTTATTTTAAAAACTCCAATAAACGCATGTGGAAAGACAAATAGAACTTAATATACTTACATACGGACAAACGTTTGATGTTGATCTCAAATTCAACCAAATTACAGTCTTCAAAAAATAAAAGGAGCAAAGTAGGAAAAAAGTAAAACCTCTTACGGAGAAGATGCATTTAACTTGTACTATGTGCAAAAGCTTTTGTATTCTCTGCGTCCGATATGCTTTGATATGTGCGGATTTCAAATTCTATTTTTAGTTTCAAATGAACGACAGAGACTGAATGGAAATTGTACGTCCTAAAGTGACATTGAATGAAGGAATCCAACGCATGAGTATAGTATTTTATAATACTATCTCTACCTGGACTTCACGAGTTACAGAACATAGGTAAAAACCATTTTTTAAATTAAAAATTCTAAAAAATATTTCATAATTAAGATATTCTTTTAGATTGCCTACTAGCAACACCAAAAAACGTTATTTTTATATTAAAAATATTAATAATGTACATTACCAGTTTTAAAGTAAAGTTTTGAAATTTATAAAAAGCGATGTTTTCGCATTAGCCGCATGCCAGATGTTAAAAGTCGAAGAAATTAAAAAAGAAAAATCCCGAAATTGATAGTGTAAATAATGCTTTCTTTCTTCTCCTGTTGCCATACCAAAAATGAAAAATTTTAAACACTAAAAAGTAGAAAATGAAATATAAATAAAAACAGATGGAGATATTATTTTAAAAATTTCAATCGACGTAACTAATCAACTGAAAAATAAAATAGAACTTAATACTCTGATATACGTCCAAAAGTCCGATGTTGATACCAAATTCAACCAAATTACAGTAGTCAGAAGGTAAAAGGAACAAAGTAGCAAAAAAGTAAAACCTGTTACGGAGAAGATGGATTTAACTTGTACTATGTCCAAAAGCTTTTTGTATTCTCTGCGCCCGAGTTACTGCTGTCACTCGAAGAGATCAGAGACTTTTCACTTTTTGCATTCTAAACTGAAACCTTTGATAGGTGTGGATAGCAAATTTTATTTTTAGACTCAAATGAACGACAGAGACTAAATGGAAACTTTATGTCTTAAAGTGACATTGAATGATGTAATCCAACACCACCAGAAAGTATTTTCATACATTGTATAAAAAAGACAAAGATTCTTCATCTATAGAAATATAATAGAACCAGTGGACACAAGCAAGAATTTTGCACTGCAATCTAATTTTTTTTTAGCAATAACTAGTATATTTTAGATGCAGGTTTAAACTTCTAAAGAAAAAGTTAGGATACAAATATCTGCAAACAACATTTAGTTTTTAGTCAAGCCAGGATATCATTCAATTTATCCCATCTAAGTTACAGTAAAAACTGATCCAAGACAGCAAAAGACACGCGCGACGAAAACAAAAAAAAATTAACAATCGTATTTTAATTGCATTAGAAGGATGAGGTCATCCGCTTCGGGATTAACATGGGACTAAGAAATATAAATCTAAACATTTTAATTTCCATTTTACTTTCTAATCATGAATATAAAATAAACCCGAGCGAAGTTTTCTTTTTAATCATTGCTGAGTATTCTATAATGTGGTATTTTATTTTTGTGGCAACACTAATTTGAGAAAAAACTTTCATTCAATTTTTGAAAACAATGGCGATTTAATTTTTAATTTACAGCAATTTTTAATCAAAAAACATTATTTAACGAAATGTGAGTGTACCCAGGTTAGAAGCCGCTACTAAAACCTTTGGAATGATACCTTATTCCATGCTGTGCGTTTCGTAAAGTCATAGAAAAAGGGACGTTGACAGTAGAAATAATATATATGATCAAGAACGGAAATATAAAATAATTTTTTCTAGGTTACGTGTGATTCTGAAAAGAATTCTTTATCATTCGAAACCTTAGAACGAATACATTTTCGAGATTTAAAGAATCATTTATAAAAACAAAGTTTCTTTTTTTGCTGCTGATTTTCGGAAGCATTCCTAATTATTTTTTTAGATTCAAATGAACTACAGAGACTTGATGGGAACTTGTGACATTGAATGAAGGAATTCAAAAGTATGAGCATAATCTGTATATTTAAAGCTAAAAGAGCATTTTATCAAGTTCGAATTCCACATGCAAATGTCCTCAATGCGAATGCTCCCACTTTTTTTCAAAGCAGGAATAGAATACCAGGGGGATTCTCCCCTTGGATTCGCCCCTTCTATAGTTTTAATGTGGACTGGATCTGAACAAAAGGGAAAGGGCGAGGTTCAAACCCACACAATGAGAAACCCATTCATCCTACTCCCCACTTCCAATGGGAAGAAAAAATTTCTTTTTCTTTGAAATGGCAGCTGGGTCAATTTTCGTTCGTCACACTTCGGACAAAAAATAAATAAACAATCACAGTTTTTAAAAATACGTTGATGCAGTTTCTGCAGAATCCTAAATGAATTTTTTTTATTTATATTTAAGCTGACCGGATACGAAGAAAATGGGGCATCCAATCCTAAGTTCGTTTAACTCGAGGACCGTTTGAAATAAACCGACCAGTGTAGCGGGCGAAGGTTAGTATTTATTAAAACTAAAGAATCTACCTGTGCTTCCCAGTTTGCAAAACAAAGTTTAAAACCATTTTTAGGTGCGTTCGTAACTATATAAATACGTAGCACCTATTGTCGTCGTCTGGTCCGTCCGTCCGTCTGTCCATCCGTCCGCATATAACAACGCAAAAACTACCCAACCGAATAGTTTAAAATTTAAGATATATTACCTTTGCAGGATTTTGTCGAGACATTTCAAATTTTATGAAAATCGAATCAAAACTTTAGAAAATATTAATAAAAACATTTATTAAGATATTTGAATTTTTTAAAAAAAATCTGTGGTTTATTGTTATAGGAGATTCCGAGGTTTAATCGTCAAGTGACCGAGATACTCATTTTATTACAGAAACTAATTTGCAGACGATATATTCCATTTCACAGAATTAAAAATCATCAAGATCTGAATATTTTTATAACTAGCTATAGTACGAACGCACCTCATTTGTCACGTTTGACGTACAATTTCCTACTTGTTTAAATTTAAAAATCTGAAATATTTTTACAAATAAAATATCCTTTTAGATTGCCTACGAACAACACCAAGGAAATTTTTAATATTAAAAATATCAACAATGTACTGAAAAAAAGTTTTGAAATTTATAAAAAGTAATGCTTTCGTATTAGCCGCACGAAAGAAGTTAATAGCCGAAGAAATCACGAAATATTTTGTTACTTACAGCAGCACTTTTTATTCACTCAATAACTTCAAACGTTTAAGCGCGTAGTTCGACATATTTGTCAAGTTTGTGTTTAGTACAGGGTGATTATAATTAAGTCCCACTTTCAAAATGTTGTAAATAAAGAACCACTGGTCCTAATGACTTCAAATTTGAACTGAATATATTGGAATAAGGGGGAAAAAGGTACGGCATAAGGAAAATAAGTTCCAAAGTGTATCAATAGATGGCGCTCAGAGCCGCATACTATGCAAATTAAATGACACTGATGCGCAATTAAAAACCGAATCATTATGTGCTTTTTATGCGGTTTTTGATCCAAGAACAATTAAAAACCCCGTTTTTCCCATCCAATGTGGTACGACGTCGCCGTGGTGGATGGGCTTTCCACTAACAGTACAACAACTGTTGACTGATTTGAAAGCCATTTTTCCGTCAAACAACCGAAACACTCATGCACATTGAACAGTATGGTAAGAAATTTATTTTTTTACTACAATGAAAAGAGATATCTACAGGGTGATTATAGTAATAGTCCAACCTTTAAAATGCTGTAAAAAAGGAAACCACTGGTCAGAATGACTTCAAATTTGAACTGAATATACTGGAAGATGGGGGAAAAGGTATGGCATTAGAAAGAAAAAGTTCCAAAGTGTATCAATAGGTGGTGCTGTGAATGACATAACGAAAGTGAATTCGGCTACAAGTGACATTTTTAATCGAAATACGACAGATTTGGCATGAGTTGCACAGTAAACCAACCGTACTATTCAATGTGCATGAGTGTTTCAGTTACTTGACGGAAAAAAATTACTTTCAAATCAGTCAACTGCTGTCTTACTGTTAGTGGAAAGCCCATCCACCACGGCAAGGTCATACCAAATTGGATGAGTAAAATTGGTTTTTAATTGTCCAAAAACCACATAAAAAGGACATAATGATTCGATTTTTAATTGCACATCAGTGTCTTTTAATTTTCATAGTATGTCGCTAACATCGTCATCAATTGATACACTTTTGAACTCCCCCCTCCCTTATGCCATACCGTTTCCCCCTTCTTCCAGTATATTCAGTTGAAATTTGAAGTCATTCTGACCAATAGTTCCTTTTTTACAGCATTTTGAATGTGGGACTTTAATTATAATCACACTGTATAATTAAAAACATACATTTATTTAGCACATTAATGTATTTCGATTTTATAATTTTGATATTCCATCAATATTGAGACGCTCACAACGGGATCGTAGATTTTACATATGTTTTACTTATTTATAGTTTTTCAGAAAAAACTAGGCAGAAGGCTTTTTAACCCTTTCCGGCACAGTGGTCCCACTGCGGGCACACCTAATTTTAATTCCAAACTTGCATACGGCGCCAAGAATATTTTAATAAAATTTTGTTTCTACGATGAAAGCTTAAGGCATCAGTTAGTTTATGAGATTTTTTTTTTTTGATCGTCTAAATATTTTAAGTGCATCTATGCTTATATGGATTTGTTTTGAAGTAAAACCGAAGTTTTTAGGATTACCTAATTAATAAAATTATTTTTTATAAAAAAAAATAGATGGTACTTAATACATAGATATAATTTTAATATCTGATCTTACTTCTAAAATCAACCAAAATTCTACTCTTCAAAAGTTGAAGAGACAAGACACGAAAAAAGAATAAAAGCAATTTGGAGAAGATATATTTTTCTTGTAAGGTTTCTAAAACCTTTTGCGTTGTTTACCTCACATTCAGGGTTGTCGCACGGGAAGATCATATTTTTTTTTCAACTATCTTAAAGCTTTGACAAGCGTGGATTTTCAATCCTACCTTTAGTTTTAAATAAGTAGTAGAGGTTGAATTACTACTTACTATCTTCGAAATGATTTTGAATGAAGAATATAACAGAAAGTTTTTTTTTTTTTTTTATAATTAATGGAGTTGTGTTAATAAGCATTGGCGTACGCAGCCTTCTGCGCCCCTAATAAAGCCAATTTGTTTTGTATTTTTTTCAAAGATGTTTTATTTGTTTTAATGTATTTAATTATTTTAACACAATCTTTCTGGTTGGTAAAAAAATCATGCAAGTTGTAACCAAGATTTCTCCAGACATAAGCATTACATAGATATAAGTTTAATATCTGATCTTACTTCTAAATTCAATCAAATTCCACTCTTCAAAATATAAAGAGACAAGACAGAAAAAAAGGATAAAACCAATTTGGAGAAGATAGATTTTTCTTGTAAGGTTTCTAAAACCTTTTGCTCACATTCAGAGCTGTCACCACGGAGAGATTGGAAAATTTTCTTTTTTTGCAACCATCTGAAAGCTTTGACAAACATAGATTGTCAATCCTACTTTTAATTTTAAATAAATGGTAGAGGCTGAATTACTACTTCAAAATGATTTTAAATGAGGAATTTAACAGAAAGGCATTTTTTTAATCAATGGAGATGTGTTAATAAGCATTGGCATACGCCGCCTTTTGCCCCCAATAAAGCCAATTTGTTTTGTCTATTTTCTAAGATGATTTAATTGTTTTAATGTACTTAATTTTTTTAACGCAATCTTTCTGGTTGTTAAAAAAAAATCATGCAAGTTGTAACCAAGATTTCTCTAGGCATAAACAATACATAGATATAAGTTTAATATCTGATCTTACTTCTAAATTCAACCAAATTCCACTCTCCAAAAGTTAAAGAGACAAGACAGAAAAAAAGATAAAACCAATTTGGAGAAGATAGATTTTTCTTGTAAGGTTTCTAAAAGCTTTTGCATTGTTTGCCTCTCATTCAGAGCTGTCAGCACCACGGAGAGAACAGAAAATTCTCTTTTTTTTTTTTCTTTTTTGCAACCATCGGAAAGCTTTGACAAGCATGGATTTTCAAACTTGTTTTTAGTTTTAAATAAATGGTAGAGGCTGAATTACTACTTACTATCTTCAAAATGATTTTGAATGAAGAATTTAACAGAAAGTTTTTTTTTTCAATTAATGGAGATGTGTTAATAAGCATTGGCATACGCCGCCTTTTGCCCCCCAATAAAGCCAATTTGTTTTGTCTATTTTATAAGATGCTTTAATTGTTTTAATGTACTTAATTCTTTTAACGCAATCTTTCTGGTTGTTAAAAAAAATCATGCAAGCTGTAACCAAGATTTCTCTAGGCATAAACAATACATAGATATAAGTTTAATATCTGATCTTACTTCTAAATTCAACCAAATTCCACTCTTCAAAAGTTAAAGAGACAAGACAGAAAAAAGGATAAATCCAATTTGCTCTCTTAAAACGAAAGAGCCAAAATAACTCAAGTTGAGCCGAAATCCACTCATCTCATGATTTGAAAGTCAGCTTCTCATGAAGAGTTGAAACAACTCGAGTGAACGAGTTGTTTTTAAGCAACTCATGAATGAGTTATCTCTATTTTACTCATACTTGAGTGAAATCAAATCAATGAAGGTTAAATCCAGTAGCACTTGAGTGATTTATAACTAACTCATACTTGAGGAGGGGAAGGAGAATTAAAGTTCATGGTAAAATGTAATAATTCACTGTAAAATAATAAATTTCATGAACAGGTAGATTATTATTTTAGAAAAAAAAAGTAATTTGCATATTGAATGTATACATATTTATGTTTACATATATGTATATATTCAACAATTAAGTGAAAAGTATCTTTTTTTTTTTTTTTTTTTTTTTTTTTTTTTTTTTTTTTTTTTGTTGTTGTTGTTTCTGAGCTGCTTGAAATATATACCCCCCCCCCCCTCCCGACCCAAAAAGAGAATTTTAAAAGGAATATTTGAAAACATAAGAATTTCTGCTGATTTAAATATTTTAATCTTTTTTTTTATTTTGTTATAATGATTATGTTTTCTATGCAATATTATTCGATACATTGCATGATATTTTTCAGTTTATATCAATATTATCATTAAATATGTTTTAATCCTAATACTATTTAGGAATATTCACACCGTGAATATCCGGGAATGTAGATATTTACCTTATTTTTAACAACATACGATAAAAAATATGGGATTTATACAGTTTCATAAATCAAGTATATTTTAAAATATTAGAATGCAGACTGAGAATAAAATAAGAAATATAATTTGTTTACTTTAAAACAATATTTTTAAAGTCAGACAAGTCAATTTTCAATTTATAGTATTATAAAAGTTAGAGTTCTGAAACATCGCTAAAAATATATACTATCAGGGCTCGATCCAGACAAAATTTTGGGCCTATTTAGGGCCCTTCACAAAAATCAATTTAATAAAATGGGTCCCTTCACAAAAATCAATTTGATAAAATGGATCCCTTCACAAAATTCCTTTTACTAAAATTGATCCTTTCACAAAATTCTATTCCATAAAAACTTATTATTTATTATTTTATGATGTTTTAAAATGTGTAATTTGTAAACAAACAAGTTCAAAAAAGAGAAAAACTTCAGCAAAAGGATTTTAAAATTTTTTTGTTTATAAATGCTTGGTTCGAATTTGATTAGCTGGATTTCAACTTTCGTTACAAAATGTTATTTTTCACAAAAATATAATAAATTTCACAAAAATAACCTTTACTTTTCACAAAATGGGCCCCAAGATAAAAATCTTGCATCGACCCCTGACTATATAAACAAACGTACCGCCAAGATATTTTCTTTAAAAGTTTAAATTGCTACTAAATGCTATTTATATAAATCATATTTATTGAAACAACATTAAAAAAAACATAAAGGAGAGGCAAAGGATTTATTTTATTATATTTTAGAGTATTTTTTAATATTTATCCTTCCAACTTAATAGATCTCTAAATGTTCGCTCGTATAAATAGTCCTAAATGTTAGGGTTAAGACATATTTAATAAAAATATTGATATAAACTGAAAAATATCACGCCATATATAAAATAACAATTAATATAAAACAGAATCATTATAAAAAACATAATTAGAGTATTTAAATCAGCAGAAATTCTTACCTTTTCAAGTATTCTTTCTTTAAAATTTTAACAACGTGGTGTTAGCCGCGTACTACACACCACACGTCTGTCGTCTGCTCAGCGGATATGGGGACAGTGAGGTCACGTCAACTGCGTCAGCTTACTGGATTTCCGCTCGCCAATGAGTGCTTTTTTATCGAGATGAGTTGTTTAGTATTCGCCCTTCTGGAGTGCATTAGGAAAATAAAAATTCAAATCATGATGAGTGAAACATTTAAAAATCAACTCATTCACGATCCAATAAATTAGAGCTCTTCTCTGAGAAGCAAAATCCACTCTTTCGTTTTAAGAGAGTATATTTCCAACATATACAATATCCGTAAAAATATCCGAATACTTTTATTCAGCCATGTATATGATTTATAACATATTTAAAAACGTAATTTCAGGAATTTTCAACAAATATTTCCAACATATACAATATTCGTATAAATATCCGAATACTTTTATTCAGCCATGTATATGATTTATAGATTTGTATATATACTACATAGGATGCTGAATTTTAGTTTAGTCGGGAAACGCGTAGCACAGTTTAAAATTCTCCCTCTGGAGTTTCTGTCAATAAACGGAAACGTGTTCGCGAACTTTTGTGCTGCCCTGTATATGATATACAGAATTTATACATACCAAGTAACAGACAAAAAGTGAGTTAAATTTAAAATCGCGTTCAGCAACTTAAAACGCACTTCCAGGAATTATTGTTAACACACAGTAGAGAATTCTTTTGTGTGCCCCTGTCAATGAACGATGACTGCTATACACACAATATTCTGTAGTAAGCCTCTTGTAATGCACCTTAGTGATATATATAAATTTCAATGCGTTTAAAATGTGAAACATTATTTAATTAAACCGCAAACGATTTTTCTCCATAGACGTAATGTAGCGGAATTCCTTTGACTGTCCCTGTAAAGTACCTATAAGTGCGCACATCATATTCCATATTAAACTTCTTGTGATACGACTCAGTGATATATATCAATTACAATGTGTTTGAAATTGTGTAACATCATTAAAATAAACCGCAAATGATTTCTCCCCGTAGACCGTAATGTAACGGAATTCTTTAAGTGTCCCTGTAAAAAAACTATAAGTGCTACACACTTCAGTTGAAATAGGGAACATGCTATACATAACGACAATAACATGTAAAAATTGCAGGGCAATCCGAGCATATTTATGGGAGTTAGAGCACGGACAGACAGCAGACGGCCATTCGGCCTGACAAACCGAAGTCATAAACACTTTTCAACTAGGTTGGAAAGTGTTAAAAATATATTTAGGGAAATATTTTTTTGCAGCATTTGGTAAATGCCTATAGTAAAAATTAAGCTTTTATTATGTGTTAGTCTTATTCATTGTAACTATTTTTGGTATTATTTTTCTGTTACTATGCTATTCATAATTGAATCAATAAATTGAATCATGTTTCAATAACAACAAAATTTTAAATACAATATATTTAAAGATATCAGTATAAGATTATAAATAAGCTCATTTTGATTTATTTTACATTTCTTCTTGGCATTTACTTGTCAATTGTGGTAGCTGTGCCACTCATTATCATTATTCTAACAAACAAATGACTGGCGTTGAGAAGAGTTAAAAAACAAAATAAAATATTATTAAAAACCAGTACTTGTCATTATCATGTTGTCATCAGTAATATTAAGTAAAATATTATTATCATTATTTTGAAAATTAATACACTGATCAACAAGTTTCGTATTTAATGTACACTTTTTCTATTTAATGATGCAAAAATTCAATTTATGCGATGATTAGAAGTGACGTATAAACGATAAAAAGCACACTTCTGATGATAGAAGAGTTTGCAGAAATAAGAACTTGATGCGGTTTTTTGAGTATTTTGTTTAAAAATCTGGTTTTTTTTAGCCTATGCAGCGATCTATCTTACTTGATAAGTATTATAATATAAAATAACGTTGTGCGCATGAAAAGCAAGTTGTATTCATATATTCGTTTAACTATAATTAATAATTGACTTGCAGAAGCACATTACAAACTACTGAATTACAGGTTCATCGATTTATTTTTTACGGGTAATGAACTTTTTAAAACTCTTATTATTATTATTTGGTGCCTAATTAAATTTTACATCATTATTTTATGTAGAATTCAATTTTGTGTCATTATTTTTTCTCAAATATTAAGAATTTTACATTTGGATTTATCTAATTCAATAGCAAGTTTTTTACAGGACTAAGACCCAATGTCCATTCTATTGGACATGCTAAAAAACAAAGTATTTTTAATTTTTTTTAAATAAATGAAAATGTGTATTGCTTTCTAGACTCAAAAGAAACATAAATCTCAAAAATTGTAAAATTTGCTCAAAAAATGTGAGCTTGGGTCTCAAGAGGCTATGTTCGTACTATAACTAGTTTTATAAATATTCATATATTTGTGCAAAAGCTGTTGCATTCTTATGCACGAATGCATGAATGCAAAATTAATTTTATGTGCAGATTTTCATACTATAGATATTAATTTTATTTTACGAAATTAAGTTTCATTACACTTTTGCAAACAATTAATTACATTTCTGTTACATTAAAATTATACTATGCGCAAAATATCCAATACAAGACAACGTAAAAAAAAATCATCGTTGTTATTTCACGGGCAAAATGAATTATATAATCTATTATTATGATATGATTAATTTCCGTAATAAAATAAGTACATTTTAAGTGTTATGAGTTGTAATTTTCCAACTGGACGAAAAATGTCCGGGCCAGGATTCGAACCTGGTATCTCTTGGCTGAAACAGCCATGCTTTACCAACTGAGCTATCCCGGTTGAATCTGGAGGGCATAATTCAGCCAGTTAACCTTATTGATCATAGCATCTGGTCTGATATTTGAATCAGCTCAACAGAATAGATCGCAGGTAATGGAACTCCAGTAAACGCTGGATACGTTATTACACTAGATTAATTTTAACACAATTATTCCAATCGGTAAAGAAATCATATGAGTTGTAATTTTCCAACTGGACGAAAAATGTCCGGACCAGGATTCGAACCTGGGATCTCTTGGCTGAAGCTGCCATGCTCTACCAAACAACATATTAAAACATATTAAGGTGGCAATATTTTATCTTTTGTTGACATTTACTGAAAATTCCAATGAGAAACTTAAGCCCAATTTTGAAAATTTCAGAACTTGAAATCCATACTTAAACTCTTTTTCCATTTAATATCTATTTCTCCGAAAACATCTATTCAAAAAACTGTCGGTAGATTATAGGATTGCTATAATGAAACAATTTTAGTATACAAATTTGGTTTTGAAATAGAGTAATACGGAAATAATATGACTCCCATCTTAAATATCACGTAATCACCATGGCAACCTGGAAACATTACCTATCATGTGATATCATTATATAAATTATGTATGATATGATCTAATAGAATGAAGAAAACTTTTATTAATATAGTGTTAGGTTTGGATTCGATTTTCATGAAATTAATAATGTCTCGACAAAATTCTGAAAATTTCAAACCATTCGGTTGGGTAGTTTTTGTGCTGTTATATGGGGACAGACGGACAGGCGGACGGACCAGACAATGTCTATAGGTGCTACGTATTTATATAATTACCAACGCACCTAATAAAAGAGTGTAAGAACGGGTTATTTAACAAGTAAATAATAAAAAAAAAAACATTCTACCTGTATAAGAAAAAATAAACACCTGCGATGTTTTGTTTTTCACATATTGCACTTGAGTGTTTAATTAAAAGAACTTTTACTTGATATTTACAGCGCAGTCTAGAGTAATAATTGTATAAATTATAGAAAAAAAGGAGAACTTCTTTTTCATATTATCAAATATGGGTTTTAGTAGCTTTTCCAGATGTATTACCATTTTATTTTTATGGTATTTCAAAAGGTTATTAAATTACAAGTTCAACTAAGCTAATATGGCAAAAAAATAAGTGAAAACACTATTTGTATGTTATTAATAACAAAATTGTTTTAAAGTCGTGATTTTCAAACGAAGTGCAGAATCGATTATCTGAAAATGCACATTCGCAATTTTCCCTTTTTGCTTAGGCTATTCGTGTACATGTGGATCCTTTCCTATTACATCGACGATGCTGAAGAACTTTCTAATTGACATTTTTCCCATAACTCCAATAGTTTTAGACTTATACGCTTTCCTCATCATCGAAAATGGTAAGACAGCACTAAGGCGTCCTTCAGCGTGCAATTGCTTCTTCGCTTTGTCTGAGAGTCACGACTTTAAAACATCTACATCTAACAAATCTTGGATAATTGTCGAGTACTTTAGAAAGAAAATAATGCAGTTTACTCAATTACTTTTAGAGTTATGATACTTTGAGCCATGACTTTAAAACAGCTACATCTAACAAATTTTGGATATGAAGTAAACAAAAATATTACGTCTGAACATATTTATATTTATATTAAAATTATTAAAATTACAGACATTACATTGCAATTACATAAAACATTAAAAATATATTAAAATTGGACGTTTCGGATTTACATTAAGATCCCTCATCAACAAACATTTTTCTTAACGTAAGTCACAGTTTTAGAATACTTTCTTAGAAGCGTGGTATACGAAAATTACAGATTTACCTCTTAATAAAGCAGGTGCAATCCCGAATTAATACGCCGTGTTATTATAACTGCAACTTTGGCCTCGACATTTTGATACGTTGCATTTTCTATGTGTTGATATTTTAGAACTGTGACTTACGTTAGGAAAAATGTTTGTTGATGAGGGATTTTTATGTAAATCCGAAATATCCAATTTTAATATGTTTTTAATGTTTTATGTAATTGTAATGTAATGTCTGTAATTTTAATGATTTTAATATAATTTTGGATAATTACCGAATACTTTAGAAAGAAAATAATTGCACATTCTGTATAAGACTTCTGTACAAGAAAACAACACTTAAAAAGATAAAAAAGATAAACGTCTTTAAATTTGAAATTACTTTACGTTGTTTTAATAAATCATATAAGAAAAGTGCGCAAACACCTTGAAATTTTCAATGAGTATGATACCACAGTTTCCGATTAGAGAACTTCACGTAATATTTTTTCTTCAGTTTAAAAAAAAAAAGAAATTGTGATTAATCTCATGATTTGCAACTTTTTGTTTTCAATAAAATAAAGCGAAAAAATATTTTGAAAAATAATGGTAAAATTTTACCCACCTCCTGTACTGGACTCATTGTACTCTATAAGTGTTTAATTTTACCATTAATTATTTTGTAATTAATAATAATGTATCTAAACATTGTTAAATTTCTATTTAAATATAAATAAATCATAATATCGATCTATTAAATAGTTTATTTTACGCTACATTTTATTTGTCGAAATAAATAAAAGCATTGCAATATTATTTTTAATGTGTTGAACGATATTTTTTCTTTGCATATATGAGATATTTTCTTTGTATGTATTAGTATATCCTTTGAAAATAAAATGTACAGGGTGTTTCTAAATGAATATCGGGGTTTTAACGTTTAGTAGTATTTATTACATAAAACTTATAATTAATACATAAAATGAAAGAGCAACTCAAACAGTTTTACCTATAAGCTCTCTCACTCGCTCAACACTCTCTTCACTAACCCTTAGTCATCCCGTACTCTTCCGTTTGCAAAGGCAGCCGGTATTTTCAAACTGATGATACCGCCTACAGCTTTTATTATCACTTGGGGGATCACATCTGAACTTTATCTGGACTGCACGTTGCACAGTAACTACAGATTCGGACTTTGCAAACTTCAGAACACAAAATATTTTGTTTTTTTCAACACAATTTGTTCACTAGTCGCCATTTTTGCTACTAGCGCTTTCTATCAGAAGAAACATTGCGTGCGCGTGCGCATGCACAGGTACCAACAAACTGTTTGAGTTGCTATTTCATTTTATGTTTTAAGTATAACTTTAAGTTTTACATAATAGATACTACAAAGCGTTAAAACCCCGATATTCATTTAGAAACACCCTGTATATTGAATTTTTGAAAAGATTTTGTGGCTTACTAATATGATTATCGTTAAGAAGTGTGAATTTTATTTTTCTATTTAAAACTTTATCATTTAAAAACAATATCTATACCAAAATATTGTCGTTGGGGGCCACCGTAATACTTCCGTAATACCCATCATGGATAATATAAAATATGAAAATAAAACGTGTGCAAACTATTTATAAAATGCATTTCAATTCGAATAAAATCTTGGCTTGATGACGTCATAAACTTTAAAGACTCTATTACTGAATTGCGTAAAAGAAGCATCCTTATAACTCTAAAAATTATAATCCTATTAACTAACAGTTTACTGCGTCGGTTTAAGCGTCTCAGTTCCAATTAAAATATATCTTTGAATTGAAATTTGAATGAAATACAGGGTCATGAAAAACCGAAAAATGTGGAAGATATAATTAAAAATATCTCGGCAACTCATTATCTGATCGACTTCATTCTTTATGCAAAATTTATGTTTTATTATTGTCTTTTATATTTACTCCTTAAAATAAACAATATCGAAAATTTTTATATACCTTTTATCAGAACGAATATTTCGAGAGTCCGAAAAAAATAGTTCAAATTAATCGAGGTTACTAAAATTCAATAAGCTTCTTTCCATTATTGCATACTAAGTACATACCAAATTTCAAGTCTCTATCGCAATTTGTTCGGGAGATAGTGTGTTTAAAAACACACACACACAGAAACACAGACAGTCAGACGGTAAATTTAAAAAAAAAAAATGTTTTTCGGATTCTCCAGGGTGTGAAACGTGCAAATCCGTCAATTTTTTTTTTTCGATTTTCAAAACGATTACAGGACTTGCCCTATACTACGTATGATGGGTAAGTAATATATGAAGCAATTCTTTTACTTTAATAATGTAAAACTTCTTCAAAGTGTTCTGGCAGTTTATTGAATATCCTATTGAATAGAATTTTTTTTTAATTATTAACATGACTATTTAATAATATGGGCTTCGCTGTATTAATATGTATATAATAAAGCAGCTTTTTCAATTAAAAAAAAAAGAAGATAGAAGGGGTCCAAAACCCCGGATATATGCTCAGATATTCTGTCTTCATTCCAAATTCCACCAAATTATAGTCTTCAAAAGATAAAAGAATCAAGGCAGGAAAAGAAGAAAAACCACTCTCGGAGAAGATGGATTTTACTTGTACCGTTCCCAGAAGTTTTTGTACTTTTTTCCTCTGATTTAATGTTGTCACACGAGGATATCAGAGATATTTCACTTTTTTCCGCTAACAGATATCTTTTTTTAATAGTTGGAAATATCCTTCTTTTCTTTCTTTATTGTGATAAATGACAGAGACTGATTTGCAAATTTTGCTTAGGAAAGTGATTTTGAATTATGGTATCTGTAACATGAACCGTTTGTTACCAATTGATGCTCGTAATTGTTTTTTTTTTTTTTTTTACTACCAAAAAAAGAAAATTCAAAAATTTCTGATATTGGTGGGAGCAGATTATTAAGGCATGTTATAACTTTAAAAAATATATACCTAAAATTTCTCCACATTTTTGAGATTTTTTTAGCGCAACTAATAGTAATGATTTTTTTTTCTTTTTTTTAATGAAATAGCATATCTTGAAGTTTTTAAAACAATTTTTTTTCCTTACCCATCATATGTAGTGTGTAGTATAGGGTAAATCTTTTAATCGTTTTAAAAATCGAAAAAAAAATTTGACGGATTTACATGTTTCAGAAACTGGAGATTCCAAAAAACATATTTTTTCTTTTTTAAAATTTGCCGTCCGTCTGTGTGTCTGTCTGTCTGTAAACGCTCTATCTCCCGAAAAAAATTGAGACAGAGACTTGGAATTTGGTATGTACTTAGTATGTAATAATGAGAAGAAGCTTATTGAATTTCAGTAACCTCGATTATCCGGAACAATTTTTTTCGGACTCTCTAAATATTCGTTCTGATAAAAGGTATATAAAAATTTTCGAAATTGTTTATTCTACGGAGTGAATATAAAAGACAATAAAAAAACATAAATTTTGCATAAAGAATGAAGGCGATCGACTAATGAGTTGCCGAGATATTTGTAATTCAATTTCCACACTCTTCGATTTTTCATGACCCTGTATTTCATCCAAATTTCAATTCAAAGATATATTTTAATTGGAAATGAGATACTTAATCCGACGCAATAAACTATTAGTTAATATACTTATCATTTTTGAAAGTTATAAGGATGTTTCTTTTACGCAATTCAGTAAATAAAGCATTTAAAGTTTATGACGTCATCAAGCCACGTTTTTATTCGAATTGCAATGCATTTTATAAATAGTTTATATATGTTTTATTTTCATATTTTATATTATGCATATCCATGATGGGTAAGTAATTCAGTGGCCCCCAACGACTAGTTTATTTAGCAATTGATTGAAAAATGGTCCTCTGGAGGCGTTTGATACAGGGTGGAATCATTTTAGCGTTCGGCGGCCCAAGATGAATCGCGGAATGTGCTGCAAACCAAAAAACCGAAAAAAAAAGAAAAAGAAAAAAAAAACCCTTAAAATCTAGAATATATTGTAGTTCTTTGCGGATGGGTTTACCAATTTTTCGATCCTGAAGAAAATGGTGGAAGTTCAAGTTTCAAGTTGTCGATTTTAAACAAAACGTTTCAGATTTAAATCGCGCGAAAAAATATTTGCAATTCGAATATTGCACAACGCGTTCGTAAGGGATATACACTATACATATAGTATATACTAGAAAAGTGTGAAGATGTCAACCAAATCGGTCTATCCAATCTCGAGTTCTACCTGTTACTGATTTGTAAAACAGAGTTTCGAGACAAACAGGTTTAAAGTTTTACAACTTTTTTAAACAAACATAGATAACAGTGACGATTTTGAACTTACCTAAAATCATCTATACCAGACCCACATAATGAACCCTTCTGGACCCTCTTCCTCCTTTCTTTTATTTCTATCGCCGCGCCGCACACAATATACGCTAACAAGTGGGTAATCGAAGTGTGACCGAAGCTCACACAAAGGATTTCGTTTAATATTCCTTTCAAAACACTTTATCCTTTCTTTAATAAATCCAAATAAATATCATTTTCCAGAAAAAAGTCATGTTTTTTATAAAGTAAAGATTTACCAATCTATTTTTCTCGTTTTTTTTTTTTTTTTTTTTTTTTTTTTTAACCGAACCAGCCCGATTAATAATATCTATCATGTGGACTAAATACGATATTTTAAAAAAATCAATTTCAAAATTAAACATGTTGTATAGAGACCTTCAAAATGTTAAAATATGCCAATATTTCCATAATCGGGTTTTTATCATGATTCAATACATTTCTTCAAACTCATATGACGTTATAATCACTTGCTGACGTCATATCTACCTGTTTTCCCTATTACTCATATTGATACTCTCTTTGTATTATTCTCAAACATTTGAAAAAGTCCGTTAAACTTTCAATAGGACGTCAGATTAATTTTCTTTTTAATTCTCTAAAGACGTCATATTAACCTGATTTTTGTACTTACACATACTCATACTTTTTGTATTATTGAGAAATGTTTGAAAATTTCCTTTTTATTACCAATATGATGTCCTAATAATCTTTTTTTCAATGGGTGAAACTTTTTATTTCATTTCATTTTTCATATGGAAATCTTTCAATAGAAAATTAATTATTGTAGAAAGAATTTTATTGTGGATTTTTAATGGTTGGCAACTGCTATAAAGAAAATCTTTTAAATTTAATAGGAAAAGGCTGTTAGATTTTTTGTTTTTTATCTCTATATATTAAAATAATACGATTTTTTCAAAATTTTTATGATTTTCAGCATGACAGTAGATATTCAGCTGTAAGTACACAAAATTTCAAGTTTGTAAGTTATACAGTTTCTGAGAACCGGCTGTGTGCCGGACGGACAGAGAAGCGGGACGAATAGAATTTCGTGAGATGAACGAAACCGTAAAAAAGAGCCTGTTTACTGCAACACCAAAAGAAGGATAACTTTTCAACCTATACGAATTTTTAAAAAATTGCTTTACCACTAAGTGTTTGAGTGTTTAAGGAGTAAAAATATGTAAAGAAAAATTTTCGATTTAAAAAAAAAAAAAAAAAAAAAAAAAAAAAAGTTATAAAATGCCTGAATATGCGGGAATTATGAAAGTACAGATATTTTAAAATGAATTAAATATTAAAATTATACTTATCTAACCAATACAAAATTAAATAATAATAAAAGGATCAAATGATAAAAAGATAATATCTAATGCACAATATGTCCATATATAGGGTGACTTTTAATTAACCTACAATTTTAACTGAAATAACTTCACAGAGCTTCATCAGATGGCGACACGAATGCGTGCAATGAGAGAGGGTATAAAAGATATTTGTTTAGTGTCAGTTCCACGCAATTTTGAAAATGTCTCCCAAAGCGCTTTATCCAACTGAATATCGTATATTTATTGTTAAAAATGGGAATTTATGTGGTGAAAATGTAACACTATTTCTACAGAAGTGGTCTTTAACATTCAGAAAACGACGTAAGCCAGGTTCGCCTATCAATCCCAAAATCGTTATCCTGTTGCATTGCATTGGCCACCTTATTCACCAGATATGAATCCATGTTATTTCTGTCTTTGAGGTCATATGAAAGATTTAGTTTACAAGGAGAAGCCGACAGACCTTATTAGCCTCAAAAGTTCCATAACCGACTCATTTTCAAACATGAAAAAAGAAACGCCCAGTTTTGTTACTGACAAATTTGTGACTAAACTGTGCTATTGTATCACCTCTGAAGGTTCTCTCTTTGAAAACCTTATCCATTAAATTCCTTTTCCATGTTTTTTTTTTCAATAAAAAATGTTTGTAGTGCTATCTGCCACGACTCATGAGTTATTTTAGTTAAAAGTTGTAGGTTAATTAAAAGTCACCCTGTATATCCTGTTTTAAATGCAGAGTGAGGCCAAATTACAATCTTGAAGAGATAAAAGGGCACAAAGCAGGAAAAAGGTAAAAACGGAGAAGATGGGATTTTGCTTGCATCGTTTCCAAAAGCATTTGTCCTTTTTTCTTCTCATTTAATGTTGTCACACGAATATATCAAAGATTTTTCACTCTTTGCATCTAACTGAAAGCTTTGATAAGAGTGGATTTCTTTTTTTTTTTTCTTACATTTCTTTTCTTTTCTTTTCTTTTTTTTTTTTTGTGGTGAATGACAGATACTTTATTGGAAATTTTCCTTCTCAATGTTATATTTGTATAAAAATATTTAATATTTGATTATAATAAATTGGTGAAAAATCAATTTATATTCAGTTTAATAATTTAATGAAATAATTGCGCGTCTTTTTTCCTAATTTTTTGCATTTAAAATATGAAAAGCAGTAATCTATGAATAAGGGTTTATATAAGGGTGGTCCAAGAGAAAGTGTGACTGTCGACCGTGCATACGCCTTTGAGGAGACAGAACGCTGCGCAAGCTGTTCTTAGGACTCTGGGTGTGACGAAGGTGACGACGTATTTGAGGCACAGGGTCGTTAATTGAGATTCAGCATATTAGAAACAAGTTGGAAATTGTACGTTAAACGTGACAAATGAGGTGCGTTCGTTTCCTTCTATAACTAGTTTTACAATGTAAAAAAAAAAATCATCGTTATTATTTCAGTAAAATAAATTATAGCGTCTGCTATGAGCGAAATGAGAATGCATTTTTTTTCTTATTACGTATGCTTATGTTTACAGAGAGTGTACCTCCATTGTTTAATATTTCAATGACTCACAAAGAATGATTCTTTTGTATATTTACTTTAATGAATTGGGATATTCGGTTGTTAACCTAATTTTCACTGTAGTTATCTCAGAATCTATACATTTTTTTAATGTAACTCATCTCACAAGCAGACCTTTTCTTTTTTTTTTTTTTTTTGAACGATCTTTCTAAAATTGTAACTTTTATACAAATTTATTCGAAAAAATAATTTTGAATAAAAATGGCCGTTTGGAAAACGGAAAAAGATGTGGTTAGCCCGTATTTGTTTTCCTCAGTCACATGACTTGCGCTTTTAGTATATAGATTGCGTTTGATAAGATTTGATAGAATAAAGAAAACTTTTATTAATATCTTTTTAAGTTTTGATTCGATTTTCATAAAATTTGAAATGACTCGACAAAATTCTGCAGCGATTATATATATTAAATTTCAAACCATTCGGTTGGGTAGTTTTTGCGCTGTTATATGAGGACGGACGACGATTACAGGTGCTACGTATTTACATAATTACGATGGAACCTAAAAACGATTGGAACGTTTCATACCATGCACGCCTCCAAACGTTTTCATCACCACCTGCACCGTCTTACAGAAACTGAAAACAGTAATCAACATTCGTCGGCGTAGCAACTGCAGGACAAAGGCCTCCTTCACCGTGCATTTGCTTATTCGTTTCATCTGAATGGCACGTGAACAGCTACGTCTAACAAATCGATGATAATTGCCGAGTACTTTGGAAAGAAAATAATTTCGTTTACTCAATTACTTTTAGAGTTATGATATTTTCAAATCTGTTTAAACTTTTTCGATGACCCTTTATAAAAGAAAGTTTATTTTTATATTTTCTATAAAAATATATAGGGTATTTAAACAATAATTATCCCATTTATATATATATATATATATATATATATATATATATATATATATATTATTCAGCTTTTAATCCGTTTTGATCGAATACTATATAGGTAGAAAGAGGAAAATCTCAAGTTTCGCACAGTTGGATCGGCCATACGAGACCGGATGATTCAGTTAAAATCACTCGCATCCAAGACCGACAGAGCAAGACCGAGAGAGTTTATAAGAGATTATTACATTTATGTGCCTCCCCTTCCAAATCATTAGGCAAACTGAATATGCGCATAACACCAGCCATGGAAGCAGTGGATGCAGACATGCTCGAAAAAGTTTGTGACGAATTTGACTGCCGTATAGACATATGCCGTGCATCCTAAGAATATTGAGCACCTTTAATTTGTTTTGTAATAAAATTATGATTAGCCATGTAATATAAAATTAATCTTACGTAAATATGTTCAATATTTTTCTTAATATGTGCATTTAAAATCGGGTGATTCTTTTTAAAACATCCGGTAAAATTTTCGATCAATTTCCAGGAAACGATTTATACATACCTTTAAGAATCCGGCAACAACTACTAGCTATTTTACAAAAACCGATTTGGTACAAAACTGCCATATACATCCGTTTTAGCACCCGGCGCACAATAATGGAAACTTTAGGAATTTCCCAGAATTCCCCTTACAGCATTTTTAACAATGTCTTTAAAATAAATCTATTCTTTACTATTATTATTAGTTACAAATGCATTCTTCTTTCTTTCCTGTTGATATACTTTATAAAGAAACTGCGCAAGAATTAAAAAGAGAGTAATAAAAAGGTCTAGACATAATTGAAATACGCCAGTTTTTTCACTCATTTATTTAATTTCCATGGTAAATTAAGAAAACCTATTTTAACACGTAT
Source organism: Maratus michaelseni (assembly GCA_963931845.1). Taxonomy (NCBI): domain Eukaryota; kingdom Metazoa; phylum Arthropoda; class Arachnida; order Araneae; family Salticidae; genus Maratus; species Maratus michaelseni. Next base: position 214,422,515 of record OZ007598.1, on the reverse strand, counting down.
ACTTTATATTTATAGGCCGTTTCATTTTACAAGCCACTTTTACAGTCCAAATTCATTTTTATATTCACTGTAACGTCAGGAACAATATTGTTTATTAATTTTACTTTTTTTCTAGGAAAATATGATGTCCTACTTAGAATACAACATGCAGTTTCACTTAATGAATTTTAAATTAGCTACACTGTTTCCTTATTTTTGACAAAAAAGTGAATTTGTATTAGATTTTTCCGCGCAAAATATTTTTTTCTGCTGAGTTTTTGAATATATTTTTTTATATATTTTCATTATATATAACGGGTGATTTTCTTAAAGTTGTGAAAGTTAAACACTATAACAAACGAACCAATGATCCAAATGACCTTATATTGCAACACTATGCTCCCAAAGCAATGGGTATTTTTTTGGCGTGGTTAAAAAAACTTAAAATCGCACCGACAGATGGCGCTGTAAGTTAACAGAAACAAAGACTATCGTCAGTGAGAGGAAAACAATGGACTGCAACTTTGAGAAAGAGAATACTTTATTACGTGTATCAAAAACATACAGAATGCAGTAATTGGGGAAAGGAACACAACGAAATAAAAATATGAAGTAAATCATTCGTATGGAACTGCTCAACTAATGCAAGAGATTTTCAATGTGCTGTCTACCGTTTTCAGCTACGAGTTGGAAACATGAAACCGCATGTTCTACAACAGAGCGAAGAACATACACTGTGCGTGTGCCAGGCGCAAGCTCGACTCCCGACTTTACTGTATATACAGCCCCGTCTGTCGGTGCGATTTTAAGTTTTTTTAACCGCGCCTAAAAAATCCCCATTGCTTTGGGAGCATACTGGTAAAATTTCAGATCATTTGGATCAGTTGTTTTTTTGTTATAGGGATTTACTTTTACAACTTTAAAAAAAATCACCCTGTATATGTATGACGAAATCGATGTTGTGGACGACGAAATAAGATGAGGTATTATATTTGATCTGAATGAAAAAAAAAGCTATGAATATCAAATAGAACGACGATGCTGTGCATATGCAGGCATATAAATAATGGCACAGATGATGTATGCAAGGTTCGTACGGCTCCTGAAATTTTGTGACCAGGAAATTCTTCGGTACCAGTATTTTCTTACAAAAAAAATCTCTCCTTAAAAGAAATTCGAAATTTCGTGAGTTCAATTGATATTTCTTTTTCTATAAAGAAAATACTGGTGACACTCCTGGAAAATTCCCTGATCCGTACGAACCCTGTGTTTGGCGGCTAGCCGGTATGACAAGAGTTTTGAATCATATCGATCATATTACACAGCTCCAGATGTGGTGTTAAATCAGACAGTCGAGAATTTTCGAAACCGGTTTCAAAATTGAAAAAAACCTCATTTAAAAAACTTCAATCAAAATCTAAAAAGTACAAACTAACAACATTAAAGATAGATCTCAGGTAATCTATGAATTAAAACAACAAACATTTTAAAGTATTAAAATGCAAGCGAAAAATTTGATAGAATGCTCCCATAGGTTTAATATTAGCGTCCGAATGTCTTCGTGTCACTAGTGTATGCTCTTCGCAACGACGCCTCTTCTATTTCTTGTAATTTTTGGACAACGCTATTTCGAATAGCAATTTTTGAATTATTTAATCACTGAATCTCATTTATAAGATAATGCGAAAATTATTGTTCGAACATAGTGCTATACAATGTCAAGGATTATGCCCATTCTATATGGCACATATATGTGCCGCTCGTCGCGAAGTGGTTAAAACACTGTACACTTCTTTGCATTTTGGTATACGAAACAGTCTGAAGCATAGATAAAATCTGACTAGAAATATCTTTCTGTTTTCTCCACGTTTTTTATTCAATTAATACTATTTAATTGTGAGAATATTTAATTTAAGATTTTTGTACCTTTATGCATGTTAAATCTAACATAAAAAGCACTTTAAAAGAACTAGATCTAATTAGGTTACTTAATTAGAAGCCGGTATATTTTATATGATTAATTAAAATAATTTTCTTACTTTGAAATACATTTCTAAAGCTTTATAATCTAATTAGAAAACTTTTAGTCACATTAATTAATCCGTTTTATTATAAAGTATATCGAGCGAGATCTTGCCGTAATTAAGTTTTGAGAGCATTTTTATTGAATTCTTTTTTATTAATATATGAATAACAATTTTAAATATTAAGTGCTTTTGAAATCTGCTCTAAATAAAAAAAAGTATATACATTTTCTGAAAAGAAACTTTATTTTTCATGAATAAAATTAATTACAAATCCCGAAATAATTTTCTGAATTTTAGATTTTTTTTCTTAATTTGAAGTATTTTTAAATGTCTTGTTCGAAGTAATTCATTTAAAAAAGTGGTCGATGTTGTCACATGTTTATCTAATCATTATTTCTAAACAATAATCTTCATGGTTGATTTCTGGAATATTTGCAATATAAATCTGCCATGAAGATTATTTCCACAATATTTGCAAGAGATTATAAAGATTATTGCGTATTTGAAATTATATGCAGTATTGTATATTTGTAATAGACTATTGTATAAAATGTTATTACTTACCCATCATATGTAGTATAGGGTAAGTCTTGTAATCGTTTTGAAAATCGAAAAAAAAATTTTGACGGATTTACACGTTTCAGACACTGCATATTCCGAAAAACATATTTTTATAAAAAAAAATTTGTGTGTCTGTAAACGCTCTATCTCCCGAAAAATTTGAGATAGAGACTTGAAATTTGGTATGTACTTAGTATGTAATAATGGGAAGAAGCTTATTGAATATCAGTAACCTCGATTATCCGGAACTATTTTTTTCGGACTCTCGAAATATTCGTTATGATAAAAGGTATATAAAAAATTTCGAAATTGTTTATTTTAAGGAGTGAATATAAAAGACAATAAAAAAACATAAATTTTGCATAAAACATGAAGTCGATCGGATAATGAGTTGCCGAGGTATTTGTAATCCTATTTTCCACACTCTTCGATTTTTCATGACCCTTTATTACAACCAAACTTCAATTCAAAGATATATTTTAATTGGAAATGAGACGCTTAATCCGATGCAATAAACCGCTAGTTAATAGGATTATTGTGTTTGGCGTTATAAGTATGTTTCTTTTAAGCAATTCAGTAATCGAGCCTTTAAAGTTTATGACGTCATCAAAGCCACGATTTTATTCTAATTGCAATGCATTTTATAAATAGTTTACACATTTTTTATTTTAATATTTTATATTATGCATATCCATGATGGGTAAGTATTACGGTGGCCCCCAACGACTAGTTTTATATTTTCGTTCGTAGTTATATTTTCCGAGATCAAGAAATATCTGTTATTTTTATGCGGTGTAAAATTATGATGATGAAAAAGTATATGAAAGTAATGTATATCATTTTTGGCTTACTTTATAGTATAAAAAGTGCTCCATCAGAGATAAAGAAAGGCAAACTTATTATAATTTGTAAATATAAAGTAGTTAAAGTTTCTATACGGTTACTTTTAATTTTTCTCTTTTTTTACGTTGAAGGCTATACTAAGATTTACTTTTTCTTTTATTAAATTATTTTTATTATAAGACATAATTTCGTTAGGTATATTTAAAAATTATTTTCCATAGATCATTTCTGCTACATTTTAAATTGTATCCCTTATCCTTTAGGTAGCATAATTTTTCTCTGAAAGAATTAAATTTATCTGAAGATGTGAGGCCATATTTTATGATTTCCTCACACACTCTTTAAAATGTATAAAAACAGAGAAATAAACTTCCAAGTAATGCAACTTTATGACTCTAAAGTTTCTTATTTCAAAGTAAATGATATAGTATAAAATGTTGGATGATAAAGTTTTAACACTTCTGTAAATTTGCGAAATCTTGCTACAACTTTACGTAAAGAGTGTCAGTAGTGCTAATACCGATAATATTAAATCCTGAAATATTGATGTACCTTTATTCCGAACATATTTGAAATAGAAATATGAATTTTTTTATATATGACAATCATATATTGGACATTGTACTGAAATAAGCTTTTTACAATAATATAATAAAAACGTAAGTCATATGACTGAGGAAAACAAATACAGGCTGACCATTTCTTTTTCATATGCCAGGAGGAAATTTTTATTCAAAATTATTTTTTCGAATAAAATTGTATAAAAGTTACATTTTTAGAAAGATCGTTCAAAAAAATTGTTTGTGTGCGAGATGAGATTATGAGTTAACTTCAGTTAAAATTAGGTTGACAGCTCAATATCTCAATCCATTAAAGTAAATTAACACAAGAGAATAGCTCATCTTGAGTCATACAAATTTTAAACCATGGAGTAATAATTCGCAAAGTAAGATCTTCATGATGAATTTTGTAGCGCTGACTGGTGTAGAAAACAAAATTGCGCCTGTAAACGTGGCGTGCATAATAAGAGAAAATAGATGTTCATTTCGCTCGTAACAAACGATATAATTTATTTCACTGAAATAATAACGATGATTCTTTTTATATTGTAAAACTATTTATAGTACGAACGCACCTCATTTGTCACGTTTAACGTACAATTACCAAATTTGTTGTGATTATAATTTTTTCCATATACTTTCGCACGATTGAATCCACACCATGAATCCTTCCAAGATGCAAAAAAATTTACATTTCGATGCCGAGTAGGGAGGTAAAATTAGTATCAATTTAGAGAGCATAAATCAGTTATTTTAAAAACATAAAAATCTGAAAATCATAATATTTCCATACCGTCAACCCTTAAAATGGTTGCGATCTACCACTGTTTCGTCGTATTCCGGTTGAGAATCACTGGTTTATATTAATAATTATATTTTATGTTACATAAAATGTATATAAGGTAAAGCCAGGAGAGATGACGCGGTCGGAGAGATTGCGCAAAAACAAGTTCAGGGGGAAGGAGTTGAGTCCACGCGCAGCGACTCCAGGTAGTTGTACAACACCAGCAGTGCAGTGTCTACTTGAATGTGCACTGCGATTGTTTCGAGCGTCGAGGATATAGCATTGTGTTTTGTTTTGTTTTCCGAAAGTAAGTGCTTGAATTTTCATAACTATTCGTCAGAATTTCTATATAGTGTCAGTATTACAAAATATTTTAAACTTAAACGATTTCTCATAAGCTATTAATCTAGACTAACGGTGCGAACACTACTGGTTCGTTTTAGAAGCGGCCATATTTAAATAAAAGGCCTCACAATCTGTCCTACCGAAATTGGAGAGTTTGCACATCTGCTACTTAGGAGAGATGGCGCATTGTTTCCATTAATTTCCATGCTAGGAGAGATTACGCAGCTTAATGGAAAATTTGCATATATTACAAATTACATGTAAAATATGTAAATGAATCAATTTTGAAATAATTTTTGAAAAACACATAATTATCGAAACTAAATTTGGCAATAAATTAATTTGTTAAAAAATACTGGGCAATGAGGATGGGTGATCTGAATGTCTGGAATTGGATTATTAGGCTGAAATATTCACTCCTAATACAATAATATTTATTCCCAAAAGCCTTAAAACAATGTCATTTAAGTGTAATTATTATTGTTAACAATTAAATTGTAGTTATTATTAATAACAATCTCTCCTACCCATGTGCGCAATCACACCAACCCTGTAATGACAGATTGCGCAAAATAGCTTTCTTGGTTTTATTACAACTGTTCTGTTAAATTACAGCATAACAACAAAATAACAATGAAAATGCATAAAAAACAAATGAGTCAAAATTATGCATGCATAGTTTAGCAAAAAAATAATATTTATATGTATTTTTATAATTCTGATGAATTGTGCGCAGACTCTCCTAGCTTTACCTTAATAGAACTAGTTTTTTCTTCAAATGTCGGCTGGTATTTACCCACCCCGTCTAAACTAAACTTGAGATTTTAATTATATGTGTAATGAAACATAAATTGGTAGTATACGTTAAAATAATTATCTCTCTTGTATTAAGCATATTTTTTAGTAACCAACTAACCAACCATCATCATAAGAAATATGTTGACTATTTAATATTAGAAATACAGCTTAAATGTAATACGTATCGCCGATATCAAATCTGCGGTGTCTGTCAATGATCTCTAGACATCGTTTTCTGTTTTATTGCTCATTCACCTCTAAATTTTGCATAATTACCCTTTTTACGTCATCAAACGGGAAAAAAGACACCTTAAAATGAAATTTGTTTCAAAACTGAAGGTCAATTTATTAATTATTTTAATGTTAGAAATGCATTTTAAATATAGTACGAACGCCGATATCAAATCTACGCTGTCAATGACATCTGGACATCGTTTTCTGTTTCATAACTCATACATTCACCTCTAAATTTCGTATAATTACCCTTTTTACGTCATCAAACGGGGAAAAGACACCTTAAAATGAAATTTGTTTCAAAACTGTAGGTCAATTTATTAACTTTTTATTAATATTATAAATGCATCTTAAATATAGTACGGAACGCCGATATCAAATCTTACGCTGCCAATGACCTCTCAACATCGTTTTCTCTTTCATAACTCATACATTCATCTCTAAATTTTGCATAATTACCCTTTTTACGTCATCAAACGGCGAAAAAGACACCTTAAAATAAAAATAATTTCAAAACTGTAGGTCATTTAAAAAAATTTTTAATCTAAAAATGCATCTTAAATATAGTACGGAATGCCGATATCAAATCTACGCTGTCAATGACCTCTCAACATCGTTTTCTTTTTCATAACTCATACATTTATCTCTAAATTTTGCATAATTACCCTTTTTACGTCATCAAACGGGGGAAAAGACACCTTAAAATGAATTTTTTTTTTCAAAACTGTAGGTCAATTTATTAATATTTTGAATGTTAGAAATGCATCTTAAATATAGTATGGAATGCCGATATCAAATCTACGCTGTCAATTACCTCTCGACATCGTTTTCTGTTACATAACTCATACATTCACCTCTAAATTTCGCATAATTACCCTTTTTACGTCATCAAACGGGGAAAAAGACATCTTAAAATGAAATTTGTTTCAAAACTGTAGGTCATTTTAATAATTTTTTATGACATTTTAAAATTTCTTTCAAGCAGGAAGTTTTTAAATTTTTGTGAACAATAAAAACATTTGTTTACCAAAATAATGTACCAATATGAATCAATAAAAACTTAACATTAACTTCAGTTCCATGCTACCACTATATTTAAATTTAAAAAAATCGCCTTGTGTAATCACACAAGTCTTCTATTAAACAAGGCAAAGAATTACTCTTTAAAAACTTTGGTATCTACCGCCAACTATAAGTATGAATAAACATACCTCCAAAAGCAAAATTTCGTGCAATGTAGCGTTAATATTGAGAGAAAATAATACTTGTCGTAAGAAAAAAAAGTATTTCGAAGGAACTGTAAATATGAATAATTTTTAAGATTTCTTATTCCACTTTTAACTATTACTCATAAACATTCTACACTTGTAGTAAGAAATGAAGAACTCTTTGAAACGTTAAAAATGTAAAATGTTTATGTTATATTCACGCAAGAACGAGAATTTCATGCAAATTTTTAGACATAGTCGCACTTTATTTCCCAAAAAATCCATAAAAAGTATCGTAAAATGTAAGTATTTATACTTCAGGAAAAAATTTCTCTACTTTATATTCCCCTGTTTGAATTTATATTACCATTTTGAAGATGTGAAATATAAAACTGTCAACTACCTATTGGTTTGTAAAATGAGTTATTTTTCTCGCATTTTAACAGCTTTATTCTTATTTATTTTTCGTCTTTGAAGAACTGTATTTTTCAAATATAGACTAGATGTACTTTGTAGCATTGCTGAATAAACAAGTAATGTAAGAAAAAAATTAAAGTCAATTCCTACTTAGGTCAAAAAGAAATTTTTTTCTTGCGATCTACACGCTTCACCACTGACGGTATTTATTTCTAAATTTATAATAGCTCGAAAAGTATTTCTCACAAAATTGTTAGACAAACTGCGTTTGAAAGGTAAAAAATTATATTTTTCTTGATATAAATTCCAAATCTAATGATTATGCCGTTTTTCAACTATTGAATTTCAAAAAATACCAAACCTCACAATGAAGTACCATAGCGATGTTACAGTTAGCGATAATACAGTTTTTTCAAATATTAATTAATTAATTAAATTTTATTAATTAATTTTAGTTTTATATTTCATTTCTGTTCAAAAGTATAGACTCACTCCATATTTATAATCTCCTCCGCCCGCCAGCCGCCTGAACTTCGTCCGTGAACAGCTCCATTGTCTTTTTACGCGTGAAGGTGAAACTATAAATATGGAGTGAGTCTATACTTTTGAACAGAAATGAAATATAAAATTAAAATTAATTAATTAAATTTAATTAATGATTTAATATTTGAAAAAACTGTATTAACATCAAGTGTCATCCATTACAAGTTTAAAAAAATCTATTTGAACTTGAGTGGATTAATAAAAAGTAGTTTATTAACGATTTGAAAATTTGAACAAGATATATAAATATATAGAGAGTGTGAGCTAATAGTAGGATTTGAATAAGGAAGAAAGTTACTTGATTTTTAATGTAACATTAAACATTTACACACACAGATGATGCTAAACATACGAAGAACATAGTATTCTTACAGGGTGTTTCACAAAGGACCCCTAACTTTAAAAATCAATAACCCGGAAACGGTGATAGATAGAAACATGAAACCAGTGGTATGTTTATTAAAAAAATCGTAAGAATCTTATACATAAATCTCAAAATTTAGTTAAAACTAGCACCGATAGATGGCGCTGAGAGTGTTAAGAATCCTTCTAAAGAGAGTTCAGAAGCATATAAAGACTAGCCGTTGAAGATTTCGCCATTGAAATCTGACCGCTATTAGCGTATAGTGAAAATAATTCCAAAAGTGATGTATACCGTGGTGGAACGTGTGTTTATTGTGTTGGAGTACCACCGATTAAATCGGAGTCCTACTGCCACAAGGAGAAGTTTTCAAACGCGATTTCAAGTCGCAAAAGGCCCAGATGGGAAAATAATTCGTGAGCTTTTCAAAAAAGTTCAACAGACAGGCAACGTGTCCGATGCGAATTATTTTGACTATACGCTAATAACGGTCAGATTTCAATGGTGAAATTTTCGACGGGTAATCTTTCTATGCTTTTGAACTCTCTTTAGAAGGATTCTTAACGCTCTCAGCGCCATCTATCGGTGCTATTTTTAACTAAATTTTGAGATTTATGTATAAGATTCTTACGATTTTTTTTGATAAACATATCACTGGTTTCATGCTTCTATCTATCACCGTTTCCGGGTTATTGATTTTTAAAGTTAGGGGTCCTTTGTGAAACACCCTGTATCAGTAAACTAATTGGTCCCCGGAGAATGCATCATTCTGGGGGGTCCCCTTATATTTATCTATAGAAATTGTTCATGAATTATGAGGAAGTGACTGGTACAAACTGCAAACCTATTGTATGTATACTACATAAATTTCGTGCCAGGTACCATCTACAAAAATTTTTTTGGAATTGCAAAAAAAATTTTTTTTTGTTAATTCAAACAAAATTTCCATTGACCTATATTTAAACAAAAAGTTTTGTTGGGTCAACCAAATTTTTGTTGATTCAACAAAACTTTTTTCTGGGTGAAAACAACACTTCTTTACTAAATTTATAAAAATGTAAGAATTTTGGTTAATTTTGGCCAATTTTAACTATTTTTCACCATTTTAACGAAAATCTTGATTACTTTTAGGGGGCAGGAGGCTCAAATGGCGTGCCCGAGACAGCTGCCCCGCATGTCCCTGCATTAGTCAAGCCCTGATTATTATATCGACAATACAATCAGTGCTGACAATTACCCTTGTCAAACGTAGAAAAAAAAAGCATGGTTTCTCTTTGAGATTTTAAAAAGTTCTCAGATAGCTAGATGATACATCATGAAATAGGCTCAGTAAACAATTATTTTAACTTTTTAATAAATTTAGTTACATTTTTTTCAAGTCTTCCAGCTAAGTGGGGCAGGTGCAAAGTACTAGGTGATTCTTCTCGTGTATATCCAAAACCAACCAACGAAAAAAAAAAAAAAAATCCAACCCCATGCAACTGTGTCGTATTCGGGTACAATCGGGGGTACCTAGAACTCCTATATTAGAGGCTGACGCATCCTCACAGATTTGGCACCCGAATTGGAGCCCAGTTGAAAAACCAAGCTAATCAGAACATGTTCAGCTAATCAGAACCGAGTCTTAGGCAACCCCAACTCCGGCTGCGATAGATTGATGCTGAATTGGGTACCAATAATCCGAAACAAAATGGATATCCGTCAGCTCCTATTATAGGAGTCTTAGGGGTACCCGATCCGAATTACAGGACTCTAAAAGTCCATTTATATTACAGCGTTATCGTCCTAGGGGGTGACGTTCCAGGCGTTAAATCGTAAGACCCAGCCAATCAGCGGTGACGTAAGCAACCAATAAACTCGCTGGTGGTTAGGAAACTATTGCGTAGGAGCTTCGTAGGCATAGGAAGACGATTACACCATAATGTAAATTCAGAGTTTTCTAAAATATTCCCATGCATCTTTATTGGGAAAAGAGTATTTCAGTCATATTTCCTTAGAAAGATCTTTACTGGCTGCACTGCAAAGTGGAAATATAGACAAAAATATTACATTTGTGTAATGATTGAAGAACATTTACATTGTGTAAGTAGACATGATTAAAAAATCTTGAATAAAATGGGGTAAAGTAAAGTGAAATCGGTTATTATCAGTTGCTTATTGTTATTTGTTTTTTGATGCAATAATTCCCAACATAAATTATTGAGACAGTGCATAAACACTCAATACTTATCCTTGTACAATGATATTATTATAATTATAGGATTTGTTTATTACATACTTGTTAATAAATGTTTTTTTTTACAAAAAGTCGAATCATCCAGTCTTACTGCATGTACTACATGCACTTACTACACTTACTACATGCAGTATGACTGCATGGATATGTTAATCTTACAGGAAAGAAAAGAGTTTCAACTTTAATTTGCAAAGGAACAAAATATAGCATAATCGAGTTACTCCACGGTTAGAAATATGGAAATAAACATCTAAGAAAAAAATAAGAAAAAACTGTGTAATTTTTAAAAAGTACATGAAAAATGAAAACGTTTCAAATAAATTCATAGACCGTGCAATTATAGGATATTCTGATTTGTTTTGATAATGACCCACACTGAACTGAAACATATGTCAACAGTCTAAGAAAACTCATTTTACTGTTTATAATCTTTTTTATTTTTCATCTTTTAGCAATTCAAAGAAGTTTATAAGGAACAAAAGGTTTTATTTTATAACATTAACTAAGGAGTTATTAAACGTATGATGATAAATTATAAGTATAATGATTTTGATAAGTATAATGAATATTTATGCGGAAGTTCGATTGACTAGAGAAAAAGTCAAGTAATGGAAAAAAAGGATCGTATACTGGGATTAACATTATCTGTTAAATATAATTAAGACAGTAAAAAAAAAAATCTTACCTCAATGGAATAATTCTTAATTGAAGAAATAATAAAAATCACTTCATTCTTTTTTTTTAATTTTTAAATATGCACATTAAGCATTTACACGCACACACAAGATGATAAACATATGAAGAGCACAGAATTTGGATATCGAAGATAAAATGAGTGCTTTATCAAATTTAGACAAATAGGCATGTGCATATATCCTGGTAGTATTCGAATTCTACAAATCAACATAAGAGAGAATTTTGAACCCAAAGACGATAGATAAAGGTAACTATGTAACATCATAGTTAATATCTACATTTAAATATATGAACAGATATTCAGTTTTAGCCGAATTTACTGTTTTGCCGTCCTTTGCCCTACTTTAAAAAACGAATAACACATGGGCTGATAAGTTCCCGGTCTAATAAAGAAAACACAACTTTTTAACATAACTTTATAACTTTATAACTTTATAACTGTATAACTTTAATAAATAACATAAGTTGAATAATAAATAATAATAATTTAATAAATAATATAAGTTTAATAATTTAATAATAATAATTTAGTAATAATAATTTAATAATAATAATTTAATAAATAAATAGTAATAATAATTTAATAATAAATAACATTAACTTTATAATGAAAAAGCTTCAAACAGTGCTGAGAATCATCGTCAAAAGTCAACACGCGCGGCACCCACTTTGACAACAGCTTTTTCATAGACAAATGTTCATTCAAAATAAAACCTACACGTTCCTTGGATATCTTCAGACTCTGAGTTATCTCCAGCAACTTCACTTTACGGTTCTCCAAAACGATTTTGTGGACTTTTTTTATGTTTTCCGGAGTAACCACCTCTTTTGAGTGGTGTGCATCACTGGTGTCCGTACAACCACGTTTAAATTCCGCAAACTAGTCAAAAATTGTTGATTTACTTCGTGCAGTGTCCGGAATGCTTATCAAGCCAAGCTTTTGTTTGAACGGTGTTTGTTTTCCCATCAAATAACAATTCTTGAAATTCTTGTTTATCCATTTTTTTGTTTATCAACAAAGTTGTTCAACTAAAACCACTCTAATGTTTTATCCACACGGCGAATCGTCATGACATTTTTTTCTGCTACCTTTTAAAGGTTAGAATTTACAAAAAAAAGAAGTATCGGATCGGCGATTGCAACGCCATCTGTGTGCCAGACCGGGAACTTATCAGCCGATAAGTTAACAAAGTACATTTTGTTAGACCTTAAACCTTTTTTTATGTAAAATCTTCTGTTTCTAATTATTTCTAATTTTTTTTATAATATATTTCAGTGAATTAAAATATATACTTGTTATTCAAAGAAAATCCTTAAGTTATAAAACATTACAGATAAAGAAAAAATACACTTGTTTAAATAAAAAAAATCATCGAATAATAGATACATTTTAGTGTAAATACAGATATTAAAATTAGCTTTAAAAATTAAAATAATAAAAGTAAAATAAATAACAAAATGCACTTTCTTATACACCTTTAACAGCTTTTGTTATTTTAAAATCTTCCGTTTCTAATAATCTCAATAATTTTTTATATGTATTTTTTTTAATTAAAGCGTTTACTTGTTATTGAAAATAAAACTTTATGTAGGGAAACATTACAGGGAAAGAAATACAGTTGCCTCATAAAAAATCACTGATGAACAAACGCATTTCGTGTAAATACATATATTAGCTTTAAATAATAAAATAATAAAAACAAAAATAAGCAATAAAATGCACTTTGTTAGAGATCGTCAACAATTTTTCTTAATTTAAAATCTTCTGTTTCTATTTTTTTTCTTTTTAAAAATTATATTTCAGTGAATTACAATATTTACTTCTAATTCAAAGAAAATTGTTAAGTTATGAAATATTACAGGTAAAACAAATACATTTGTCAAATAAAAATATCACTGAATAACTGATTCATTTTTGTGTAGGTACAGATATTAAAATTTAATTTAAAAATTTAAATAATAATGAAAAAAAAAAAGAAAACACATCTTGAAGAATCCTTTAACAAATTTTCAACTTCTAAATTGGTGTGTATGGATAATTTATAATATTTCTACGTCATATTTCAATGAATTAAAACAATTACCTCTTATTGAAATGTAATCCTTAAGATATGAAATATTAAATGTACAAAAAAAAAAGATACCCTTGATGTCATAGACTCAGATTCAAATTCAGATTCAACCAAGCAGGGATGCCTACCATATGGCTTTAGCCTCTGCAAACCCTGCTTGTCAAGTTTATTAAAAAAAAAAATAATAATACATATTTGACAAAGCAGTCCAGCTTAATTTGCAGAAAAGTCACAAATAATGAAAGTTTAAAAGTTTTTTGAAATTGTCAGATTTTTAGTGTAAAATATTTTAAACGTAGAGACAGTGGATTTTTTCAATAAACTTCTTCATAATCAGGAAAAGCATCATCATCATCATCATCATCATCATTATCATCATCATCATCATCATCACCAATGATGTGTACTGGTGGCATTTGGAATAACAATTGTTTTTTTTTCTATTAAGGACATGCTGCTAATTATCTTTTGAAGCAATGAGGAATTCGCCGAGATTGATTTGAACTAATTCGACAGAGAGATGGTGTCTGTTTTCCTCAAATGTAGAGTAGCCGTCAATGGGCATGTGAGAACGTAATGTAGCGAATCCCCGCGCCACAAGTGCATCTTGAAGACAAAACTTTATTAAATTTAATTAAATAAGCCGGGAAAGGGCCATGATTCATAGCTAATATATATAGGTATCCATGACTTAGAAAATAGTCTTCTGAAACTTTTTGCTTTAATGCATAGGTATATCGCCGAGTGAGACATAAGTCCCAATCACGTTGCCATGAGTTATGTAAAGTTTGCTTTAATATTCTCTTAAGATATGAGGATGGATATGGTATAAATTTTTCTGGTATTAATGAATTTGGGTCAGTTGCTTCCTTTGCTAACCGATCCACTAATTCATTACCTGTTATGCCTGAATGCCCTTTGACCCATTGTAGATAAATTTTTTGTGTTGCTCCTTGCAGAGATTGGATTATTTGGCTGATTATTATATGTATTTTTGTAGATATATCTTTTAGTGCTGATATTGTAGATTGGCTATCTGATTGGTCATAATAACCATGTTTCTCATCAGGATAATGCCGCATTATCCACTTCGTTGGGGAGATCAAAGGATTCCAAAAAGCATATGTTCATTTGACGCCGTCGTTTGATCTCCTAATACTTCCATATCATATTTCGAAACGTGATTGTAATCTAAGATATTTTGATGCTTTTGTATGAGGTATATGAAGAGATATTCGATGTCAGCCGAATCTACGGTTTTACCGTTCTTTCCACAACTCTAAAAAATAAGTAATAAAGTACATTTTGTCAGACACCTTTAACAATTTTTTGTTAATTTAAAATCTTCTGTTTATAATAATTTCCAATTTTAATTCATATTATATGTCAGTGAATTAAAATAATTACTTGTTATTCACAGAAAATGTTATGTAATAAAACATTAGACGTAAAGAAAAAGAAAAAAAATCATTTGTCTAATGAAAAATTTATTAAAAAAACTAATGCTTTTTTATATAATTACAAATATTATAATTAGTTTTAAATAAAAAAGAATAATATTACGTAATTATTCGGTTTCACCTGAATCTACGGTTTTACACTAATTTCCCTTATTTTAAAAAATAAGTAAGAAAGTTCATTTTGTTAAACACATTTTTAAAAAAAAATTCTTAATTTAAAATATTCTATTTCTAATATACTCGATTTTTTTATTTTATACTTCAGTGAGTTAAAATAATTACTTATTATTGAAAGAAAAACTTTATGTTGTGAAACATTACAAGTAAAAATAATACATTTTTCAAATAAAAATCACTGAATAGAGATACATATTTGTGTGAGTACAGATATTAAAATTAGCTTTAAAAATTAAAATAATAATAATAAAAAAATAACAAATACATCTTGAAGAACCCGTTAACAAATTTTCAACTTCTAAATTCATCTGTACGAATAATTTGTAATTTTTCTACGTCATATTTCAATGAATTAAAACAAATACCTGTTATTGAAATGTAGTTTTTAAGATATGAAATATTTATTAACGGTTTAAAAAAAAAACTCTTGATATTACAGTAACCATTTTTAACTTTAGGATAATGCTGCTAAATCCACTTCGTTCTGGAGATCAAAGGATTCCAAAAAGCATATGTCTATTTGACGCCGTCGTTTGATCTTCTAGGATTTTCGCATCATATTTTGAAACGTGATTGTAATCTAAGATATTTTGATGTTTTATTTATGCAGTATATGAGGAGATATTCGATGTCAGCCCAATCTACGGTTTTAACGTTCTTTCCACAACTCTAAACAATAAGTAATAAAGTGCATTTTGTTTAACGCCTTTAACAATTTCTTTCAATTTAAAATTTTCTGTTCATAATAATTTCCAATTAGGTAGATTTCGTAAGAAATACTACCTATTGCATTCTCCCCTAAGTTGGAATTTTTGAAAAATTTTTGCAGATCTACGCCGATTATGACTCCCAGAAACCAAAACCACTCCCAGTTCAAAACTTTATCTATCTATCTATCTATCTATCTATCTATCTATCTATCTATCTATGTCACTTTTTTATGGACACGATAACTGGAAAAATTCTGCACAAATCTTTTCGAAACTAATACATAAAATCAAAGGGCAAAAAATCTCGGTCAAGTTCGTTAATGGGCAAAATCGAACCAAGGGGGGGGGGGGAATGGGGGAGCTTTTCGTGAAAACAGGATAAAACGCCATAATTTCTTAATTATGATATGTATCGAATCCGTTTAAAGTTATTATTACTTCTGGAAAAAGGTCCGAAAATTTGTGTATGGCAAATTTTTGGTATCATTAAAAATGGCCCCAAGGGGGAAGGAGGGGGGGGTTTCGAAGAAAAAAATTCATAACTTCGTCAATTCACAAGATATCAAATCCGCTTGAATTTATTATAAACCCTCTTAATATTATCTAAAACTTTTGTATTGACAAGTTTTTTATAGGACCAACCCTTATAGCAAAACAAAAAATTAAAAAGAAAACAAATATCTGCCGGCTCCGCCTGCAAACAAGTTAGGTTTCGAAGTGGGTGGTTCATTGGTTCCGCATCATGGCAAAAAGGTCATTTCTTCCGCAATTCCCAACAAACAGGCGCTCTACGGTCTGCGTCTTCGAAATCTACCTGTGCCTGTAGACCGAGCCGTCAGGGATTTTTTTTATTTATATTATATGTCAGTAAATTAAAATATTTACTTGTTATTCACAGAAAATGTTTTGTAATAAAATATTAAACTTAAAAAAGAGAAAAAAAATCATTTGTCTAATAAAAAACCGATAAAAAATAAGTACATTTTTGTATAAATACATATATTAAAATTAGTTTTAATTAATAAAATAATATTACATATTACATAATATTACATATATTACAATTATACATTACACTGTAAAAAAACTGCGTAATGTTCCTGACGTTTACTGTGTAACATTCCACGGTTTTCTCGGATTATTTCTGCTGATCCGAGAATACCGAGAAATCTGGTGTAACGTCTTCCACAATGATGTGTAACTTTTCGGAATACTTGAGAAAGTGGAATTTACTGATCAACTGTGAAACGTTCCATATGTTTTGTGTGTAACATTCCTTAGTTTTCTCAGGTATACTTTTGAACTTTTGTGTAACTTTTCGGAATTATTGTAAAAAAGTGATCGGTGATCTGTGTAAGAGTTCCATATGTTCTGGGTTTAACTGACTTGTGTAAGTTTCCTGGCATTTCTTTGGTGAAATTCCTGGGAACACCTGTGGCAGAATAGTGCCACAGTTTTTCTCAGGAACTTTATACCAATTTTTTTACTGTGTACAATTATATTACATACATTACAATTATAAAATTATATTACATTATTAAACAAATTTGATATCACCCGAATCTATGGTTTTACACTACTTTCCCTTATTTTAAAAAAATAAGTAACAAAGTGCATATAGTTAAACACCTTTAAAATGTTTTTCTTAATTTAAAATATTCTATTTCTAATAATCTTGATTTTTTTACTTTTATATTTCAGTGACTTAAAATATTTACTTGTTATTCAAAGAAAATATTTATGTTATGTAACATTACATGTGAAAAAATACATTTGTATCGCAAAAACATGCATTTTTGTGTAAATACAGGTATCAAAACTAGGTTTAAAAATCAAAATAATAATAATAATAATAAAATTAACAAAATATATTTTGAAGAACACTTTAACAATCTTTCAACTTCTAAAATTGTCTGTACAAATAATTTCAAATTTTTCTACGTCATATTTCAATGAATTAAAAGAATTACCTCTTATTGAAATGTAATCCTTAAGATATGAAATATTAATGGTAAAAAAAAAAAAAACATATATACTCCTGATGTCACAATAACCATTTTTCTCTTTAGGATAATGCCGCAAAATCCACTTCGTTGTAGAGATCAAAGGATTCCAAAAGACATATGTTTATTTGACGCCGTCTTTTGATCTCTTAAGATTTTCGCCGGTGTCTGATTTTCGCATCATATTTCGAAACGTGATTGAAATCTAAGAGATTTTGTTGCTTTTGAACAAAAAGATAAAGGAAGTAGCCAGAGATTAAAAAAAATAGTTACAGCATTTTAAAGATAATTAAGGCCCAAAAAGAAATAACTGTAACACTCGCACAGTTGTTAAGTTTAATAAATTTATATTGTATGAATATTGTATTTCCTTTTTTATTTTATTTGCTTAAATTTCTTATTTCACCTTTTTTATTATTAAAGATGCCCATTAAACATTTAAACACAGAGAAGATGATAAACACATGAATAATTTGCATATGGACGATAAAATTAGTGCTGACAATAATCTTTATCACAGT
This sequence comes from Maratus michaelseni, assembly GCA_963931845.1. Lineage (NCBI taxonomy): Eukaryota > Metazoa > Arthropoda > Arachnida > Araneae > Salticidae > Maratus > Maratus michaelseni. The sequence goes on along the minus strand of OZ007598.1, from coordinate 214,403,980 downwards.
TAAAAAAAAAAAAGTCATGTAATGTAATATAGGGTGTCCCAAAAGTCCCCGTACAACTTCAAAACTTTATTTTAAAAAAATAATAGGCCTACAGCAAAAATAATTACAACAGTACATAGGGTAACTTAAAAAGTTTTTTTCTACTACCTTAGTAAACTTCAACATGAGATCCTTTCGTAGCACGAAGAATATCAAGACGATATTCCAATTCAATCCACGAACGTTTTAGCATGCTAACATCAACAGTAGCTACTGCTGTTTGGATCTTTTGTTTCAATTCCATGAGACTATTAAATTTTGTTCGGATTTCATCAAACAGTTGTAACTACTGTTGATGTTAGCATGCTGAAACGCACGTGGATGGAATTGGAATATCGACTTGATATTCTTCGTGCAACGAAAGGATCTCATGTACAAGCATACTAAGGTAGTAGAAAAAACTTTTTAAGTTACTCTATGTACTGTTGTAATTATTTTTGATGTAGGCGTATTATTGTTTTATTAATAAATTTTTGAAGTTGTACGGAGACTTTTGGGACACCCTGTATATACATATCTTGTATTAGTATTGAAATTCTACAAATCTACATAAGAGAGAATTTAGTTCACAGAGCTAATAGATTCTTTTTAGGGTTTCGTACTAACTAAAGTAAAAACGGGGCAATTTTAAGATCACTCCCGTGTCTGTCTATCCGTCTGCCAGAGTCCTTTTTCTGGTAAACTATGGGACGTGGAAAGTAAAAATTTGGGAAAGTAATAAAGCCTTTTTACCCACATATTTACAGATTATTAGCCATTCACAAATATGTCCAGGAAATTTTTCAGAGCTAATTAAGTTACTTGAAAAAAAAAAAGATTTATTTTTTGGTATATCATGAGGGGTATCGTGTGATAGATCTCATAATTCCAAACTTAAAAATATATTTGTTTTAATTTCAGGCATTATATTTTCAGAAATATCGTAGAAAATGCACTACAAAAATAAGCCCCCCCCTTTTATTTCTGTATCTACTGAAACTAAAATTATGGAAAAATTAGGGATAGTAGGAGTTTATGTGAACCTTGCAGGAAAACTATACTGATTTTTCTAGGTAACATAGTTTATGAGAAAAACACATTTTTCGTTACACACAAACTTTACTTTTTTCCCGTCAGCGGGAGAGTTGACGGGCATTCGCGGTATCTATCGACGCAGAATCAGCGAAGGATATTTGATAATGATTTTCGAAAAAAAATTGTCGGTAATTCGCCGAGATATTAATTAAGTTACTTGAAAAAATTTTATTTTGTATATCTTGTAGGGAATCGTTCAAAAGATCTCGTAATATCGCACTCAAAAATACATTTGTTTTAATTTTAGGTATTGTATTTTCAGAGATATCATCAAAAGTATACTGGGGAAATATGTCCCCCCCCCCCTCCTATTTCCGAATCCACTGAAACTAAAATTATGAAAAAGTTTGGGGTAGGCGGAGTTTATTAATTATTAAATAGTAATTAATAAATTTAATGTACGGAATCCTTTGAGCGCTAATTATACTCGAACTTGACCGATTTATTTCAAGATGAATGTGGATTATCATAATTAATATTAATATTTAATTATAAGAATAGATAATCAATTTCAGCCGAATCTACGGTCTTACACTGTTAAAATTTTGCAGCAAACTCTCCGGTCCTTTGACCGTTTTTACAGAAAACGGTTACATAACCGTCATTTAACTCTATTCTGACCATATTATTGCCTATATTATGTTCAGAATAGAGTTAAATTACGGTTATGTAACCATTTTCTATAAAAACGGTCAAATGACTGGTCAGTTTGCTGCTAATTTTTAACAGTGTACTGTACTTTTCCCTACTTTAAAAGGTAAGTAACAAAGCACATTTTGCTAGACACATACTTTTTTCGCAATTTTTTCTCAATTTAAAATCTTCTGTTTCTAATAATTGTTAACTTTTCTAAATTTTACATCTCAGTTAAATAAATACTTACTTTTTTTAAAAAAAGGAAATCTTTATGTTACGAAACAACAGGTAAAATAAAACACATTTCTCTAAAGAAAAAAAAAATCACTGTAAAATAGATACATTTTTGTATAAAAACAGACTTTAAAATTAACACTTTAAAATTAACTTTAAATAATAAAATAATATTACATAATTATTCGATTTCACCCAAATATGCGGTTTTACCATATTTTCTCCAACTTTAAAAAATAGATAAAAAAAAGTACATTTTCAGACACATTTAACAATATTTTTTTTATTTAAAATCTTGAATTTCTAATAATCTCGAATTTTTTTGTTATATTTCAGTGAATTAAAATATTTACTTGTTATTCATAGAAAATCATTATGTATTATTAAATATTATAGGGGAAAATGTACCTTTGTTCAATTAAAAAAAAAATCACTGAAGATTAGATACGTTTTTGGGTAAATACAGAAATTAAAATAATAAAAAATAAAATAAGTAACAAAATACACTTTGTTTAAACACCTTTGATAATTTTTTTTAATTAAAAAATTTCTGTTTCTAATAATCTCGATATATATTTTTATTATTATTCCAGTGAATTAAGACATTTACTTGTTAGTCAAAGAAAATCGTTATGTTATAAACCATTACAAGTTTTAAAAAAATGGCTAATACAAAAATCAATGAAAAGTAGATGCATTTTTGTGTAAATGTAGACATTAAAATTAGTTTTAAATAATGATAATAAAATTAATTAACAAAATACATTTTGAAAATCCCAATAACAAATTTTCAACTTCTAAAATCGTCTGTTCCTATAATCTCTAATTTTTCTAATTCATATTTCAATAAATTAAAACAAATACCTGTTATTGAAATGTAATCCTTAAGATATTAAATATTAAAGATAAAAAAAGATACTCTTTATGTTACAGTATCCATTTTTCTCTTTAGGATAATGCCGCAAAATCCACTTCGTTGTGGAGATCAAAGGATTCCAAAAAGCATATGTTTATTTGACGCCGTCTTTTGATCTCCTAAGATTTTCGCCAGTGTCTGATTTTCGCATCATATTTCGAAACGTGATTGAAATATAAGAGATTTTGATGCTTTTGAACAAAAGCATAAAGGAAGTATCCAAAGTTTAAAAAAAATAGTTACAGGATTTTAAAGATAACTAATATCCAAAAAGACTATAAAACTTGCATAGTTATTAAGTTGAATAAATCTTTATTCGATCAATATTTTATTTCATTTTTGAGAGGAATGCGTTTCTAAAAGTTCATTAATTTATTCGTTTTTACTGATTTTATTTTATTTTTTTTAATTTATCTTTATTTTTTTAATTTAATTTTTTTTTTATACATTTTTTTAATTTATACATATTATAAAACATTTCTTTTTCATTTTTCTTTTCCTTCTTCTTCTTTGTTTAATATTCCTTGTTTTGTTGGGTTTTCTAACTAACATAATATATTTTTAAAAAGACATATTTTAAACCAATTTTTAAAATAAAACTTACTTAGACAATATGTAAAAAATCATATATATTATTTCTCCTGTCAACATCCCTTTTTCTCAGAAAATACGAAACGCAGAACGGCGAATGAGATACCATATGAAATGATTTTGCGCAGGCTTCTGACATAGCATACTTAACATTTCGTTAAAACATGTTTTTGATTAAAATTTGCTGAAAATTAAATATTAAATCGGCATTGTTTTCATGAAAGAAATGAAAGGTTTTCTTCAAATTATTGTTGCCACAAAAATAAAATACCACATTATATGATGTTCAGCAATTATAATAAAAAACACCGCATGAGTTTATTTTATATTTATGATTAAAAAGCGAAACTGAAATTGAAATGTTTAGATTTATATTTCTATGTTCCATGTTTTTCCCGAAGCGGAAGACGTCATCCTCTAATGCAGTTAAAATACGATTGTTAATTTTTTTTTTCTCGCGTGCATTTTGCAATCTTGGATCAATTTTTACTATAACATTGATGGAATAAATTAGATGATATTCTGGCTTAACTAAAAACTAAATGTTGTTTGCATATATTTTTATCCTTACTTTTTCTTTAGAAGTTTAAACCTGCATCTAAGAAATATTACATATTGATAAAAAAATGGTACTTCTCTATTATCCCGTCGATCACTTTTCATAACAAAAAACTATCGCCAAATAAACGGGAGAACGTTGCCATTGGAATATCAAAAATAAATAAATAAATAAAATATAAGAATTTAAGGACACAATTGTTATTTTAATTAATGAAATAACTAATAAATCAGTAAAACCTAATGAAAAATACACGCAAATGTCGAGTTAAAAATCACTTGATGACGTAACAAACATGTATAATGCTTCTGACATCAAGTAAATGGGACTGCATTTTTGGCGTTTAATCTTACAGTTTGGCGATAGTTTTTTTGTTATGAAAAGTGGTCGACGGGATAATAGAGACGTACCTAAAAAATATTAGATTTCAGTGCGAAATCCTCGCACGGGCCCTCTGGTGCATCATTAAAAACCTTTCCAGTAAAACCGCGTATTTTCTTTAGTCTCTGTTTTTTACTGTATACATCTGAAGTTATACAAGTTGTAATTTTCCAACTGGACGAAAAATGTCCGGGCCAGGAGTCGAAACTGGGATATCTTGGCTGACGCCGCCACGCTCTACCAATCATCCAGTTAACCTTATTGATCATAGCATCTGGTCTGATATTTGAATCAGCTCAACAGAATAGATCGCAGGTAATGGAACTCCAGTAAACGCTGGATACGTGATTACACTAGATTATTTTTAACACAATTATTTCAAATTGGTAAAGCAATCATACAAGTTATAATTTTACAACTGGACTTTTTCGTCCAGTTGGATAATTACAACTTGAATGATTGCTTTACCAATTCGAAATAATTGTGTTAAAATAATCTAGTGACATCTGAAATTATTGCAACATATGCAATCTAAATTTATTTAGATTCCGATTACACTGGTACATTATTAATATAAGATGATTAATAGAATGTGAAAACAAAACAATAAGTTTATATCCAACGTGCAATTTATTCCGAGATTTTAATCAAAAATGCAAACATTAAAATCAGAAAAAATAAAAATTATTCTCAATGATTCAGTTTATCTTTAACTGAAACGTCGAGAATAATTTTTATCTTTGAGATTTTAATGTTTACATCTTTGTTTAAAATCTCGAAATAAAGTTTACGTTGGATAGCAACTTAATATTTTGTTTTCACATTTGAGTGTACAAAGTAAAGTCCTTGTTTATTATGCTTAATCGAATTATCTTACCATACCCTTATCATACTTATTTTCTGTTTATCTTATTGACCTTCCTCTTATTATCTGATTTCGAAATAATACAGTGTTAATTTTATTTGAAAACAGATATATTGTAAAAGTTAATAAAATATACTTAACACTTTGAAGAGGGATAGTTTTCGTGTTTTATTTAGGAAGTCGTCGTTTACACAGCAAGTAGATTTTTTGTTATACTTTCTAATTATTATTGTTTGTTTTTAGGTATAACCAACGAACTTGATCGAGACCTTGGTTTGTCCTATACACATACTCAGTCATATCCAAATCGATTCATAAATAAGAGAGTTACAGCATGGCAAATGTCATATATATATATATATATATATATGTATCAACATTTTAACGGAGGGTGGTTTTGGTGTCTTGGTGTCATGATCGGTGAAAATATATCAAAATTTTCTAGAATTGCTTTCCTGTGAACACCTGCAATAGGTAGCTTTTTGTAATGAAAGCTATCTAAAAGAAATGACGATATAAAATATGGAACCTGGACTTCAAAATCGGGGCAAAATTAGTTTTGCAAGATTATTTTAGTCGTACATTATTAAAACTGTTTTTTGTATTGCTTTTTTTTTAATTAAAAAAATATTGTTTATTTCTATAAAAGAAAGAAATAAGCAGAAAAATAAATAATAGTCTAAATTAACGCATTTTAGGCCAAGCATAGAAATTTTATAAAATGTGGTATTATTTGCATTGAAATTTGCTTAAATTACATTCATTAAGACACCAAACAAGTTTCGTGCATGAAAAATTAATATTTTATTTAATTTGACGTTACCATTATTAATTTACCATTAATAATTTACCATTAAATTTAAATAAAAAAAATTAAGTTTTCTTATGGCATTTGTTTTATTTTTATTTTATTTACAGAACTTGCAACTTTACTCCATTATAAAAACATATGATTAATCTCAAGTGGAATAATTATACATTTTCAAAAAGTCGAATTTGTCAATAACCGTTTCAAGTAAAAAAGAAGCGTATTTTGAAAATTTCTCAACAGAAAGTGATTACTTCAATTGAATTACTAATATTTTATAGATGTCTCCAGATCCCTTAAAAATAGCAGAAAAATAAAATTAGTGAAAAATATACGTCACAGTATTAATAAAAATATATTTATTGAAATAGTGCGTTTACGCACCTTTGGCCGAAAATGGGTTAATTGCAGGGTTCCTAATCCTCGATATATTTCTATCTATTTTCCTTATTTCAAACCTTTCTGGACACCCTACATTAAAAATTCCATGATCTCTGTGAAAAGAATACAAGGCATTTATAATTTTTTCATAGCTTCTAAAACGGAAACTTGTTGAAAAAAGAATTTTTTCCGGTCCTTTGTGATTCCGTCTTAACAGATTTTAATGTTTTATATTTTAACTAATAAAACACATAGGTTATATTTAGCATAAATAAATAAACGAGTTGTTTTTGAGTTATAACCACATAAAATTACATCGGATATTTAATTTTGTGTATTAATCACTTAAATATTTTTCTAACTATTTGTTTGATTAAAAGGCGGGAAAAAACCCGATAAAAATGCTCAAATAATACACAAAAATCAGCAAACAGCTGTTTCGAATCCACAAGCGAGATTCTCGAATCGCAGTTTCTCATTTCAAGAATATCGCTTGTGGATTCAAACCAGCTGTTTGCTGTTTTTTTTTTTTTTTTTTTTTTTGTGTGTGTGTGTGTGTGTGTATTATTTGTGCATTTTTAACGTTATTTTTCTGCCTTTTATTATTCTTGCACAAAGGTTTTATTTGCTATTTCTATATTTGTTTGATGTTGCAGATATTTCATGTTTGTTTTTCTTCAAATGCATCAAAACCTCTTTAACTGGAATAATATCTCAAAATATGATAATCGAAAACCAAATAATATATTTTTTTAAATCAAAGGAGATGAAACGAAAGCGTAAAATAAACATACGCTTTACTTAATCCTTTTATCTCCTTTTTTTTTTTTTTTTTTAAAGAAGTAATGTAACACATAGAATTCAAAAGTACGCCCATTGGCAGAATTACACTTGTCCAAAAGACATGCATCCATTCTCTTTTCAGAAATTTGTTCAAAATGTTTAAAAAAAACATTCATAACGTTTTATCTTATGGAACATTACATTTCTTTAATCCCTATTATTATTTTTTTATATATATTTCTATGGCTTAAAAAAAAAGATTTAATGGTTAAACCATTCTCCATAAAGCTTCCGAAAATAGTTAATAATAAGTCATTATAAATGATAGTTAGAAGATGCATATATACTAAACAGAGCAATATTTTCGTAAGTTATTCCTAATTATCGTAATTATCGATATTTTCGTATGATAATCTTCAGATTTTTTTTTTAGTTGGGGAGTGTACAAACATACATCCAAGGCCTCCCTTGTGATATAAAATTGTTACTGATTTTTTAAAAAAATGCATTTTTGTTATTATAGCAATTATTTTTCCATATTTATATCATAAATTCCATGTAATTTTGTAAATTAAAGGATTCAAAATGGCATATTTATTTCATTTCTTAAAATTGCTTCTTATTTTCGCTGCTTTTGATGTCTTTGAGTAAATCACAAAAGAGATATCTTGAATTAACAAAAAAATTAAATATGTTTAAATTCACACATAACTAAGTTCTGCACCAAATATCACTAAGATTTGAAAAGCTTTTTTTTTTTACCTAACTGTTATTGAAATGTTTTATGAACCGAAATTAAAATAAGAGAAGTTGCTGATCAGATAAGCTCACTTGTTTAACTTGATTTATAAATGTATCAATACTACACAATGACATTTTCGTTTTGTACTTTTTATTTTCTTCCTTATATTCTTTGTTTTGTTCTGTATTTTTGTTTTTGTTTCATTTGAATAATACGAAATACTTTTAAATAGACATTATGTAAATTCTTTTTTAAAAAAATCTTACAATACGTTAAAAATACGTTTGCAAAACAATTAATAGATGTTTATTCCATTAAAATGTTATGTTTCCTATAAACCCCAAGTATTACCTGATATACTTTCGTGAATTAGTCCATTTACATTGTGTATCTTACTTTAAAATAAATATTTCATTAACTGAAGTTGAAGAGAAATCTCTGACTAGACCTGTATATTTTATAGGCCAAAGGATGTCAAAAGGTTTTATAACAGATAAAGGACTATGACAGTGATGTTGTGTCTCCCCAACACTTTTTAAAATTTATGTTGAAGAAGCACTGAAAATTTGGAAACAAAATTGCCGAGGAATGGGACTTCATGTGAATGGAAAATCAATTTTCACTCTGCAATTTGCAGACGATCAAGTTATAATTGCAAAACATAAAAATGATTTAGAGAAAATGATGATAAAAATTAAGGAAGAATATGAGAAATGGGTACTCTACATGAACGTTAGTAAGACCAAATACCTATGTGTAGGAGGAAATGTGACAAAACTAAATTTAAATAATAACATAAAAATAGGAAGCTGTGAGTATTATAGATACCTTGGTGTAGACATTAATAGAGAAGGTACAGACTCACAGGAAATTAAATACAGAATCTGCCAAGGAAGAACGGCTGTAAAACTTTTAAACTCTATTTGGTGGAGTGAGGAGATCTCCAGGAAAAGAAAATATAATATATATAATTCTATAGTAAAGAGCATTTTGTTGTATGGAGCAGAGGGATGGAGAATTATGGAGACTGAACGAAAGAAATTAGCAGCAGTGTAAATGGATGCCCTAAGAAGATCATGCAGGATATCAAGAATAGACAGAATAAGAAATGAAACAATAAAAGAAATGATGAAAATAAAGGGAACCATATCAGGCGATCTCCAAAAGAAATAATTGATCTGGTATGGCCATGTTAAAAGAATGAGTGACGAGAGACTACCCAAAATCGCATCTAATTACAGAACAAACCAAATGAGAAAACGAGGAAGACCACGAAAGACCTGGATGGATGATATAAAAAAAGCCATGAGGGATAGCGGTCTGGAGGAAGAATGGACCCTTGACAGGAAGAAATGGCGTGGTCTCTTGTAGATTTTTCGGAGGACGGCACCTGACGCCACAAACCGAGTTTATATATAAATTCAGAAAATTATAACTCCATAGTGCGATATTTTTCTTTTTTTTCTTTTCTCTTGTTTATTCTGTTTTCTGGTTAGTACTATCATTCATGAAGTTTGATTAGTTTTCTGATACATTTTCTCCTTTTTGTCTGTTTTCTACACGATACTATGTAAATTTTATTTGTAAACAGACATATTGTAAAAGTTTTTTAAAGAAAAAACGCTTTTATAATCGATGCTAAAAAATCAAGCTGTGTACAACTTATTAAAATTTCCAAAAGTTTTTCACCACTATTTCTCATTAGAAAATTCTTATATATTATGTAAATCGCGAACTTTGTAGTCACCTCGTTGCATCGCAGACTTTGTAATATCTTTCTGCAATTAAATAAGACAAAATATTCTTAAACTAAAGATGTAATTAATGTTTACAGTGATAAAAACAACATTACACAATAGGGCCTCAAACTACCTTTTAATATAAAGATGACATGTTTTCTACGCTCAAACGGCGTCACCTTCAATATCGTAAACGATAAATATTTTCGCTAAGGTTTTTAAAATGATAAATACAGATCACGAGATCACATGTATAATTCAAGCAGGTACTTAAAATTGTCAAACTATAAACCTGAAAATTGTTATTTTATTTATTGCTTTTTAAGTTGTAAATCAACTCGTACCAAATTTTAGGTAATTCAAAAGAGGCTGATTCATTGCATATGTTCTCGGTTTGCAAATATATTTCTACTGATTTAGGGAAAGAAACTCTTGATGAAAAAATTATTTTACTATTCCCGAAATCACATTTAAAAGGCTCTATCCTAGGTAATCTGGCCAAAGCTGTAGTTCTACTGTCATATTTGATCAATTTAAGCATTAATTACATTTTTGGTTTAAAGTTAACAATTGATTTTATTATATTATTTATAAAATAATCTGTTAAAAGTTTCTGAAAAATGCACGCATCCTGTAAAATGTATCCCTGTATCCAATAAAACTTTTAATAACGTTTTATCTAATAAAACCCTACATTCACTTTTAATCAATATTTTTAGCAATATTTTTAGCTAAGTGAATTAAAAATTCATCTGTAATACAAAGTAAACCCTTAAAATACATCAAATAGTTACTCATTTAAAAAAAAAAAACATTTCTCATCACAGTATTTTTTTTTTCAGTATTAAATCATAAAATCACAGAGATATGAAGATCAAAGGATTCAAAAACCGTATGTTTATTTGAAGCCTTCGTTTCATCGCCTTTGATTTTTTTTAAAAATTATTATTTGGTTTTCGTATGTCATATTTTGAGACGTTATTGAACTTTAAGAGGTTTTGATGCCTTTGAACAAAAACAAACATGAAATATCCGCAGCATCAAAGAAATAATTAGAGAAATTTTAAATTGATTAATGTGCAAAATTTTATATATATATATCCGCTTTGGTATATATCGTTATAACTCAAAGACAGGTCGTTTATTTAATGTATATTAAATATAACCTATGCGTATTTAATTAGTTTAAAAAATTTATTAATTAAAAACTATAAAAATCGTAAAAAAAAGGTTTAATAAACTATTTACATGTTTCGGGCCAACATGAGCCATTATCAAAACAAATAAAAACTAGTCGTTGGGGGCCACCCTAATACTTACCCATCATGGATATGCATAATATAAAATATGAAAATAAAACATGTGTAAACTATTTATAAAATGCATTGGATTTCGAATAAAATCCTGGCTTGTTGCCGTCATAAACTTTAAATGCTCTATTACTGAATTGCGTAAAAGAAACATCTCTATAACTCCAAAAATGTTAATCATATTAACTAACAATTTACTTCGTCGGATTAAGCGTCTCATTTCCAATTAAAATATATCTTCGAATTGCAATTTGAATGAAATACAAGGTCACGAAAAATCGAAGAGTGTAGAAAAATAGGATTCCAAATATCTCGGCAACTCATTATTCGATCAACTTCATTCTTTATGCGAAATTTATGTTTTTTTATTGTCTTTTATATTCACTCCTTAAAATAAACAATTTCGAAAAATTTTATACACCTTTTATCAGAACGAATATTGCAAGAGTATTAGTAGATAGAAGAAAGTAAAAAAAAATCCATATATATGTTTGTATGTCATGTATAGTAGGGTGGGCCAAAAAAAACTTTTTTTTTAAATTTTTTATTCACTGTACCACGAAAAACTTGCCTCTAGGATGGCTTAGTATAATGCAAAAATTAAATAGATAAATTGTTACGTTTGGCGGTAGCGCATCGGCCCTAAAATTTGAGAAAATATAAGATTTTTATCATTTTTAAAAGAGGGAGTGCGAGAATTTTTTTGTTTTGTTTTTTGATTCGCTATTCCGCGGAAAACTTGCCTGTAGGGTAGCTTAGTATAATGCAAAAATAAAATAAATAAATTGTTACGTTTGGCAGTAGCGTATCGGCCCTAAAATTTGAGAAAGTATAAGATTTTTATCATTTTCAGGGGGGAGTGCGAGAACTTTTTTGTTTTGTTTTTGGATTTGCTATACCGCGGAAAATGAGCCTCTAGGAAAGCTTAGTAAAATGCAAAAACAAAATAAATAGATTTTCGCGTCTTGCGGTAGCACATCGTCCCTAAATTTCGAAAAAATAATATACGATTTTTTAATTTTTTCTAATAAATGGAAATAAATCAAATAACTTCTATAATAAGTAGATATAGACATATTTTAGTGAAACAAAGTATAGAAATGTTAAATAAATGAAACAAAAATAGTTCATTTTACAATTTATTAGTAGAGTATTAAATTTAAAAAAACATTTTTAAAAAATTGACAAATTTCCATTGAATCCAAAAATCATTTTTCTGATTATGTAATTATTCAGTATGTAATAAAATATGGTATTTTACTTGTCTTTACTTTCTTTTGATATAATTGAATTAAGTTTGAACTAAGATTAGCTTGAAAAACGAGGCATTGGCGATATTGAAATAAGTATAGTTTTTATAAAAACCATCTCTGGAATTGGAACCGATGACTTTTTCTGACGCCTCAGTTCTCCATCTTGAGTAGGAAAGTGTGCAAGGCTCACGAACAGTTAATTATTCAGGACAGCTGCCTGAATTTATATCACAACTTACGTTTAGCAGGTACAGCTTATCTTTTCATAAACTTTGCTTGTCCATTTCTGGAATCTCATACTCATCACTGCCAAAATTTACTACTGGGAGTTTCTCACATTTACTGAGCTGTGAGCCAATCGGACAACGAAATGATTGGGACCCAGTCGTTTCACCATCTAAAGTTTGAAACAAATGTCGGAATGGCAATTCATTGAAATGTAAGAGGCACACTCTCCACTGCAGTGGTCGTTTAACTTGTTCTTCAATTGTACGAATTACACGGTTTTCCACCCCATATTAGTAACAGTGTCATCACATCCAATCACATTCAGTTAATGAAGTGAAATACAGCCTCAGTCAAATAAGAAAGAATGCTACTGGAAATATTTTGAGTAGAACTTGAAGAGGGTAAAACATGACCAACGCACACAGGTCAGCAGTACATGCTGGACATAAGTTCTGCTGTAAAATCAAGTAGCTGCTTTCAAGATTTATCTGTCCGTGAGCCTGGCACACTTTCTCACTGAAGGTGGTTAACAACGGCGAACAGATTTATTTGATTGTATTTAGGTATTGGAAACACAACATACGAGAGCAAGATCTTAGTTTCTTTTCTCTTAAAGTCATATATAACTCTATGGTTTTATACAAAAAAGTAAATACTTCACAAACAGACCATGTATTTGAAGTTATAAAATCTTCAAGATTCCTGCCCGAAAACTTGTTGAAAGTCATTGACCCAGTGACTGAGAGAAACATATTTTTTGCCCGTCCAGTAAACTTGCTTTTGAGAATTATAGTAGATAAAAGGAATCATATATTAGAGTTAGATTTTAAAAAAATTATAATGGCTAGAATCATAGCTTCTAAAAAAAGTTAATCAGGAGTTTTCAACCACCGAAAATCAATTTCCTAACTACAGACAACATTGAAATGATTCACTGGAACACTACTGCACTATCACCACCACATTTGCTGCGAAGAATCAGATTTTAGGGACGATGCGCTACCGCCAAACGTAACAATTTATTTATTTTATTTTTGCATTATACTAAGCTACCCTAGAGGCAAGTTTTCCGCGATATACCAAATCAAAAAACAAAACTAAAAAATTCTCACACTCCCCCATAAAAATGATAAAAATCTTATATTTTCACAATGTTTTGTTTGTCGGGAATTCCGGAAGAAATTACCTTTTTACGATGATGCGGCAGTTGGAACCGCCTACTTCAAACCTAACTTGTTTGCAGGCGGAATCGGCAGGGATTTTTTTGTTTTTAATTTTTTTTTTTTTTTTGCTATAACGGTTGGTCCTATAAAAAACTTGTAAATATAAAAGTTTTAAATAATATTAAGAGGATTAATAATAAATTTAAGCGGATTTGAAATCTTGAGAATTGGCGAAGTTATGAATTTTTTTCTTCTAAACCCCCCTCCCTCCCCCCCCCCCCTTAAGGCAATTTTTAATTATATCAAAAATCTGTCATACATAAATTTTCGGCCCTTCTCCTAGAAGTAATAATAACTTCAAACGGATTCGATACGTATCATAAGTAAGAAATTATGGGGTTTTTTCTGTTTTCACAAAAAGCCCCCCCCCCACCCTCCCCCCCTTGGTTCGATTTTGCCCATTAACGAACTTGACCGAGATTTTACGCCCCTTGATTTTATGTATCAGTTTGTAAAAGATTAATGCAGAATTTTTCCAGTTATCGTGGTCAGAAAAAAGTGACATAGATAGATAGATAGATAGATAGATAGATAGATAGATAAAGTTTTGAACTGGGGGTGGTTTTGGGTTCTGGGAGTCATGATCGGCGTAGATCTGCAAAAATTTTTCAAAATTTCCAACTTAGGTGAGAATGTAATAGGTAGTATTTCTTACGAAATCTACCTAAAAAGGAAAAATTATAAAATCCGGAAAATTCGAAAAATAAAAAAACATTCGAAAATTCAACAAATTCCATCAAAATTGAAAATAATACGATGTTGTAGTCTTAGAAACTTAAGATTTGGTGTGAAGGTAGTGTTTAGCATCCAGAAAAAGAAAACATCAAAAACACCAAAAAAATCGAAAGCAAAATTGAAAAAATCGAAAAAATCGAAAAAAATCGAAAAATTTTCAAATAATCCGATTTTGTTGTGCTAGAAACTTGGAATTCGGATTAAAGGTAGTATTTAGGATGCAAAATAAGAAAAAATTAAAAAATCCGGAAAATTCGAAAAAAAAATTCAAAAATTCGAAAAAAATTGAAAAACTTAAAATAATTTGACCTTTTAGCCTTAGAAACTTAAAATTCGCTTTAAAGATAATGTTTAGGATTCAGAATAAGTTAAAATAAAAAACGCAATAAAATTCGAAAATAAAATAAAAAAATCGAAAAAAATCGGAAAAATCGAAAAATAAGGAAAATTTGAAAATAATTCGATTTTATAGCGCTAGAAACGTTGAAATTTGGAATAAAGGTAATATTTAAGATACTAAATAAGGAAAAATTAAAAAATATGGATAATTCGAAAAATACCCATAAATTAGTGCAGACGATATATGAACTCAAAGTTTCGATTTTTTGTCACTCACACACTCACTCACTCTCGCGTCATCAAAAAGATTGGGTAGATCCCGCAGTTATAGAAACTTAAAATTTGGAATAAAGCTAGTGTTTCGGGTACAAAGAAAGGAAAAATGAGAAAATCCGGAAAATTAAAAAAAAAAACATTCGAAAATTCAACAAATTCGAACAAAATTGAAAATTGAAAATAACGCGATCTTGCAGTCTTAAAAACTTAAAATTTGGTGTGAAGGTAGTGTTTAGTATTCAGAAAAAGAAAACATCAAAAACACACAAAAAAAAATAGAAAATAAAATCGAAAAATCGAAAAAATCGAAAAAAATCGAAAATTTTCAAATAATCCTATTTTGATGCGCTAGAAACTTGGAATTCAGAATAAAGGTAGTATTTAGGATGCAAAATAAGGAAAAATTAAAGAATCTGGAAAATTCGAAAAAAAAATTCAAAAAATCAAAAATTTCGAAAAAAATTGAAAAAATTAAAATAATTTGATCCTTTAGCCATAGAAACTTAAAATTCGCGGTGAAGATAGTGTTTAGGATTCAGAATAAGTTAAAATAATAAAAAGCAAAAAAAATCGAAAATAAAATAAAAAAATCGGAAAAATCGGAAAAATCAAAAAATAAGGAAAATTTGAAAATAATTCGATTTCATAGCGCTAGAAACTTGAAATTTGAATAAAGGTAATATTTAAGATACTAAATAAGGAAACATTAAAAAATATGGGTAATTCGAAAAAAATCGAAAATTTCATAAATTAAAAATTTAAAAAAAAGAAAGAAAAAAAAGAAAAAGTGAGAAATTGAAAATTATATGATCTCGTAGTCTTAGAAACTGAAAATTTGGTGTAAAGGTAGTGTTTAGGATTCAGAAATAGAAAAAAATAAAAACACAACAAAAATCGAAAATAAAATCAAAATGTCAAAAAAAAAAAAAAAAATTTGAAAATAATTCGATTTTGTAGAGCTAAAAACTTAAAATTTGGAATAAAGGTAGCATTTAGGATTCAAAAAAAAAGAGAAAAAGGAAAAAAATCTGTGAAATTCGAAAAAAAAAATTCGAAAATTCGAAAAATTGAAAAAAAATTCGATTTTGTAGCTTTAGAACTTAAAATTCGGAGTAAAATTATTGTTTAGGATAAAGAAAAAGGAAAAATTAAAACACAAATTCGAAAATAGAATAAAAAACTGGAAAAAGATCGAAAATTTCAAAATAATTCGATTTTGTAGCGCTAGAAACTTGAAATTTGTAATAAAGGATACAAAATAAGAAAAAGTTAAAAAATCCAGAAAATTATACAGGTTTGTTTTCTTTTACAGGTTATACTCTATTTACTTCGCATATGAAATGTGGATTGCCAAATGATGTTAACCCCACAAAAATTTTCACAGCTCCCCCTACCCTCCCGACATTATTGGCTGGTTATGGCTTGATAGTCCTTTCTAAATAAAATCATGGCGACTCTAAGATTCACCTGATTTATCTCAAAATTGAGCCTAAATGATCCTAAGAAGACGGATCAAAGAATTACTATATTGGCATGACAATCAGGTAACTTAGATTTAAAATCGAAAATTCAATAAATTTATAAAAAGTCGGAAATTTGAAAATAATTCGATTTTGTAGTCCTAGAAGCTTGACATTTGGCAGAAAGGTAGGATTTAGTATACAAAGTAAGAAAAAATTAAAAAATCCGTAAATGAAAAAAAAAACGAGAAAAAGCATATACAAAATGAATATATTTTGATTTATTGGAAATTTTAATTTTGGCTTTCTTTTTATACTAAAAAATTCTTTTATGCTAAATATCAAGTATCTAGGGCTGCGAGTAATATCTCAGATGGATAGCACCTATCCTAGAAGCAATTGAGAGTACTTTTGATAATCTCCCCTCCCATAACTTAGTGCTTGCCTAGGATCCTGAAATCTCTTTTTATCTAAAGTACTTTGCAAACGAAACTAAAGCTTCAAATTTTTGATACCTGTAAATAATAGGGACATAGTGTGGGCTTAGCGAAAATCAGTGGATGATCACCAAAAAGAACCCAAAATCAAGAAAAGGAGGATTACTTACAAAAAGAAGTGAAATCTCATCAAAAACGTCACCTGTAAAAAAATTCAGCCAAGTCTCGTGACTCTTTTTCCGTAAAAAGTTCTGAGATCGTGTAAAGCCAAGTTTAGCTATCTTATTAACTCTGAAATTTTCATTCACAAATCACTCCTAGTCTCTACATCTTTAGTTAAATATTATTTTGTGACTTGGCAATTACGTAGCATGAGAATGTGATGTATATAATTAGTCTTAATGAAATAATACCATGCCATCCCATAACATATTAAGGTGTAATAACTTCCCTGTGCGTATATAATTAGCCTTAATCATATTATCTCATCCCATCCCATAACATAGTAAGATGTAATAACTTCCCTGTGCTGCGTAATTGCCAAGTCAGAAAATAATATTTAACTAAAGATGTAGAGACTAGGAGTGATTTGTGAATGAAAATTTCAGAGTTAATAAGATAGCTAAACTTGGCTTTACACGATCTCAGAACTTTTTACGGAAAAAAGAGTCACGAGACTTGGCTGAATTTTTTACAGCTGACGTTTTTGATGAGATTTTATTTTTGCATTATACAAAGTTGCCCTAGTGGCAAGTTTTCCGCGGTATAGCTAATCAAAAAATAAAAAAAAGTTTTTTTCGGCCCACCCTAATGTATAGTTTGTACATTATTTAATGTCCCTTTTTTAAGAAAAAGAAACATTGTTAAACTTACTGAAAAATTACCGCGGCAAAACAGCTGATAGACTATGTATCCAGAAATTTGAGTTTAAAAATTTGCCTTCGCAGATATCGCTGGTCTGCGCGGCTTAACGCTTACTGCTCGTACGACCGTAATTTTACGAATTTTCTTATCAGACCAACTGTAGGACATTTTTAAATGTTCAAACGTTTTTAACCCCTTGCCTGTGATGCCCGAACTTAGTTCGGGCAACGCAAATGTACCAATTTTGGAATACCTGATCTGAGTTCAGGCAAGAGAAAAATCGCTGTTTCAATTACGTGAACCCGAATTCTGTTCGTCCAATGCGTAATATGTTATTTACCATTTTCCCAATAGATGGCGATACTTTCCCTCGAAAAGTTCGGCAGATTTTTGTAATTTTGCAGTTCTTCCCAAATTTCATTCAAACCACATTATGTTTGACAGGCAGGTATGTAAATTTTTCGCAAGTTAAAAGCTTCTTTGCATTGTCTTTAAAGAGAAAAAAAAAATTCCATTTTTGGCACGTTTTTCTCAAATAAGCAAGGGGTTAAATGATAATAATAATAACTAGCGTATTTTTCTAGTTGAACCTTTCTGATCATCTGGTTCTACTTCTTTGGCTTAAAATTCGCGTAATTTGTACGAATATGTTTCGGTCACAAAGCAAGGAGATATCAGCTTCGCAGTTTTTGCATTATACTTTTTGACATTTCACTTATACATTTAAATTTTTGTGCGTTAAAAAATATGATACGCTTTGTGCGACGGGTAATCCATGTAGGTGTTTGCCGTGAATTTCAATCGGGCGACCAATTTCGGGCGACCAAGTTTTTCTTTGCTCAAAAACATCTGTATCAAATTTGGTAGTCAAATTATGAAAGGACATTAAATTATCTGGAGCTTTTACCAACATTCAGTTTAAAAAGTTTATTTTTGACAAAATGTTGGTAATTTGAACATAAATGTTCATTTTTTCACATTTTAAGAGCTTGAAAAAATAATTAATCAATGAAAATTATAGTTTTTGGTGGTATAAGCTCTAGCAAGTACGATTACTTTTTTTTTTTTTTTTTATGAAGAAAATTGGTAAAATTGTTCTCGAAAAAAATGATCGCCCAGTTTAAAAAGCGTACTTTCAAGAAAAATTATTTCTAAACGGTTTCAACATTTTTTCGAGATAAAATTTCGACATATTTTCGACATGGCTTCGAGACGCCATAAACTTCGAGCGTAGAGCTGCAGGTAGAAAGACGTTTTTTGAATACAGCGTCGTTACGTTCAACGAGCCAAAAAATATTGTAAGAAAATGGAGTATCATGAAATCGCTTTACGACAACAGTCTACCTTTTTAAAAAATTTAAAAAAAAATTTAATTTTTAATTAAATTAGTTGAACTTACGAGGATAGTTTGATAAGTTGTCGGCCTGTCGCAGAGATAAAACAAGTATGACCAAATGACAATGATATTTCTAAAGTATGATCCTTTAGATGATATGCTGCCGAATTTCAGATGCGTGGGTTTATTGGTTATTACTGGGCGAAAAAGTAAAATAAACAAGTTTTGACATTTTCTAAAAAAGGAAAATATTGAAGTTTAGTAGCTGTACAGAAGTAGCTGTTACAAAATACGTTGTTAAAACAGGTTTAACCCCTACGGACATACAAAAATAGTTACATTCCACCTTAAAGGATTCTTGTACTTCATATTCGACGATAAAAAAAGTGGGCTGCTGAATTTAAACATGCACTCAGAAAAAGGAATTGATTAAAACTACAAAACATTTTTGTTGAGTACATTTTGGTTGTTTTAGCAAAATTGGAGTAAAATTGAACCATTTTACTTCAATTAACAAAACATTTTTGCTGACGATACAATTTTTTTTTTTTTTTTTTTTTTTTTTTGAAATAGCAAAAAAAAGTGGTTTTCAACAAAACAATTTTTTTGTTGATTCAAACAAAATTTCCATTGACCTATATTTAAACCAAATTTTTGTTTAAATATGGGTCAATAAAAATTTTGTTTGAATCAACAAAAAAAATTTTTTTTTTGTAATTCCAAAAAAAAAATTTGTATCGTCAGCAAAAATGTTTTGTTAATTGAAGTAAAATGGTTCAATTTTACTCCAATTTTGCTAAAACAACAAAATGTACTCAAAAAATATGTTTTGTAGTTTTAATCAGCTTTTTTTTCTGAGTGTGTTAGGAAATCAATTTACGATGATAAATTCTGAAGACGCTCAAAAACCGCGACTGATAAAATCGTCTCAAAAAAATCAAAATGTCATATGAATTATCGCTGATTGAAGATACGCCAACTTGATGACATTTCAAACATCTCGATAGACCCCGTTTCCACTACATTTTACGTGATGTTTTGGGTATAAAAAAGCTTTCCGCTTGATGCGTGCCGCGTTTGTTGAACGTCGACAAAAAACGCCAAAGAATGAACATTTCTCAAGAGTCTTATGAAATGTATTGTGTTGCAAGTTGAAAAATAAAAGGAAATATTTTCTTGTCAGGCCGAGAACTTTTCGAACGACCCTCCTACAGGGCTGCACAAAAGAATTCGCACACAAGTGTGTGTCATAAATGTATTAAATTGCAACGGAACTACATGGGAAAATAATCTGAAATTATGTCAAAAATCTTGTTCTTTAACTGTCAGGCCGAGAACTTATCAAACCACCCTCGTACTCTTAAGGCAGAAATTCATTATATAGAGGTTCCGTTTTCACAGTTTATCCTATTATTTCAGAGAAGCGTGATATATTATTCTTCTATAGTGTAATATAATGTTTAAAGTCTGTTTTAAGGATATTTTGAATAAAATCTTTAGTATTTCTTTTTCGCATAAAACATAACATTTCCAATGGTTGGAGTATCATAGTTGAGATTTTTCCAACAGAGCGAAAATATGCCGGGACCAGGACTGGAACCTGGATACTTTGGTTTGTCGTACCAACGCTCTCCCTACTGAGCTATCCTGACGATATCCTGGACTGGCATATTTCACTCTTATGTGCTAGACAAAGCTGCTGACAGCAGCGCTAATTTCATTCATCCGAGCTATAACTATAGCATTTACATGACAGGGTTCGTACGCATCAGGAGATTCGGGAGATTTTATGTGTTTCAGTACCAGAAATTTTGTAGAGTACTGGTTTCTATTTCTGAAGATAGCATTTTTTTCATTAAATAAGCCAAATATTACTTTACGAAAATTCTGGTAAAGGGTGCTTGAAAGTCCTTGAAGCGTACGAACCCTGCATGATGAATCTTGAAATAGCACGGAAACTCCTGTATACCATGTAATTAGGTCATAATGAATAGAGGAAAGTATATACCGTCGGGATAGCTCAGTAGGGAGAGCGCTGGTACGGCAAACCAAAGTACCCAGGTTCGAGTCTTGGTCCCGGCATATTTTCGCTCTGTTGGAAAAATCTCAACTATGATTCTCCAACCATTAGATATAATTTACCTAGTTGAATATACTTTCCTCTATTCATTATGACGTAACATTTCCTTTAATTTCTGATTTTATTTTATATTTCTTAATGAATTAAACATTTACGTTTTATACAAAGAAAGTCCCTAAGATATGAAATATTTAGGGATTAAAAAACTGTACTCTTGTTATAATAATAACTTTTTTTTTTCTTTTAGGATTATATCATAAAATCCACGCCGATGTAAAGATCAAAGGATTCAAAAAGCATATGTTTTATTTGACGCCGTCTTTTGATCCATTTTGATTTTTTTCTGTATTTGGTTTTCGTATATCATATTTTGAGATGTTATTGATGTTTAAGAGGTTTTGATGTCTTTGAATAAAAACGAAAATGAGATATATGGACCTTCAAACAGATAGTTAGAAGAATTGTAAATTGATTAATGTACAAAATTCAGTTTCGCTATGATTCATATGGTTATAAGTCAAAATCAAGTCAGTTTATTTAACGTTTATTAAATATGAACTAGCAGCTTTATTATCTAAATTAGAATACATCGCGTTAATTTTCCATAATGTAACCTAATGTAATCATATCATATTATATTTTACTTATATTACAGCGCCTAGAACACATAGTGTGGAAAACGGTTTTACCGTTTTTTAATTCAAAATTTTCGAATTCTAACCGGAAATTCTGATACAAGAATTTTTATTTTAAGAAGTCACGAAATATATACCATTAAGCAAGGAAAAGAACATTATAGAGAATTTCTGGTATGAATGCGAAATTTCGGAATTTAAAAAAAGCCAAACTGGTAATGCTTTAAAAAGTGCTAAAAAATTGTAGCCGATAAACGTGCAACGATGCGGTACAAAAATAGGGTGATCGCAGCTACATCTGCTTTAAACATAGATTTACCTAAAACATATAGTGTCAATTTTCGAACTTCACTTGTTCCTACTGTCCGTCAACGTGTTAATAAGGAATTGTTAGACAAAAAAATAAATTGCAGGAAAACATACCGTACCATCAACATTTTAGCTATCAAAAACCACGTTATCCATTAGAAATGCACGTTGCATATAACAGTTACATTAACAGTTAATAAAATAAACTATTTTACAAATACCCTGCTTGCAATAATGATTTCTGCGGGCATGTGTGAGTTAACAGGATACCTCTCGAACAGTACTTCCGATTGATCTCCCATTTGGCGATTATGTTATAAACCATTGTCGCAAAAACTGTACACATTTTCGTAAACATCCGCCAATCGATTAGGTATTTAATCCATTTTTAAACAATTTTTAAGCCATTTTGAGACAAATTCTACGATTTAAACAATTTGGAAATTGTACGTCAAACGTGACAAATGAGATGCGGTCGTACTATAACGTAGTTTTATAAATATTCCGATCTTGGTGCAATAGCTGTTGCACTCTTATGCAAAAATGTATGAATGTAGAATTTGTTTTATGTGCAGATTTTCGTATTAAAGATATTAATTTTATTTTATGAAATCAAGTTTCAATACACTTTTACAAAATTAATCACAATTCTGTTACATTAAAAGTATACTATGCTCAAATATCCAATACAAGGCAATGTAAAAAAAAAAATCATCGATATTATTTCCTTGCAAAAATGAATTATATCGCCTGTTATTATGACAGGATTAATTTCTGTAAGAAAATAAGTCCATTTTAAGTTGGCAACATTTTATCTTTTGTTGACATTGACTGAAAATTCCAATGGAAAAATTTTGCCCAGCTTTGAAAATTTTAGAACTTGAAATTTATTTTTAGACTCATTTTCCATTTAATATCTATTCCCCGGAAACATCTTTCCAAAAAAACTGTCCGTAGATTTTATCATTGCTATAATTAAACAAATTTAGTACCGTAATTTCGCACGTATACGCCGCACCTCAGACAATTCGATTTCCTACCAGAATTTATTTTAAATAAAATGTGACTTACTTCTGCTTAGCACTTATTTGACTTCTTATTTTCAATAAAATTTCCGATTTGAAAAAGACTTAACTAAGCTACGGCGCATACGCGCGAAATTACGGTATACAAATTCGGTTTTTAAATTCAGTAATATGGAAATAATAGGGCTCCATCTTAGAAATAATGTAATCACCATGGCTACCTAGAATAATTACCTATCATGGGATATCATTGAATTAATTACGTATGATAAGCTTTAATAAATTGAAGAAAACTTTTATTAATGTCTTTTTAAGTTTTGATTCGATTTTCATAAAATTCAAAATGACTGGACAAAATCCTGCAACGATTATACATATTAAATTGTAAACTATTCGGTTAGGTATTTTATGCGCTGTTATATGTGGACAGACAGACAGACGGACGGACCAGACGATGACTATAGGTGGAACGTATTTATATAAATACAAACGCACCTAAACAGACAAATATTTCTTAATCTACGAAAATTTAATAAACCAGGGAATTAAATATACATAACCTCTTCCGAATTAACCTTAATTCCGAAAAGCCTTCTTTATCGTTAGAAACTTCCAGAAACCAATATTATTGCGAGATTTAAGGATTACGCAAAGGCTTATTTTTTTAGCTATGTAATCAAATTCTTAACACGTATAGAGTTTAATGCGTACTTTATTAAGTAATATTTTACTTCATGACGTCATCACTATGAAAATGGTAGAACAGTAAGGCTCCTATAAGGGGAGCTGACGCATATCCATTATGTTGCCCAAAATAACCGCCATATTGTGACCTAGCTCAGCATTAGGAAACCGCCTGAGCAGGTGTTTGCTGTCCCTGTTACTGTCACTCGCGGTCCACTAGTACGGTAAGCAAAACGGTTTTAGCTTGGTTTTTGGTCCGCTGGGTCATTAAATGGCGGTATGATTCAGCCTGTATTATCTGTATTACAGGAGCTCTATAGAACAGGGCCTAAGAATTACTAGGAATGTACTACTTATACTACTTAACATATCTCTATTTCCAGGAGCCATCATCCAAGTGATATATCAAGTTGAAAATATAGTTTGATCTGTTGGTAGAAGTCTACTATAGAAATTTTTCCGTCAACCTTGGGCTTATATCGGCTAAATACACTGTTTATATAGATATTTTAAGAAATTCTATGCTGAAAATAATTTTTAAAATGTCATTTGATAAGTTAATATTTATATTGAAAATCAATCAGCATTTTCAGATCGAAACAATTCAACCTGTATGATTATTATATGTAGAAATCTGATGTACTTTACCTTCTGATAACTTGTCCCTGGTTGCAATAGAACTTTACGCAACCTGTTAATACTCAAATATAAAATCCTAATGCATTACTAGTTGCTAAATATAATTGCAGTTCTATATTTTATTTCAAAACTTATTTTGTTCACATCAAAGTTGGGCTTATATCGGTAAAATACACTGTTTATATGAATATTTTAAGAAATTCGATGCAGAAAATAATTTTTTAAATGTCATTTTATAAGTTAATATTTATATTCAAAATAAATCAGCATTTTCAGATCGAAACAATTCAATCTGTATTATTAGTACAAGTAGAAATCTGATGTACTTTATCTCCTGATAGCTTATCCATGATTGTAATAGAACTTTACGCTTCCTGTTAACCTCAAATATAAAGCTTAATGCATAACTGTTTACTAAATACAATTACAGTTCTATAGTTCCATATGTTATTTCAAATCTAATATTTCTTTTATTTCAAACTAGCATAAAAATAAGTATAAATGAACAAATAAAATTTTGTACCGCAAATAAGGTAGTTTAACCTTTCAAAATAACTCTTAAACACCTCTAAAAAATTCAATAATTGAGGCGTTGACATGGCAAGGGGAGTGTGCGAAATATGAAACTCCCTTTTGTTTACTACCTTTTCCATACCAAAGGCATTGGAGTTACTACCTAAGCCATCTTGCGGCCATCATAAGAAATAAAATAAACGGGATATGGACTTACTCTCTTTCCCATGATATTGGCCTTGGTATTTACTTTGTTATCAACGAAAAAACGGAAAAATGGATTTTTTGACACTTACTACCTTTTCTATGCCGAAGGCATTGGAGGTACTACCTAAGCCATCTTGCGGCCATCATAAGAAATAAAATAAACGGTATATGGACTTACACTCTTTCCCATGATATTGGCCTTGGTATTTACTTTCTTATCAACGAAAAAACGGAAAAATGGATTTTTTGGTAATTACTTCCTTTTCCATGCCAACGCCTCAATTAATACAAAATGTACTATAACGTATGTTGTTTGCGTTTTAGTAAAGTGTAAAAAAAAAAAAAAAAAAAATGTTTTTCTGAAGTCATTTTAAAAAACGGTTAAAAAATATTGGTCTTTTACTTCGTGTTTTCACAAAAGCTTTTCAAAAAATAAATATCCAAAACAACAGCTAAATTCTTGATATTTCAAAATTATGCCGCTTATTTACCTTTTTCTTTCTTTTTTTTTCCTCGGATCACACATAAAAGTTATTTAAAAAAACAGTTCTAGAATATTGGTTTGTACTTCAACCTTCATTCTTTCGCAGAAGCTTTTGAAAAAATAAATATCCAACACAAAAGCTAAATTCTTGAATTTCAAAATTTTGCTTCTTATTACTATTTTTCATTACATGTAAAAATTTACGCTAATATGGAGATCAAAGGATTAAAAAATCATATGTTTATTTTACACTGTTTTTGTTTTCTTTTTTTATCGCATCTTTCGGTATCTAAACTTAGTAATCATTTTTACAAACGTGATTGAATTATAAGGTTTATGTATTCATTCTCAGAGCAACAACAAAAAAAAAACTAGTCGTTGGGGGCCACCGTAATACTTACCCATCATGTATATGTATAACGTAAAATATTAAAATAAAAATGTGTAAACTACTTATAAAATGCATTGATATTCAAATAAAATCGTGGCTTGATGACGTCATAAAAAGGCTCGATTACTGAATTGCTTGAAAGAGGTTTTTCCTTATAACTCCAAAAATAATAATCCTATTAACTAGCGGTTTATTGCATCTGATTAGGCGTCAAATTTCCAATTAAAATATATATTTGAAGTGAAATTTGGATGAAATACAGGGTCATGAAAAATCGAAGAGTGTGGAAAATAGGATTCCAAATATCTCGGCAACTAATTATCCGATCGACTTCATGTTTTATGCAAAATTTATGTTTTTTTATTGTCTTTAATATTTACTCCTTAAAATAAACAATTTCGAAAATTTTTATATACCTTTCATCAGAACGAATATTTCGAGAGTCCGAAAAAAAATGTTCCGGTTAATCGAGGTTATTGAAATGAAATAGGCTTCTTCCCATTATTACATACTAAGTACATACCAAATTGCAAGTCTCTATCTCAATTTGTTCGAGAGATAGAGCGTTTACAGACACACACACACACACACACAGACACACACACACAGACACACCGACACACAGACGGGCGGCAAAATTTTTTTTCTAAAAATATGTTTTTCGGAATCTCCAGTGTCTGAAACGTGTAAATCCGTCAAAAAAAAAGTTTCGATTTTCAAAACGATTACAAGACTTACCCTATACTACGTATGATGGGTAAGTAATATTTGAGGCTTTAAAGTATACACGGAAGGATTCCTTTAATTCTTTAGTGTATGTTTATTGAATTGAAAAACATGTGAGAATTTCGTACTTAAAAATAACACACAGTGCGCTTTAATGCATAAATGTTTGCCAAGTACATTGTTCCTTTGTGTTATATGAAAATCATAATATTAGAAAAAGAATTTATAGAACTATTTTTTTAAAACAACACTCCTCAAATGAAACAAAAAATATAAGATGATCATTAAAATGTATGATGTTTTAGAGAAGTGAAATATAAAAGAAAGCTGATTTTTAACATTTTCAAACATAGTTAGCAAGTGTTTATGATATCAGTTCGTCTGTCTACCGTCGTTCTACCGTTCGTCTTTCTCAGTGGCAGGGGTGCCAGTTTGGCATTTTTTTTAATTCAGAAATTTCGAAGCCGTACCGGAAATTTTGAAAGATGAATTTTTACTTTAAGCAATCACGAAATGCCTGTCATTAAATAAAAAAAAGAATATTATAGAAAATTTCTGGTATGAATACGAAATTTCAGAATTTAAAAAAAAAGCAAAACTGGCAACCCTGATCAGTGGCGTAGCCAGGGTAAGGATCCAAATGCTCGTGATACCAATAACTTTGTAAAGTATTATTTGCCGTATCTAATCGGAGAACTTTCTGCGATAATCAAGACGAAGAAAACTTTACAATAATTAGTGGTATCCAGAGCGTTTGGACTCCCCCCCCCCTCGCTACGCCACTGACCGTCATAAATATATTCGGATTGCAATCAATGTAAATATATATGTTATGGAAGTTCAATATGGCATGTTCGGTATTGAAAATGAAGTGTGTACAATTCATGATTCGTTGACAGGGATACTCCAAAGAAGGCCGTTACATTATGCTCAGTGACGAAAAATCGTTTGCGGTGCATTTCAATGATGTTACACTATTTGAAATATAATGAACTTGATATCCATTTATGAAGCGCGCTAAAACACGATTTTTGTTGCATGTGGGTGTACAAAGCACTTATCATTCGCTTTCAGGGTCACTCAAAAGAATCCGGTTACATAATGATCTAGGAGAAAAATTTGTTTGTTTAATAATGTTACACTATTTCCCGCATGATGAAATTTATATACATTAATGAGGTATACTACGATATGTTTACTGTAAAATATGACGGGCATAACAGATATGATTTGTCGACTACTCTGACTTATAAGAGTAGGCGAAGTTTCGATTGGGAACGTAGTTTTTGTCCATTAACAGTCAATGTACATAAAAGTGATCAAGGCTATCTTTCTTTAACTTTCCATGAATGGATATGAAAACCTCGGAACTCGATTTTTCTTTCAGTTTCGATAATTATGCAAATTTCTGCATCTGGCCAATCGATATAGCAGAATTTAAGCACTAGCACGTGCTGGGTAAGTGGAACTTTGGATCGAGTTCTTCCCCAGTGTGGTTCTCTGAGATCTGTCCAATTGACTGAACTATCTGCATTAGAGAAAAAGTATCGTATGTTTCTAAGATTAGATTTACCTTGTTTTTTGTGCTAATTGAATAAAGAGTTTTGGCGCTCGCGGAGTGCCGATTTCAGAACTGTCATAGGCGGACTTTTTAGAAGTTGGAATTGGACTAACTTAGAAGAGTGACAGTTAGATCTTGCTGAAAACATCTTAATCGACATTTTGACGCTCGTCCAAGTCGTAAGTGATATTTTTGAAGTTATCTCTTTATTGATATCTGAAGCTTTATTTAGTGAAGTATTTTTGGAAATTGACTTTCTTTCGGCCTAAGGCAAATTAAGCAGAACTTTCCTTTTTTAGGTACGTTCGTAATTATTTAAATACCTATAGCTGTCGTCTAGTCCGTCCGTCCGTCTGTCTGTCCGCATATGACAGCGCAAAAACTACCCAACCGAATGGTTTGAAAATTAATATATATAATTGTTCCAGAATTTTGTTGAGTCGTTTCAAATTTTATGAAAATCGAATCAAAACTTAAAAAGATATTACTAAAAGTTTTCTTTGTTCTGTTAAATCTTATCATACGTAATCTATATGATAAAGCGCAAGTCATGTGACCGAGGAAAACAAAATCGGGCTAACCACATCTTTTTCCATTTGCCAAGCGGCTATTTTTATTCAAAATTAATTTTTCGAATAAAATTGAGTAAAAGTTACATTTTTAGAAAGATCGTTCAAAAAAATTGTTTGCTTGAGAGAGGAGTTAGATTAAAAAATGTATAGATTCTGAGATAACTTCATTGAAAATTAGGTTAACAGCCAAACATCTCAATCCATTGAAGTAAATAAACAATATATTCTTTAATCGTGAGGCATAGAAATATTAACTATGGAGGTAATCATTAGCAAAGCAATATCTCTATGGTGAATTTACAGCTCTGTCTGGTGTCGAAAAAAAATTCGCATGTGTAGACGTGGCATACGTAATAAGAAAAAAAAAAGGCATCTTCATTTCGTTCATAGCAAACGATATAATTAATTTCACTGAAATAATAACGATGATTTTTTTACATTGTAAAACTAATTATAGCATGAAACGAACGCACCTCATTTGTCAATTTTAACGTACACTTTCCAACATGTTATTAAATTTGAATACACGGTGAAAGTATTAAACGTCTTATATTTTAGGGTGTTTAGTTTCCTTTTTTTTTTTTTTTTTTCAATTCCTACTATTACCTCACACTCTCTATATATTTATATATCTTGTTCAAATTTTCAATCGTTAATAAAATATTTTCTATTCATCCACTCAAATTCAAATACATTTTTTTTAAATGTGTAGTGGATGATACTTGATATTAATACAGTTTTTTTCAAATATTAATTCATTCATTAAATTAAATTAGTTAATTTTAGTTTTATATGGGAGAAAAAACTGAAATAATAACGATGATTTTTTACATTGTAAAACTAATTATAGCATGAAACGAACGCACCACATTTGTCACGTTTAACGTACAATTTCCAACTTGTTAAGATTTTAAATAAAAGTTGTTTGATTTTACTTACTATGGTTCTCATTTCGACTTAGCTAACATTAATCATAATGAATGACAGCGACATGGTTGTTACACAGAGACACACAAAAGATTTCGATTACGGTACTATCTATGAGCGATAAGTGCTGGAAGTGCGTTTGCAAATGTGGTATACGTTTTTATGTTTAACTAAATTTATGCATACTACAGAATGAGTATAAATTCAATAGATTTAGTAAACTAAGAAATTTTTTGTAGAATATATAAGTAAATTCATATACCTGGCTACACAAAGGACCGGATAAGTTGTCCTTTAATGAATGATAATTTCTGAAAGTACGTTTCCAGTTGTGCTGTGTTTTTTTCCTTGAATTAAATTTTTGTTTAATAATGAGGAGTGTATAAAAATCTGTAGATAATTTACAGGGATGTACAAAATTATTCGAGTGCATTTCCGTCTATTGCTGTAAATTGCTGAATGTGAATTTTTCACTGTCTTATGCGTTTTGTAACTACGCAAAAGTTTAGCATACTATGTAGTGTATATGTTACTGTCAATATGATTAATCCGGCCTTTATTAATAATAACCGGTTATTATTACCACATTGACGGACAGTAGGAACAAGTGAAGTTCGAAAATTGACACTATAAGTTTTTGTAATTTTTAGAATATTAAAAGTATAGTTTTACTCTTTCTGCTTAAATAAACTTAATTTTGATTCATTCAGCACCTTTAATTAGGTTGCACTACTCCCTTCACAACCACGTCAGGGTGGCTAGTGGTCAGGGAAAAATACAGTAAAAAAAGTGATAAACACCAGTATATTCTTATAGAAAAATTTATGTTGATTATTCGACCAAATAATCAATTTGAATTTTTCTATAAAAATATATTGGTAAATACCTTTTTTTTTCTTTTTTACTGTATTTTTCCCTGACCACTAGCCACCCTGCACATGCATACTGAAGCTGAAACTCCTATAACAGGTGGAAAACGAACTTCAACCTAAAAAATTGTTTCCAAAACATGACACTGGGCTTCTACTTGTACGCCGGTAAATGCACATTTGTGCTGCTATAGCCGTAGCGTCTAAAAACAACCGTTTCGTTTTGGACGGCTATTGCCGTCATGCCACATAGTGGGCTTCGATTTGACGGCTATAGACGCAAGTGTCCGTCAACGTGTTAATAATGACCGGATTAATCATACTGACCGTAACATATATACATATATATAGGTCATATACAGAGATTCGCAAAAGAATTCGAGTACCTTACCGGCTATATACGGTAATTGGTGAAATCTGGTTTCACCTTTTTAAATACTGTAGCTCCATTGCAGTTCTCTAGAAATGTTGGAAAATGTTTCTATGCTTGACGCACGATTTTATCTTGTTTCTATATGAATAGAAAATAAATAAACACCTATGCCCCACCACTTTGAATCAACTGAATATATTTTTAAATATTTTAAAGCTTGCAAAACTTTTTGCATTTATGTTAATACATACATTAAAGCATTACGTTTACATTAAAGCATATAATATGATGATTTTCTTTATCAATACATTCATATAGCTACTAACGTTTACGCTTTTTTCTTACCTCTAAAATTTAATAATAAATTTTGTCTTATTTAATCGCCGAAATCTGTGGTTAAACCTTTGAAGGCGGTATAATATTATTATTACAGCTTAATTTTTTCCAAATTTTGAATAAATTTTTACTTTTTTTTTCTTCTATCTATAATAAATGAAAGTATTTTAATCTAAATTTTTTTCGACTTCCTTTTTCTGACGGATTTACACATTTTAGGGTACAGAGATTCCGAAAAATATGTTTTTACAAAATGTCTGCCTGCAGGTACCACTGGCGACTGACTATTTGTATATTCTATTCGCACTACTATTTAAAAAATAAATTTTGAAGTACTTTGAAGCACGCTTGCACATGTTGTTAAAGTGTATGTGGAAAAAAATCTGTTTTGAGAAAGTACTGCAAGATAGAATAAAAAAATAGTCGCCAGTGGCAATCCTATGTCCGTCCGTATGTGTATCCTCTTTGTATCATCGAAAAGTGCATGAAGTTAAGCATAGAATTGTAGCAATTTTCATTTATAGGTTTTCGACTATAGTCAGCAGGTTCCACTTGAATTTGAGGATATTCCGCCCGAAGGTGGCGCTGTGATAGTCCCTTAAATATTTCAAATTAAATATATATATATATATATATATATAAAATTATAAATCCTAAAAGGCTTTTCCGTTAAATGTTCGGCATTGATACAAGGGTTCCGAAGCAATTTTTATTTTGCCTATATCTTAAACAATGGCTGAGATACAGCAGTTTGAAATTTTAGGGTGTCTGACATTTTGAAACAAGACAGAAGGATTCCTCCATAAAAGGATTTAATTTATAAGTTTCAGGGAAAAAGCTTTCTGACAAATTTTCTTTCATTGTTGTAACCATCGTTCCAAATTTTATATGCTTAACTGTATCTATCCATATTCGCCAAAGTCCAATTCTCTCCAAACTTGGCGATACTTGGCGAAATATCGCTACATTTAACGACAAAAATAGATTGCGATAAATTAAACCAACTTGGCTAAAGCTGACTAAGTTGGCGAAATTCTGATTCAAATTCAATATTGACGAGAACTGGGAATGAATCTTCTATAATCGGGTTTATAGGCTCTGTGATAGCTAATTTTTAAGTATTAATATGTATGAGATAAAAGAAAGTTTTGGGATTGGCACATCCGATTTATAATTTTGGTGACCAAAAAATTCCTTATTATGAAATTAAATTTTTCGAAAATACTAGAATGAATTTAACATACATAGATGCAATTACGTGCCCCTGAGAGGGTTAAATAAGTTAGAAATTTCTATTAAATTTTAGTGGTAACGAAAAATCGTAAAAATTGGCAGCTACGCATTTACATCGATTTGTTGACACAAATTATCTTAGCAGACATAATATACATTTTACGGCACACTGCTTGTTTTATTTTATTTATTTGTAAATAAATCAATAGCGCTTAAATAAGAAATACAGACTTATTAGATTAACTTAACAGAAAAAAATACTCCTTCAAAGCTTGTAATTTACATTCAATTCAGTTAGAAATTTAATTTAAATTAACACATTATTATCATATTTATTAAAAAGGTTTAGAATTAATTTGATAGATTGAATCCAAAATAATATATGATAAAATTAATAGAAGCCACAAAAGTATATACTTCACTTTCAAATATTTACAATTGTTTAATGACACTACTGTGAAAATTTTCTAATAATGTTTGCTTATTCACAGTTAATGCATGCCGAAAAATGTATCAGTTATTCAGTATAAACACATTTAAATGGAAAGTATTAAGTTATTCATTTTAAATGTGTTATTTTACATTCTGAATGTAGGATATCTTTTGAAGTATTGGATAGATTTGTATCAAATTTTCAGATATAAATTCTAAAATTCCCTTTCTGAAAAGCGAAAGTAAATTTGAATATTGATTGCTTACAAATATTTGGGTAATAAGAACTTAAATTAACCCTTTGGGTACAGATTTATTTGAAACAAAAAAAAACATACAAAACAGACACACCAGAAATTTGGAATAGTGTTTTTTTCTGTATTTGTTGACAGATAGACCCTGATTAAAAAGAAGCGAGAAGTACTGTTTGAATTTTCTGATATAAAATCGAAATTTTAAATTTAACCCTTTGAGGAGCCGTGGTATATATTATATACCACCTAATTTTAATCCGATTCAAACCAGAAACTTTTAATAAAATTTTACTTTTTTAACTTTGACGGGGGAAAAGTTCAAAAATTGCTTTTCCTTATTTTTAACTAAATTCTTTCGTAAATACCGGTGTGAGTTCGACGTTACAGGAACGCAATTGCTTGTCCCTGAAAGGGTTAAAAAAATCCGTGGGCATTACTGATGACGAGTCTCGGTCGTCAAATGTACCCAATGGGTTAAGAAAACAAGAAAAGTTTTATTTTAAAAATATCGGGTGTTCTGGAAAGTTCGAGCCGGTCGGGAAAATCAATTTGTACCGGAAAATTCTGCCCATTAATTATTAGACATTAGATATCGGAATCAATATCTAATAATTAAATGACAGAATTTTCCCGTACGAATTGATTTTTTTCAACCGGCACGAACTTTCTGGACAACCCAATAGAAGTAATGATAAATATGCCCAAAACTAAATAATTTAATTATTTTTAAACGTTTAAAGTATAATTTTAAAGACGAATTTTGGCTTTAAACTTAATATATGTTTGAAACTCAATATAGTGCACAACATAAATGTAGAATTGTTTACGTTTATAGGAGAAATGTTTAAAAATGTTTCTATTTAACTTCGTAGTTTTCCACGAAATGAAAAAAGCTCATTTCTATCTTTTTTACATCATTTCGACAAGGACCATTTACAGGAAACGATTACCGGAGGGGCAAGTTCCACCAATATTTTTGCATAGAAAAATTTGCTTAATTAAAACGCAGAAATTCTGTTTTAAATAACGTAAAAAATTCGATTATAAAATACTGATTTGTCCCTGCGTTTATCATATTGTACTGTCTGTTAACTTTGAAAAAGACATTTCTATTAATTTTGGAATCCGATGGTGTTTCATCGAACATACGTTGTGTCCCATCGAAATAAAGCCACTGTGATTGTGTGCCGTAACTGGACATGAAACAAACAAATAAGAACGAATCAAATATATTAAGAAAGTCTATATACATTCACATATATACAAGGAGTAAATCACTCCCTGCCCCACTTGGACAGAAAAAAATGGATGTTGTTTAAAAAAGAAGGGGAAAAAGTGTCCCGCCAAAATAAAGCCACTACTGTTAATAGCCAATATATCCGCCATGCTTATACATGACTTAGAATATACGATGTGGCATACTATTTACCAGTCCTTGGAGGATAGTAGCATCAATATTACCCCATGCTTCCCTGATGCCGGCCTTCAATTCTGCCACAGACTGAAACTGTCTGCCATTAGCATATACAGCCTTACTGAGGATACCCCACATATTTTCTTGGGGATTAAGATCAGGGGAAAGGGCAGGCCATTCCATGACATGCACCTTATTATCCAAAATCCATTGCTAGGAGGATTTTGAAACGTAAATGGGAGCGTTGTCCTGCTGGAAAATCCAACTTAGACCACCGATCCTCTCTGCAAATGGCAATAAATGAGTTTCTAGCTTTTCTTGGTAATCGGTAGCCTTCATGAGCCAGGTTAGGT
Organism: Maratus michaelseni; assembly: GCA_963931845.1. Classification (NCBI taxonomy): domain Eukaryota; kingdom Metazoa; phylum Arthropoda; class Arachnida; order Araneae; family Salticidae; genus Maratus; species Maratus michaelseni. The sequence continues at coordinate 214,368,754 of OZ007598.1, read as the reverse complement.
TTACCACCATAGCCGAAGTCTCCCCAACACCATTAATGAGCCTTCATCTTGCTGTCTTTTGGAGAAAATTTCCTCTTCTTTCCTCATGTCATGCCAATAGAAGGCAAGACCGTCTGGGCATTCCAAATTAATTTTTTTCTCATCTGAGAATGTAACACGATGCCACTTGTCTTTCCAGGTTTGATTATAATTGGCACAATCGACTCTTCGTTCCTTGTGGATAGCTTTCAACATGGGCTGCTGTTTCCTTTTTTCATATCGTAAGTTGCTTGTACAATTTACAATCCGTGACCGTCTTCATTGTGTCACGGGGATGTTATTCTCTTTGACCAATTGTCTTAGAGAAATACCACCTCGTGAAAGACGACGCACAATATCTCTTTTCTGCCTGGAAGTCATTTTTCTGCATGTACACCTCCATTTTTTATACCCGTACGCATTGCCCTGATTCACAAAATTGTCTATTATGGTTTCAGATCTTTTGATTAGCTTCGATATTTGTCTACGAGAAAGAGCTTGTTCCTTAAAAGCTGTTACCTCGCCTTTCTTGAACTATGATATCTGGGTTCCCTTTCCCATTGCAATACTGCAGGAGAAATAGAAAATACAACCTTCTAAAGTCTGCACAAAGTTCGACTGTCATAGAACAGGTATTTGACAACTTCCTGACATCATAAACCTGTTGACCTGTAGAAGCTCTAATGTCGGAAGTTCCAATAAAAACTGATAGGGGTGGTGGCTTTATTTCAGCGGTGCACTTTTCCCCCCTCTTTTTTACATTTTAATTTCTTTTTTCCCATGACGAGTTGAGGCATGGAGTGAGTTACTCCTTGTAAATATGTATTTGTATATAGACATTCTTAATGTATTTGTTTCATTCTCATTGGTTTGTTTTGTGTCCAGTTACAGCACACAATCACGGTGGCTTTATTTCGGTGGGACACACACCTTAATACCGAGGACGTTGTTCTTTGCATGAGAGCAATGCAACATGTATTAAAAAATGTATTTATATATTTATGTTCAAAAATAACATTAATTCATATATTTATGTACACAAACATACATTTATTGAAATAGAGGGTGTCCATAATTAAACGACCCTACTTTAAAGTTGTCTACAGAAGAAACTATTGGTCAGAAAGTTGTGAAATTTTGTGAAGGACATAAAGAAGGAATGGGAATTTGTTTAAGCGAAAAAAATTAGTTCAAAATTTCTCCGCTAGAGGGCGTTTTTTTAATGAATTACACATTTAGCATACATTTACGATAGTTTGCATATTTTATTGCAACAAAACATGTTCCATATGACGGCTATCATTTTCAGCTACCGTCTGGAATCGTAAGATAGCATGTTCCACAGTTGGCCTCAGTGTTTTCTGGGAAATGCTAAAAACATGTTGCGAAAAAAAGTTATATTCAACATATTTTGTTGTAATAAAATTTGCAACCTATCATAAATGTATGCTAAATGTGTAATTCATTAAAAAACGCCCCCTTGCGGCGAAATTTGGAACTATTTTTTTTTCGCTTAAACAAATTCCCATTCTTTCATTATGTCCTTATTGAAGTACAATCATATCGTCTTCTTTAGGATAGCGGTTCCCAACCTGGGGTACGTGAAAATTACATTGGTAATGGCGGAAATACGCAAAAAAAATGTGAAAATGAAAACAAATAAACAAAACTGTAAACTTTTCTTTTACAATGAGAGACTTGTGTAAAAGTAAAATAAGCTATTTGCATAAAATAAAGAAAATACCATAACTATCTGTAATTAGTCCATTACTCGTTGTTATTATATCCACCAACTCCCAATAACATCTTGCATGTAATTCCCACCCTCCTCCTTTCCTTTTAATATGCTTTTCGTTCTAGAAATATGTAGATAAAAATTAATCACATTGGGACTTCATCGAACCTACTTGAAAGCTGGTCATCATTTGAGTTTTCAACAATGCAGCATTAGTATAAACTCATTAAGAGCCAACGCTAGTCACGCGAAGAAACGCTCAAGCTAATGTTAAGTTTATGGGAAGATTCTTGGCAGATTTGTCGCTTGCATTTTAATATTTTTAAATGTTTTTTGCAGCGGATAGCTGAGGTCGATCTCTAACGTTATTAGTTTTTACTTTTTTCATTTTGGTTACATTTTTTTTATAACCGGACATTTTCAATTTTGGAACCTGTTGGAACCGGTTCTGAAAGTGAAAGTACCCTATTATAAAAAAAACTGGTACCAAAATCGAGAAAGTACAAACTAACAACGTTAGAGATCGACTTCAGCTATCCTATGCAAAAAGAAAATCATTTAAAAATATTAAAATGCGAGCGAGAAATCTGCCAAGAACCTTCCCATAGACTTAACATTAGCTTGCACGTTTTGTCGCATGACTGATGTAGGATCTTAACATATGTCAAATAGAGTAGCTTCATTCCTTCTTTGTGAGTGCTTTACTTGAAATCTATAGCTAATATTTAATTGAATGTAATTGATTTGATTACATGAAATAATTTAATTTAATGTAATTGAAAACTGGAATTCTAAAGAGAACTGCATCTAACATTGGTAACTAGCATACGAACATTACTAACGAACGAAAACAAAAATATTTGGGACCGGTTTATTTTGAAAAAGGTACGCATAAATGAAAAGTTTAAGCAAGGGGTACGTGAGAGGAAAAAGGTTGGGAACCGCTGTTTTAGAACATTGTCATAATACTCCAAACCTCGCTCCAGGCAAGTTTACCACTTCAGCTTCCATTTTTATAAAACAATTCCGAATTCATACCAGAAATTCAAAATAGTAATTTTTGTTTTACGTAAGGCCGGACATTTCGTGATTACATAAAGCAGAAATTCTTCTTTCGTAATTTTCTACATAAATTCGGAATTTCTGAATTCCGCCAAATTGGTAACCCTGGATTCACCTGGTTTTATTGTAACTGATACTCTTATAACACCTTTGGCCTCATTTTTTCATATCCAGCAACAAAACCCTTATATAATAAGCCTTAGCAGATGAATGTAAGAAATTTCGTAGGTTGAAAGCGCCCTCTTATAACTAATATCACTTTTGAATGCTGGAAAATAAAAAGATTACACTAGAAAAATCACAAAGAGTAATTGGTAAATATTAATCCAGTTAAGAATTGGTAAGTTAAATCAAGCGTTGATCCTCTATCGAAATCATACGTAGCGGTAAAGTCTGCGAAAAGAACTACGGAGCAATTCTTTTTCCTACACGCTTTTGCTTGACAACTCACCGCACGAGAGGTAAGTAGCGCTAATGAACGCAAACAAAATTTTCATCTCGTGCGCCTGCAGCGCACTTCTGTTCTGTTCACCGGTCGTATGACAGAAAAGTAGCGCTAATGTATGCTAACAAATTTAACACGTACTGTAAACACTTTAAGTATAATCCCTCTATCCTGCAATATAGATTTCTTTAACCGTTTCATTATGGACAAGGACTGGGTGATTTTTTTACATTCAGAAGTACCACAATTTACAAAATTTTTCTTTCTGGTAGAGGTCGCTTGAAAATATCCCAGTATAAGTGTATGGCAGAAATTATGTTTCCAAAAATTGATATGAATGGAATAAATAATAGTCCACTGGGACGTATATGTCCCAACTCGCAATCAAAGGGTTAATTGTACAAGAAGCTCACACACAGCAACACAACTGTCAGTTATTTTAATCCATCACTTCTTTAACCTTGTCTAGAATTGTAAAGACTGAAATAAACCCTGGTTAGATCTAATTAAAATTTTGTTCAATTTTAATGGCAAGATGACATCTTAGGTACTGACTATTTTATGAATGTCATCCTGGTTTATTGTTGAAATAGGGTTTATAGTAAGAGCACCTTGCAAAGTCCTGCTTATAAGGCTTATTTACTAAGTAGGTCTTATTTTCGAGGAAAGAGTACTTGTTTCAGAAGTTTCTAGTTGTTTCGAGGTTACATTGAATTTTGTAAAGGTTTATTTTGCATTAAAAAACATTTCTTCATTTTTTAGCAATATAATTATATGTGCAGAGCTTCCCTATCGCTTTTGAATACAGCCAATTAATTAAAGCTAGTTTATCGTCTTTAAGTCAACGACTTTTTTGTTTGTTTGTCTTGTTTTGACATTTCGTATGATGAAGAAATAAATATAAGGCATAGATGTCATTGTGTATATGTCTTCAGTGTTGTCTATTTTCTGGTGTCTATCCCGTCCTTGTCAAGAAGAAGATTTATGTAATTTGTCAAAATCTTGTATGTATTTCTGTGAATAAAAATATGGATCATTCGGGACAGACAGCTTAGTAGCTTATAAGTCTCAAAGCAATTCTCCTTCAAGTGTATCTAAAGGAATAAATATTTTAATTAACACATTTATTTAACTGGACACAACAAACTACCTTTTTTTGGTTTAAGGCCAATGTTTTCCTTAGGGGTCGTCTGCATATGCAAAATTGTAGAAATTTATTCCCTTTTCAAATGACAGCATCCATGTTTGCATTGTGTTTATTTTCCGAAATCAACCCCATACAAATAAACATATAATTTCTGACATAAATTACTTATGGATAAACAAACATTATCATAATTTTTTAATAACAGCGTCATTAAACAGTTATAAATAATTTAAAGCGAGATATACAATTTCGTAGCTTTTATTTATTTAAACGTACATTATTTTGGATACCAAATGTAAAATTAATCCTGAACATTATTTATAAATATGATTATAATATGTTAAGCAATGTTTACTTTACACATAAATATTTTCTAATTCGAATACATGCCAGTTGAAAGCTATTAAAGAATGTTGGATTATCAAAATACATTTGTAAAATTCTCTTTATAACGTTTTTTAGTTCATAAAAACAAAATAGCAATGTATCTATGCATTAAAATTTATTGTATGTTTTTTGAGTAATAAAATGTCATATATGTTTTCAATTTAATGAATGCATACAAAATGAGTCTAACATTGATAGCTTTAAAGTCTCAAATATTTCTTTTTGTCCTTAGCACTAACACGTGAAGCTTACATTTCAATCACGTTTGTAAATATGATTTCAAAGTTTAGATCATGATACAATCTAAGGAAATCTAAAGACGGCGTCAAATAAACACGTGCGCTTCAAATTCTTTGATCTCTACATCAACGTGAATTTCTGCATTTAATTCAAGAAAGAAAATAAAAAAAAAGCAATATTGTAAAATATCAAGAATTTAGTTTTTGTGTTGGGTATTTGTTTTTTGAATAGCTTTTGCGAAAACATGAAGACTGTAGTTAAAATCAATACTTTAGAACTGTTTTTAAAACACACTAAAAAAATCTTACTTTTCCAGGTTTAAGTGCTAGAAGCATTACTTTTGAATAAGCAGATTTCTAAGTCTTTCGAAATAAGCAGATATCAAAAAAGCATAATGAAACATGTTTTTTTGACGCATAAATAATTTGACCTCCTCTCCCCGTTATAGCTATATAAAGTCTTAAAGTTTGCTAATTTATTGAAGGAAGGACGAGTCGATAGGATGGAAGGAGGAGTCATTATGTTTTCAGCGTAATAACATCATCAAACTCCAGTCACTTGTCAATTTCCAGTTTAGTGCGTCGCAATACTCGACATGTTTCGGTATACTTGGAACAAATCTAGGTTAGTGCAAACTGGGCCACTTCCATTTGAAGCGCCCTTACAATTTTGTTTTTCGCAGGAGGTGGACCACTGTAATCATTGCACTTGAATTTATTTCATGAAATGTTCTTGGTGCCACTATTTTCTATGCTTCAGTAATTTTTTGGTTCAGTACCATATTTGTCAATAGCATTTTTTTTGCGGGCTTCTTTCACTTTTATATTATTATGTCTAAATATATTTTGTATTTTATATTAATCTGATTATTAAAATTTCTGAATCAGAACCACGCCTTTTCTCCCTAAATAAACAAATTAGTAAACTTTAAGACTTTATATCTCGATAACGAGGAGACGAGGGCAAATGATTTATGTGTTAAAAAACGCATTTCAATATGCTCTTTCGATTGCTACTTACTTAGATTTTTTTATTATTATTACACTATGGCGTAGTTTCCTGGTTAGCACTACACATCAAACCAATTATCAAGACATTTCAATTTCGTTTGTAAATATGATTAGAAATTTTAGATTCCTTCGTGCTTAACTTCTATAACATCACAAAAAGAAAGAAAAACTTTTAATTTCGCAAAAATGTTACCATCAAAAATACTAGGTGTTTTTCAATTTGTTTTTTAATTTTAAGGGGTGTTTAAGCTGTTTTGCAAGGTTGAATTACTTTATCGAGGGGCAAAAATTCATTCGTTTAATTGTATTTAGTTTTCTAATAGTTCGAAATAAAATATAGGTGAAGGTGGCCTAAAATGATCCCCTTAACCATTACCATTGACCACCCACCCTTGACCATTAACAAAAGCACTATCAATTATTCAACAGCAGATTTTCAAGGCAATACATACATTTTTACAGACGGATCAAAAACGGATGAGGGAACATCATCAGCTTCCTGTGTCTTTGAAAAGGGCATTCACAACCACTCCTGGCAAGCAAAGTTGGTCCGGGGAATTCTGTATTCCAGGCCAAACTGTACGCAATTAAAAAAGCGATTAGCTGGACTGAAAGGGCGGAGGATGTAAAATTTTTAATTTCAACAAATAGCCTCTCGAGACTAATTGCTCTTTCAAATTTTTATGTAAATAACGATCTGGTATTTAAAATTATTCAAAAATTACAATATTCAGCAAAGGAATTTTACTTTAATTGGGTTACAGGAGACTCAGATGTCACTGGTTATGAACTGGCCAATCAGTTGGCAAGGTCGGCAACAAGAGACAAAAACTTACTACAATCATTTATTCTTCTTCCGCTTTCAAATCTCAAAATGGAATTAAAACAACACCTGTATCATAGTTGACAATTGTGCTGATCCACAAAACAGGTGGTTCACTACACAAGAGATTTCATACCAGAAGTCTCTCAACACTTCAAAATACAAAGCAGGTGCTTTCACTTATTTTTAATCAATCACCGACCATTTCAACGACACTTATATACAATAAATAAACGTGACTCACCACTTTGTATCTGTGGATCACAATCCACATCTTTTCACTACATTCTGAATTGTACACTAACTTCACATTACCACATTAATAAAACCAAACAGTGTGGATTTGCGTGATTGGCTGATCTACCTGCTCTACCGGCCGTTTCTTTTGGATAAAATAATTGATTGTATGAAACTTATAGAAAACAATGAATTATTTTTTTAAATCTCTGTCTTTTTAGCTTCCGACCAACACTCCTCTTCTCACTCACCCAAACAGAATTTCTTTAACTATTTGAATTTGTATTGTTTTATCAGGGCTGGTGAATTCCGGCGTTTTCTCATTGTAAATTTTCTACATATTTATAAGTTATTATTTTGTTTTATTTTCAATAATCTCTGTAAAGTAATAATTGTCAACTTGTTTAGTATTACTATACCACTATACTTCTTCACAAACATTGTATATTCTTTCCCAATCATCTTTTACCTTTACCAAATTTGTTAAGATAAATTAATGTGCACTTTTAATACAGTTAAGTATCTAAAGCTACACAAAAGTGAGCTTTGTTAATAATTAAGTTAAACTAAAGAGCGATCTTATTGCTTTGTTAGACATGTTTAGTTAAATAATTGTACACTTCAAAACATTGTAAAAACTGTCTAACCTGCAACACATTGTGTGTATCTTAAAGTAAACAGTGGGTGTTGTGTTTTTGCCCCGGGAGTTCACTTATACTCTAAAGCAAAAACTGGGTTCCGGGGGGGGTCATCCTTTGTCATCCCCTTGTTTACTTAGATATGTTCATTTACCATTTTAACCGGTGAAATTTCGTTACAGTATTCTGGAAATGTTTGAACGTGTTTGATAATCTATTCTTAACGCATGATGTTTCTTTCTTGTTGATAATTATATTTGGTAATGAGCAATCACCTAATTAAATTTTATCATATGTTAACATGGGCTTTCGCGCTCGGTGATAATCAGTAAAAAGCCCTCTGCTTAAGATAATTTATAAGTGTTCCAAAATAGTATATGTTCAGGTTGGTTCAAAGTGGGCAACGGAGGTATTCGAGGCGTTCCGTATTTTCTTACATCCAATCGAAAAAAAAAACCTTCCGGCATCTTTCAAAATACAAACTTCAGTACAGATGTCGCAGACGCATCGGAGTATCTTTTTGACGCCAAAATGGCGATTTTATGCCTGGGTAACCCGGTGATTTTGGCGAGATTTTGCTTCGTATAGCAACCAAGTAGGGTAGAGTGCGTGTGCTTTATCTTAAATTAAACAATGTGTGTTTTATAATAAATAAACCATTATGTGTGTTTGATAATAAATAAACCATTATGTGTGTTTTATAATAAAATAATTTGTGTCTGTTTATAAAAGAATCGTGTGTGTTTTATAATAAAATGTGTGTTTTTTTTTTTTTTTTTTTTTTTTTTTTTTGTAAAATAAAATGTTTTATAATAAAATAAATCTATAATGCTGTTTTTGCAAGTTAGGCCTGACTGGAACCCGATAGCGGGGTTTTCTCACCAAAATGGAACAAAACAAAAATAGCGCCAGCCTTAGTGCATCTGCAACGTCTGTTCCCAAACTTCAATATATTTTTATATATTGAATTTTCTTTCTATTGAATTTTCTTTATTATTTTATATATTGAATCTTCTTTTATATTTTTATTAATAGAAATTTTCAACAAAATACATTTATTAAATTCTTTTTTAAATATTTTTTCGGAGATAAAATGAACAAAAAAAATGTTTTCAATAAATATTTATGCACTACAGTTTATTCTGCAATATTACTAAAAACAAAAAATTTCACATAATATTTTTCAATTCAATGAACATGCAGTAAAAGAAATCTTACATTGGACGCTTTAAAGCCTCAAATATTTCTTTTGTCTGTTAGCCATTTTATTCAATTTATAAAATCTTGTTAAGTTTAATTAACTTTATTCATAATTTAATATTCAGATAATTTGAAATAAAACTTTTCAAAAAAATACAACACATTTCAACAAAATACGTTTATGAATTTCTTTTTGTAATATTTTTTCGTGCATATAATAAACCAAAAAAAAAATTTCAACAAATATTTATGCAGAAAAGTGTATTCTGCTTTATGACTAAGTACTAAAATCTCAAATAATTTTTTTTTCAATTCAATGAACATGGAGTAAAAGAAGTCTTACCTTGGACGCTGTAAAGCCTCAAATATTTCTTTTGTCTGTTAGAATTGTACACTAAACTTGCATTTAAATCACATTTGTAAATATGTTTGCAAAACTTAGATGCCGACAGACTCTAAAGAGATGAAAGAAAAAAACAATATAAATAAAATAAATATGTTTTTTTAATCCTTTGATCTCAACATCAACGTTGATTCCTACATGTAAATAAATAAATAAATAAATAAATAAACAAACAGGCTAAATTTTTAGATGTTAAAAACGCAGCTTTTGAGTTAATATTTATTATTAAAAAAGCTTTTATGAAAAAATGGATACGGGGAGTGAAAACAATCTTTGTGCGCTGGTTATTAAATCAACTTAAAAATAAAAAAAAACTTTATAATAAGTAGGATTAGTTTGCTTTTATTTTAGATAAAAGATTAAATTAAATTATACCTGATATATGTTTTACAATTATGGTAAAGAAACCATATATATTCTTTTCAAAATTAAAGAAATCTATATTTAAATTATTTTAGTAAATATATTTTCCCTTTTCTGCATTATCGCACTTAATATATATTCCCGGCTGTTTTCCTTTCTCTCTCAACGAAAAGATATGCGATCAAAATCACATCTATTTTTATCAATTTATCGTTAACGTATTTTAATTTTTCCTGCCAGTTATCAGTTTAAATGGAATAAAGCAAAATTAAAATGTTTCTCTCTCATGGTCAAATTTTGGCTTACCTAAGAGCGCCAGATGCGCTCTCGACGTTATGTCGTCAAAACATGCATTCTTTCAAAAATGCCTTTCCAGTCGTTCCCAAAACACAGAACCGTCAAAAATTCAGAATCATTTCCTTTTTAGCTAAAGTGTGCTCTATGCCAAAGAAACCCGTCCCTGTCGCCAATTACAAAATTTAATATGCAGTTTATCTAAACGGTTTTGGCAACCCGTGCAAAAATTCACGCCTCTTTACTCAAAAATGCAAATCGTTGGCGAGATTTGTAACGCGTGCTTATCTTTCACTTCTACACTCTTATCTTCTGACCTCCGCCTGATTATCATCTCTAAAATGAATTGGTCCCCTGCACCACTCTTGAGAAATTGCTTTCTTCTCATCGTCTCTCCTAATAATGTTTTCTGAACTCAGTCTCCTCTTATGCATAAACTGTATTGTCAAGTCTATATTTGGTAGAAGAAGTCTTCTTTTACTTATTCCCTGATGACAAGTTATATTTTGAAAGTTACCCTCACCATGGAACAACAAATACCTGCGATGTGGGAAATACTGTGAATCCAAATGTTCCTTATGTGATTGTGTGATGCTGGACTTTCATTATAAATAAATCGTAACTACTCTGATTCTCTTGTTTTCTTCTTCACGCGCGGACTCCAGTTCAAACACTCAGGATGTACGAACCACCTGATTATTGTGGCAACGATCTAGTACCATTGACGTGCCTCTTTTTCAGCTTTACGGATTTTTCTACAGCGCCCTTTTGCAATATCTACATGTTCGTTATCTTTGACGGTGTTCTCCTGTTATCTTCTGTGCATTCAGACTATGCAGCATTATCTCATCGAACTCTATTACCATATAAATGTGGTTTCGAATAAATTAGACAAATATAACACGATAATAAAACAGATCAGAATTTAAAAAAATATATCCAGGGGACCTGTTTATTTTAGAGTGTTCATAGTTGCCAACCTCCCGATTTTTTTCATACCAGTATTTTATGAAAAGATATTTGTTTTGGGTAATCGTGCATTTTCTGCTATTTAACGAAGCGAAAATTTTTGTATGATTTTACTGGTATTCAAAAAATCGGGAGGTTGGCAACTATGGATGTTAATCAAGTGGAGATCAGAGGAGAAGTGTGAGAGATAAGCACGCGTTACAAATCTCGCCAACGATTTGCATTTTTGAGTAAAGAGGCGTGAATTTTTGCACGGGTTGCCAAAACCGTTTTGAATAACCGCATATTAAATTTTGTAATTGGCGACAGGGACGGGTAGATTTCTTTGGCATAGAGCACATTTTGGCTAAAAAGGAAATGATTCTGAATTTTTGACGGTTCTGAGTTTTGGGAATGACTGGAAAGGCATTTTTGCAAGAATGCATGTTTTGACGACTTAACGTCGGGAGCGCATCTGACACTCTTTCGTAAGCCAAAATCTGACCATGAGAGAGAAACATTTTATACTTGTGTAATTTATTTTACAGTGATAACTGGTAGGGAAAATTAAAATACGTTAACGATAAATTGATAAAAATAGATATGATTTTGACTGCATATCTTTTCGTTTAGAGAAAGAAAAACTTTCGCGTCTTTAACAGCCGGGAATATATATTAAATGCGATAATGCAGAAAAGGGGAAATATATTTACTAAAATAATTTTGTAACATTTTTCCGGATATACAATAAACGAAAGAATTTTTTTCAACAAATATTTAGGCAGTAAAGTGTATTCTGCATTATGACTAAGAACGAAAAATCTCACATAATATTTTTCAATTCAATGAACATGCAGTAAAAGAAATGTTACCTTGGACCCTTTAAAGCTTCAAATATTTCTTTTGTCTGCTAGCACTACACACCAAACTTGCATTTAAATCACATTTGTAAATATGTTTACAAAGCTTAGATGCCGACAGACTATAAGGAGATGAAAGAAAAAACAATGTAAATAAAATAAAAATATGTTTTTTGAATCCTTTGATCTCCACATTAATGTATATTTCTACGAGTAAAGAATAAAAAAAGGCAAAATTTTTAAACGTCACGAATGTAGCTTCTGAGTTAATATTTATTATCTAAAAAGCTTTCATGAAAAAATGGATACGTGATGTGAAAATCAATCTTTGTGCAGTGGTTATTAAATTAACTTCAAAAGAAAAAAGTAATTATTAACTAAGTACACTAATACCTCGTTTTCAAGAAAAACTAAGCATTAGTTTACTTTTATTTTAGATAAATTATAAATACGAAACCTGATACTATGTTTTACAATAGTTATGTAATTTTTCAATAGTATTTAACAATAAGAAGGGTAAAAATATCTTGAATACCTTAATTCGAACACATTTTTTTTCAGTTTATTAAATTTTATTAAATTTTATTAACTTTATTCAAAGTTTAATTTTCAGATAATTAAAAAAAACTTTTCTAAATTGTTATTATTGTAGTATCATTTCATAAGTATCTAATAACGATAAAAATACCTTAAATACCTTATTTCACACATAAAATTTTATTTAGTTTATTAAATTTCATTAAGATTTATTAAGTTTATTCACAGTTTAATTTACTGATAATTTAAAATAAAACTTTTCATTAATAAGTCAATTAATTCAACTTCAAAAGAAAAAAACTATAATAAATACTAGTTTACTTTTATTTTAGAAAAATTGTAAATAAGAAACATGATGCAATGTTTTACATTAATTATATAATTTTTGAGTAGTATTTAACAATAAGAATGGTAAAAATACCTCAATTTATTTTCTGAAACAAACTTTTATCAAGTTTATTAAATTTAATTAATTTTATTCATAGTTTAATTTTCAGTTAATTTGGAATAAAACTTTTCTATATCTTAATTATTTAGAATCACTTCATGACTGTATCGAATTAATTAATCTACAAACGATAAAACTACCTTAAATACCTTTATATCGCACATAAAATTTTATTCAGTTTACTAAATTTTATTCATTTTAATTAACTTCATTCATAGTTTAATTTTCAGATATTTATAAAAAAACTGTTTCTAAATTGCGAATATTGTAGTATCACTTAATAAATGAAACGAATTAATTAATCTAAAAACGATAATTGCATTTGAAAATTAAATTGTAAATTCAAAAATAAAATATCTAATTAAAGAACAAGTTTCAGTTCTAAAATGATACTTATATAATTACACTTTTCACAAAATATTTTATACTTCATTAATTAGTAAAAGGTGTTAAATAAAACCTCTAAAAACTGTAAAACAAATTTTATATATAAAGTGTCTGCATGTTTTCTCTTCACCGAAGACTTTTTCAAGACACAATTCAATTGATATATGCATATGGACTAATCAGGGAAGCGCCTTATCACAATGAATCTATATACAAAATTTGATGCAAATCGGATAATTCTGCATGAAAAACCATTTTATCTAAATTAAACGGGAGGATTATCCCGGTTCCCCTCCTTTATAATTAACCAATTAACTTCCAAAACTAATTTCATGCAATTGATCGTGCAAAGATCGTGCAAAGATTGTGCAAATTTTCTACATTTGCACAATCTATAATGCAATGACTTCAAATGTCATAATTCGGGTTTTTCCCGTTCTCACTCAAATTACTTCCGTTATTTTATATTTTTACGCTGATTTTTATTGTCATACTTGTAACTATGGAGTAACTCATCCTATACGTTTGGTAAGTAAATAAAGCTGTATCTTACCAAAAATGTATATTTGACAAGGGTTATGATTTTACCACAATTTTTAGCTAATGTGCCCGTAAGTTCTGTATATAGGGGAGACCGGGGCAAGATGACGAATGTCTTAATTTTTCCGTTTTCCGCTAGGTGGCAGCATCAACCGGACACTACTGGCTCTCCTATCGGCCGTTCGTTAAACAATACTATAGAGACGCTGAAATCGCCATTTTTGTGTCAGTTGTGAAGCTTTGATTGTTTTCCGCTGCCACGTTATAACTTTTATGCATATGTAAATAAGCTCTGCTACAGATACAGGTAAGATATATCGTTTCTCTTTAATATTTATGAGTAACTTAGTTTAAATACTACCTATTACCATGAATAAATGTCAATTAACCGCCTTCCTTCATGGCAATGAAAACGGATATTTTTAAACAGGCAGTCCGGGGCAAGATGACGAGCTCGTCACCTGGCCCTGTGTTTCGGAATTTATTAAATTAACTATGTTGTCCATTCTATTTAAATCCTGTAAACGCTTGTTTGTCTGTTTGTTTGATCGCACGACCTTGTGCTTCTATCTCCTCTGGGGCTAAGGGGCGCATGGGATCGGGGGAGGTGTCGTTCGAAAGGGGGCGACCAGAAGCCCCTCTAGCCTCCTGAAAGAAAAACCCTATCGGGGTCCGTATCTCCACTTCCAAGCGTCCGATTGGTACGAGGAGAGTACTGTTCGACGGGGTCAAGACCTCCCCCCTCCCCCGCTGGTCCCCCTCCTCCCAAAAAATTCAAAAAGCGTTTAAGGCCAACTTCCGGCATTGTGACCCACCAACAGAAGAATGGATCCAGTGCTGTAAATGCCAAGAGTGGTGGCATGAGGAATGTTCCAATTATGAAAATGGCATTTTTATTTGTGACTATTGTTAGCTACACAACTAAACACTTCAAAATTGCGTTACAATCAATGCATTATGCTTAGTTTGATACTTTGTATGATGTAAAAACACAGTTATCATTTTTTAAACCATGTAACATATTCAAAAGATAAAGTATGTTCAATCTTTTTCAGTGTTGTCATCTTGCCCCAAGGCCAAAGTCATCTTGCCCCAGTACTGGGGCAAGATGACGATTTGTTAATGTTATGAAAAAAATAAAATTATCCTTTATTTTTTTTATTTGAAAAATTAAATGGTAATGTATTTAATACTACAAAGGTATACTCTATCAGCTCATGTAAACCTAATTTTACTATTACTTCACAATAAATTAATAAACAACAAAAATTGTTAACATAGTCATCTTGCCCTTGTCTCCCCTACGTAATATATGTATGTACGTATCTATCTTATTTGCTTCAAATCTTGCATATAGATTCATTCTGATAAGGCACTTCCCTGATTAGTGTTGGGAGTTCATTGGTTAAGTATAAAGGGGGGACGGGGGCTAATCCCCCCCCCCTTAATTTAGATAAATGGGTTTTCTTGCAGAATTATCTGATTTGCTTCAAAGTATATATGTAAGTTCATTGTGATAAGGCGCTTCACTGATTAGTTTTGGGGGTTCATTGGTTAACTCCTTGGGGACGAGCAACACGTATACGTGACACATAAGATGCCCAGAATCCTCAATTATTCCCACCAGTTATTTTTTATTGTAAGCTTTGCCTTATTTAATCTTAGCATTTCTGCGATTCAATTATTCAAAATTTCTGTTTTAAAAAACCGGTGGTAAAAGATTAAAAATTCTGTAAAAGACGCTCGTCGCGAAGGGGTTGAGTATAAAGGGGGATCCGGGGCGTTAATTCCCCCCTTAATTTAAATAAATGGAGTTTTCATGCAGAATTATCCGATTTGCTGCAAATTTTGTATATAGGTTCATTCTGATAAGGTGCTTCCCTAATTAGTTTTGGAAGTAAATTGGTTAATTATAAAGGGGGGGGAACGGGGGTAATCATCCCGTTTAATTTAGATAAATGAGTTTTTCATGCAGAATTAACAGATTTGCTTCAAATTTTGTAAATAAATTCATTGTGATAATGCGCTTCCCTGATACCATATCAGTGATACATATCTCATTATTATTTAAATATCGCAACATTAATAAAATGTACTACAAATGTTTTTTTTTTCCTCTAGACCGTAATGCAACAGAATTCCTTTGAATGTACCTGTAAAACGAAATATAAATGATACATACTTCATTTTCAGTACCAAATATTCTATCTAACAGCACTAACATATATCGTTTAGATGAATTTACGAGAGTTATAGCACGGACTGACGGACAGGTGGCAGACAGAGGAACCAAATTCTAAAACACTTTTGGACTATGTTGAAAGTGTTAAAAAAAGGTGTCAGCATTAAAACAGTGTAAAAATATAAAATAAAAAGTTTTACGGTTTAGTATATTCTCTGGAACTGTATTTAATTAAAATTTCATTAAAATTTAATTTAAAAAAATCAATTTCTCTTATCATGAATGAAATCTTTATGCCTTATTTTTAATACGCATGCGAATATTAAAACAAAAAATGTTCTTTTTATATCGTGGCATATTAAAGGTGTTAAGAATCTATAGTTTTTCGTTTAATTAAATTTAAGTTTTAATAATGCAGTTAATAACTTTTTGCAGAATTTTATGTCTTAAAAATTTTTAATTAGAGATTAAAAAATTTGACAATATAATTGCAGATAACCCAATATCACACTTATTAAAATGATTTTACTGGGGAAAATGTTTATTATAGTTACTTGGCTTCAATATATTTTATAAAAACTTTTTTTTCTTACTTGAAAACTTTATGTTTTAACTGAAATTAAAATACATTTATTTAAAAAATGTTAATTTACACTCAGATAAGTTTGATAAATATTTTAAAGTGGCAAATTTTTATATGAATGCTTTATTCCATTAAATACTGTACATTCTATTAGAATTTTTATGTAGTCGTTTTTTTTACATAAAAAAAGAGGAAATTGTTTTATGTAAGAATTTGTTTTTTATGAAATAAATGTCTCTTTAAAATAATACATTCAACATTGTAATCGATATTCGTTTCAAAGATCAAAAGATTCTAAAAGCATATGTTTATTTGTCGGCGTCTTTTGATTATATTTCATGTTTCCGCATTACAACCTTATGTAATCATATTTCACTTTCAATATATGGAATTTCTGTGGAATATTTGTGGTTGAAATTGAAAAGCCAGATATTCAAAGATTTTATTATATAACTAGATGACCCGTCCGTCTTTGCCTGGGTCCGTGATAATAACCTTAAATGTACTTAAAATCAGTGTTGTAGGATTGGATATTTTTAAAGGAAAATCTTTCCAAATGAACCTAAAAAGGGGGGGGGGCACTACCGTCGGCAGCGTACACCCTCGAAATTATATTAATTATATTTTTACAAGATTTGTTTTTCAAATGAAAATACAGTTGTTGGCCTTTATTATTTTGTATTTCGTTCAGGAAAATGAATGTGAATTTTTAAAAATTGCGCTAGAAATGAAAAACACGAAAACTGAAAATATTTTGTCGAAAGAGTTAATATTAATATTTTTGTAAACAAATAACATCGTTGGAATTGAAAATGCAGCCTGAATAAGTGTGTATTCTTGTTTTCGTATTTCGTTCAGAAAAGCTGATGCGAGATTGTAAAGATATGGGATTTTTAAAAAAAAACACGAAATAGACGTTTGGAAAATAATTGTTTTTGAAAGGGTAAACATTAATATATTTTTTAAACGTTTAAAACCGTTTGTATATTTTTAACACCTTTCAAAGTAAAAAACTACGATGGTTAAGTGGGTATTTTTTTCCGTATTTTGATTTCAAAGCATATATGGAGGTGTAAAAACGAGAAAAATAAATCTCTCTCTTCTTCCCTGCGTTGAGATCTTGTGAACGTTTCGGAACAGGATTTTGGACAGGACCATTGCAACTTTTACTCTACGCAGCCGTGTTCGTTATGGGGTTTAATTAATAACTCGGCTAATTATCAAAAAAAAATCTGATCCTCAGGTGCATTAGGACTTTCTTTAGACTATCTTCATGCACATTTTTCGACATCTACGTACGGTAGATTTCCCTAACAATCACGAGCAGACAGACAGACACACACACACACGAACAAACATCTTTCTTTTAGTGGTACAGATTTTTTTTTAATTATTATTAAAAAATGGGGAGAATGGATTTATTAGGAATTAATGATATATGAGAATGCTTTTTAAGGATTTTGAATTTGAGAAAATTAACTGATGACTTATCGGAGTCCTTTGATGACATTCAAATATTCCGGATTACAACCTTGTGTAGTCATGTTTCAGTTTTGAAAATTGCGAAGCCTATTTATTGAATACGGGAGTAGAAAAACAAAAGCCGGAGGTATAAAAGTGCCATTAATTAAATTTGTATTCTCTTAGTGGTTGAAAAGTAGGAGAATAATGTTTATAATGTATTAAGGATTTCAGAGAATGCTTTCTTAAATATTCGTAAATTTGAACATGTTAAAAGGAGTGTATAGTGCGAAAACATATCCGATACAGAGCTGTTAATTTGGTTTCTCATTTAGCCAGAAATTCCGGATTCATACCAGAAATTCCAAAATATATTTTTTAAAGTAATAATGAAATGTCTGTCACTGTATTAAGCAATATTTACTTCTCTTAGTTTCTGTAATGAATTCGGAATTTCCGAATAAAAAAGGAGACCAAACTGGAAAGCCTTCTGAATGTGTGTTATAATTCTTGAATGAGAACTGGACCCAAGAAATTATTTTAAATACGTTTCATTCTACCGTATTTAATGGCGTAATTTATGCAGCCGCCTATTTTTTAATGGATATATCGGTAAAAACAAAGATTCGGGAAATCTTCGACTGAATTTATGTATTGAAATTTCTTTTAATCTAATAGCATGTGTCCTGACAATTATAATTTTTGAATACTCCAGTTTTGGTTCATAGGTATCAGGTCTCTGTTTCTCTTGTGATATTTTCTTTTCAGTAAATTTAGTGATACTTTTATAGTCCTTTGTTTACAATAATATTGTTTAATGAAATTAAAGTATTCTCCAAACTATTCATTCATAGTGGTCTGCTTTGCTGATATAAAAATAGTAGGACATCTGGAATTAAATTGGGAGCAGGTTTGCCAGACAAATGCAAAATTGAAATTGTAACCATAGTTTGGATTTTCTTTTTCGTACTGCACAATGGTAAGAAAAAAAGCAAGAGAGAGAGAAATTGTTAACTATTTTATCAGCAAATTCTCTTTCAGAAGTGCGAGAGGTACCATTTGACAGTGAATTGTGTACTTTCCAAATATGAATGCAATTTTTGAATGAGGGGTTGTTTATATAGTAAAATTTTCAAAAGGTAACATTTACTTTTGACACTTTTTTGAGTTCATTGGGTTAAAACATACCGGTAATGTTTTATGAACATTTCTTAAATATTTTTAGATATACAATATGTCAAAGTTTGCAGATTGTAATGATAAATGAACGTAAAATACTATACTTTATATCTTCCCAATAAATCATTTCATTGATTTTTTTATTTTTGTTGTTATTGAGATTGAATAAATAGACCCAAACATATTACAGGTATTTATTCATCTTTAAAACATATTTTTAATTGTGAAAATTAAGAATTAAATTCGTAATAAAAATATTAATTTTGACCCACCTAAATTTTAACATAAAACGGACCACAATCGTTAAAATATGTGTGTGTAGATTTACAGCTCATTCGAATAATTAATTATCGATATATAGAAAGATTTTATTTTCAAACTTTTAAGGGAACGAATGGTCTTATAAAAGAATCCAGAGAAAAGAAAAATCTTTAAAGTATGCCCGAAGATGTTAATAATTATATTTAATTCATATTTAAAATTTTTGTATAATTCTATTGGTGCGAATATGAGTAAATAAAATAAATAGATTTTTTTTTAGTTTAAATGAAATGCCTTTTTATATTTTTGTAATTTTCTTAGTAGGCGATAGAGCCTGATTTTCGCATGGACACGTTTCACACATAGAGAAGAGATAAGGGTGGAGTGCGTTCTAGTAAACCTAAAATGGAGCGAACATAACAGTCACGTGACTATAGTACGCCGAAGAGAAATTTTTCCTTCCGAGTTACTTTCCAGTAATGTATTTCTATGTAGTTTTAGAAGCAATACGTAATGTTTGAAATTATACCATCTTGAAAATGGTCCTTTATTGCTGTGCCTATGGTTGTAAAGAAAGTTTTGCCAAAGGAGGAGCTGTAACGTTTCACTCGTAAGTAATATTTTTGACATTATAATTTTTTTTATATGAAATTGATTATTATTTTCTATTAACTTTCCATGCTGAACTTCAGTTGTGTTCATAATATTCTTTTTTAAAATTAACTATTGATAAAATATTTATATAATGTGTTCCAAATTGCGGTTTAATGTTAGATTTCTTCTAATAGATATATATGTATGCATATTAATATATTCTTTTCTTTTATTTTATCATTTTCTTTGACGATTCGAAAACAAAACTTGGCGTCTGCTTTTATTGCCAAGAGCTACTTGCAAAATGAAAATAAACGAATTACAGTATCGTTAAATTAAAGTGAGATGCCTAGTATTTTACAAAAAAAAAAAAAAAAAAAAAAAAAAAAAAAAAATTAAGTTGCTTTGTTTTATTGCGTTTATATTTTTGCAGTAGTTTACTCCATAGTTTCATTTCATAAATTTTTAGTTTATATTGTTAATAAAGTGTACTATGAAATTGTTTTCACTTGAATATACTATTTTCAAATTAGGAAATGTAAATGATAAACACGTTTTTAATATTATGTAGTTCCTCTCTTTGCTGGAATTCTACAAAAAGGGCTTTTCAAACTATTATATTTTAAAGATCACATGTATTACAGCTAGTGCAGTCATCAACATTTGCTAATATAACTTGGGAAACAATTTTGTGAAAAACGATTAAAAAATTGAATGTAGGAGTGATGGTTTTAAATTTATGTAATGTAATTTTTTGTCTGTGTTATTTTCAAAGTAAAAACCATGATTAATTGCTCAAAATTTATTAAAAGTTGAATTTTAATTTCAGCCTAAATAATTTATTTAACTAAAAAGAAGTTCAGCAAACTTCAATTAACTTGGTTAGTTAATAAATGTTTAATTATAAAAACAAAAAACTACAAAATTTACTTACATAAAAACTAAATGAAATCTTTCTAAATTTATAGATTTCCCAAAGATGGAAATAGACGGAAAATATGGGAAGCTCAGCTTAGACGTGAGAATTTTAAAGTCACCAATTCAACAAGAATTTGTTCTAAGCATTTTGAAGCAGAATGTTTTGACAAAACAAGATTTGGTGGAACTTGGCTGAAGCAAGATGCCATTCCAACTATCTTCGATTTTCCTGACCATCTTGTAAATAAAAAAATAAAAAGAAAATCGTCTAAGAAACGAACATCTGTCGTCGAAGCTTCAGTTTCTCAAGATAAAGGTAAAAATACAATTATTATGTACATTTTATATGTAATGTGATTTTATGCTGGTATGTAATAAATTGTATTTTAATGAAGTATTTTTGGGGAAATAAGGCATAATAAGAAAAAAGTTAACCTTATTTCTCCTCTATGGTTTCACAGCGCACCATTCAGGGAGTACCACTAGTTTTAAGTAGTAATCGGTGTCTTGTTTAAACTCAGACTTGCTGTCTGTCATAAATAAGGCAAAAATTACTATTCGAAAATAGTAATAAATGTGTGGCTACTCTTTAATAGCGCATTAAGGTACTCTACCTGTGGCTTCTATTGAGCAGTTTTGAAATACCTGAGGATACTCACAAATGGTGCATAAAGGCATTTTACCGGTGTCTATGGGGGGAAATGTTGGTCAGAAGTTATCGATCATCCAAGTGGCTCGATACCTTAATTCCATGCAATGCAAGATCTTGCCTTGACTAGTTTTGTTTGATGGATTATGGTGAATGACACCTATTCCAAGTGTTCATTACTTGTATTTAAGCAGAAGTACGTTATGAAATGGAACGACACAATTTCAAAAAACTGCATCAGTATACAGCGTCGAGCGGATGTCTCTCAAACCGGCTTCATATGATGATTGGTCCGCGACAGAAATGCCTTCCTCAATAGGCATGCTCAAAATAAAGTAGCTCTAACCACGGCCAAACTCGATCTTTCTCTCTCCCCTCATACGGCCTTCACAATCACCCCTTAGTTTCGGAATCGTTAAAGGGCTACTTTCGCCGGTAGGTGGCGCGCTATACTTACCATAAATAATGCTTAGTAAAGGTTACTTCTATACATAAAAATACAAAAATCTTTGCAATATATTCATTATAAAAGGTATGTATCTTTTGTTTCGGCGTTTTCTTTACTACAAACAGGAAAAACTAAAAGATTTAGAGATAAAATAAATAAATACAAGGCTTTTAGCAATTAAAAATAGTTTAAATAACTCGCTACTATAAAGTGCAAAACAAACATTATAAGTAAATTTTATATATTTATATACATTTAAATTCTTGATTACTTGAAACATTGATAATTCTAAGCGTAAAATACACAGTAAAAAATTAAAAAAATAATTACTAGTTTCATAATAGTAGTAAGAAAATTAAGCAAGTTCGCCAATATCCGGCAATGAACTCATATCGTTTTTTTTTTTCTCAAAACATGGATTATTTTTACACTATTCTTAATTATTTAAAATATGTATATATATGTATATTAAAAACAATTTTCAATAAATTTAATCATTATAGGTACTGATCTGAAATCTATAAGCATTATATATAACATATCTATCTTTTGCTTCGGCGTTTGCTTTGCTACAAACAGGAAAAACTAAAAGATTTAAAGATAAAATAAATAAATGCAATGCTTTAAGCAATTAAAAATAGTTTAAATAACACCCTACTATAAAATGTAAAACAAACATTATAAATATTTTTTTATATTTATATACATTTCAATTCTGGATTACTTGAAACATTGATAATTCTGAGCGTAAAATACGCTGTAAAAATTTTTAAAAAGATTTACTAGTTTCACAATATTAAGAAAATCAAGCAACTTCGCCAATATCCGGCAATGAACTCATACCGAAATTTTTTTTTTCTCAAAACATGGATTATTTTTACACAATTTCTAATTATTTAAAATATAGGTATATATGTGTACATTCAAAACAATTTTTAATAAATTTAACCATTATAGGTGCTGATCAGAAATATATAAGCATATAGAAATATGATAGAATTACATATCAAATTAAATATTATATTCTAATTCTGGAAAGTCATGGTATAAAAGTATGTATATGATAAAAATAAAAATATACTTTCATGTTTCATAATATCAACAGAATAAGACAACCTATTTCGCCAATATCCGGCAATCACCTCATATCGCTTTTTTTTTCTCAAAATACGGATTATTTAACAAATTCATAATAATTTTTAATTTAATATATAAAATTTAATATAATAGTTTCGACGATTCCGTTTGAATTTAGGATTGGTATAATCCTAAAATTCTAGTAAAA
This sequence comes from Maratus michaelseni, assembly GCA_963931845.1. Taxonomy (NCBI): domain Eukaryota; kingdom Metazoa; phylum Arthropoda; class Arachnida; order Araneae; family Salticidae; genus Maratus; species Maratus michaelseni. The sequence goes on along the minus strand of OZ007598.1, from coordinate 214,345,472 downwards.
TTCAGTCTAAAATTGTGGAAATTAGACTGATGAATTGTAGTTTAGGATAAGACAACCCACCTCTATCCTGATTGGCAATTAACTGAAGTATGGTTGCATCACATTGATCTGTTTCTATGCTTGATAAGCAGGATTCTCATTCAAAATTTCCTTGAATTACTCTTACAAGATTACTTATCCGCTAACAATGGCAATACTTGCAAACTTCAGCTTAACTCTTGGTGGTACTAGCAGTTAAAAAGAAATTAATTAAGTGGTTTATAATTTCGATCATTAAAATTCAGTTTAAATCTACAAATAAATTGAGAGCCGCAGCAATTTTATAAGGCACATATTTCGAAAATTTTGCTCTGTACTTCTACTGATTGCTGGTGTATCGGTAATAAAAGCGCCTATTCATGAAAAGAAATTCCAGGTATTTTTTTCTCTGAATTTGAAGCACAATGTGGAACACAGCAATGAACCACTTTCAACAAAAGAAAAATAAGAACACGCAATTTCATTTACGTTATATCTAAGAAAAGACAAGAGTGAAAGGCGAGAATAAGGAAATTCTCCATTAGCCATGGTAAGTAATAGCGCCCCCTACTTTCTCCGGGGAGAAAATGTTATTCCTTTTGAACAAAGGGAAAATGACTTTTTGTTACGGCCGTATAAGAAGAAGGAGAACGATCGAGTTAGGCCGTGCTCTAACTACTTTTGGCTATTTCGCGCTGTTTAAAAAAAAAATGTGTTTGTGATATTAAAACAAAAAATGCAAAAGCAAAATTAATTGTTCGGTTTCCATACAAAAAGGACTTTATTATAGTTCCAATATATTTAAGATAGAAAATCTAAGCTATTTTAAAATTAAATAGTTTATTTTTTAAAAATTGATTGGTTAATTATGCAGCTTTATAAATATTATAATATTTTCTCCTCATCAATATAAAAATTATGAATTAGTAAATATATATATTTTTTATATATATAAATGATTAAAGCTCCGATTACTAAAACATGTGTAAGCGCTTCGTGCCATGAAAACAAGAAAAAAGTCACTGGATGCAGCAAACTTGCTGTGCTGCAATCTCTGAAATGTACGAAACTAACTCTGAAGCAATCTCTAAAATGCATGAAACTAGCACTGCAGCAATCTCTTAAATGAACGAAATTCGTTAAAACCACCGTCATTGTTATATATAACGTGTATATGAGAAATACACACAAATTAAAACAAAATAAATGAAACATAAATGGATTTCATTAAATCGTTGTATTAGAATATCTAAAAATATGAAATTCCTTAAAACCGCAATTCACATTATGTATTAAACTATTTTTTATAACTTAATTAATATTATAAAAATAAAAACTTTCTATTTTTTCATTCAAACTTTTTTTTTATAATTTACATAAATATTCAAAAATAAACATTTTCCATTTTTTCAAATTCTTCCCCGTTTGAATTCTGCAGAATAAAAACGCCATACCACTGAGCTACTGGTACTCACTCCGAAAGAGCTTAGAACAAGATTTTAAGAAATCTGCCTGCTAACGTTGATTCGTTATAAATACTCGCCAATAGTTAGCCAATGGAAATTGGAAACGAAACCAATCTTACGTAAAGAGCCATTGCTGTCACATCATCGAAAACCAATAATCTTAAGGAGCCGGTTTGGGAAATATCCGTTCATCACGCAGCGTTTGAAAAAACATGTTAATATTTTTAAGTTATTTTTAGTTTTAGTATTGCTCCTTAGTTAAAATTAAATTTGTTAAGTTTGATATATACAGTTCAATAATTTTAATCTTTTTCTTACATCACCACTTTTCACAAATAATGCAGGACTAAATTATTTTTTAATGTAGAGAATCGTTTTGGAATAATCTTTCCCATATTTCCTTCCCGTCTCTACACATTAGGGCGTATCGAAAAAAACCTAAATTTCTTAAATATTTTTGCGGTAGTGCGAAACAGTTGTGAACTCCCTTTATTAAAACGTGTGCGGAATCTTAAAACTGTGGGTTGATATCTTCTGTCGCCTCAGTGGGCCGAAAGTTCGAAAAATTGGGCTAAAAATGATTAAAATACAAAAATTAATAAATAATCACAGATTTCACTCATCAGTTTAGGGTAGTGCTTACAAGTTACTATTTTGTAAAAACAACAGCCACAGAAAATTCTAGAATTATAGGTTAATATCTTCTGTCGCCTCATCGGCATCGAATTTTGGAAATTTTCTCGCATTTTGTTAGTTTTCTGCATAACTGTTTACTGCTTGCACAATACACAATCGGAACAGACTGGGTTTGGCGGTCTGCCAATATAGTGGAACATCCCTATTTTTACGCTGAGAAACAAATGGGGGCGACCAGTAAATCACGTGATCACTCTTTTTCGTCTGGCTAAGTGCAGTAGGCATGCGCCACAAGCATCTGAGAGACGTAACCGGTTTTAACTCGTTTAAAATAGTATCTTTATAATTAGTGTGCGGTCTTGATTGATCTGTAGTCGTTTATTAATGAATTTATCTTGTCCTTTTTTGCATTTCATCATCAGTTTCTAATAAGAGGCATTGGTAAATATTAGAAATGCCAAGATCATCACAGTCAAAGTTTTCAAGTCGACAAACGGTGCAATGTCCTATTTTTGGAACACCGAAGGATTTTTTACGATTGCTGCCAACGCATGAAGACATCATAAGATATTGTGCTCACGAGAAATGGCGTATTGGTTGCAAAACTGGTAGAAACAAAGAACCATGCTTTTCAGTTATTGCAGAAACTGTTGCTTTGAAGACTAAAAAGTTCCTTAGTTTCATATAAACGTGTTTGTGATATGATACACGCATACCATGGAAAATATCGATCAATCATGAAAAATATAAAACGTGTGGGAAGAAGCAAGACTACTCTGGAAAATGTTGAGAACTTAAAGGAAAGCAAAAAATCTTTTTTGACGTATCTGCCTGTAAATGCGCGATTTTTAAGGATTGTATTTGTCCTAAAGAAAGCAAAGTTCCTGCAAAAAAGCAGGCGTTCCTCATTGATCAAAGAACGGAAAGAAAAATGTTCATTGGGAGTGTTGATGTTCCAGAAATAAAACGGCTACAGAAACGTCAAATGCGAAAGGAACAGGATACTATTCGATCTGCACAACAGCTGTCTCCTGCTTCTGCTTCAAGCTATTCAGAGGCGAATGAAAGGGAAATGAAATAGAAGATGTGATGGAGGTGGAGACTGAGGAAGACAAGGTGGGCACCAAACACGCGTCTTACACAGCGTCTATTCAACAGCCCACAAGGAGTGTTCATATGCGTTTAATACTGGATAACACAGTTCTTGTCAATGAAAGGTATGGTGTTTCCAACAGAGCAATGGCTGCTATTGTATCGAGTGTTATGCTAGATTTGGGTTTAATATCTGAATCAGATACCAGACTTGTCACAGACAAAAATAAAATATGGAGGGAAAAGTCGAGAATTTACAAAAAATTGGTCTCAAAATCAAATGAAAATCGTTCCACTCTATCTGGCCTTTATTTTGATGGACGACATGAGAAAATCTTAACATCAGAAACAATCGAGGACAAGAAGTTCCGAAAAACAATTGTAGAAGTGCATTACTGTATTGTATTGGAGGATTATCAAAGCAAGGGATATTAGCCCATACGGAAATTGTGTTCGCAAATTCTTTATTCCTGTTGTTAACTTTGAAGCTACAGACTATGTAGATATCTTTGACTGGCAAGCTTGTTATGTGATATCGCCTCCTGCTCTCAGAGAGATCAGTTCTCAAGAATTTCTGAAGATGATACAGGACAATATGCCAATGTATTGCTGGGGCTTTATTAAATTTCCTTCACACACACAAGCGGTTGAGCGGATTGTGAAATTAGTCACTGCAGCCTCCATAAAACCATTTGGGGGTCAGAACAGGGATAGATTTATTAGAGCGACACTCAAATCCAGAAAACACATGTCAAATTTTGAGACTAAAAATTATTACAAGCAGTAATGCTTCTGTCATTTGTATGTTCGAAAGTTAAAATAAAGTTTGTGTTCGCATTAAAATGAGGTAAGTGTGACTTTTTTAATTTAATTTTTTGCCTTCATTTTCCAAAATTTGTTGTCGATGAAGCGGCAGAAGATATTAACATATAATTCTAAAATTTTTTATGGCTGTTGTTGTTGTTTCTCGGCGTGAAAATAGGGATGTTCCACTATTTTGGCTCATCGGCAAACCTAGTCTGCCTCGATTGTGTAAGCAGTAAATAGTTATGCAGAAAACTACCAAAATGCATCAAAATTTCCAAAACTCGATGCCGATAAGGCGACAGAAGATATCAATCCACAGTTTTAAAATTCCGTACACTTTTTAATAAAGGGAGGTCACAACTTTTCCGCACTACCGCAAAAAGATCTAAGAAATTTGGATTTTTTCGATACGCCCTACTACACATGTATGGCCCAATTCCCTATAATGCTTAGTCTGGACCTGGTGATCGGTGTAGTAGTATTACTACAATTTATAAATTTACAAGAATAATCTGCCATAGCTAAGCAGATAGGAAATTTAAAATAATAATAATAATTACACAGAGGTATCAAGGAAACAAATGACAGGTGTTTACACTTTGATCCAAATGCTTTCACTTCGATCTTCGATAGCTGGACATGAAGTGCGATATTTAAACATTTGGTCGTAGAACAGCGTCATTTTCTTAGCTTGCACTACACACATTTATTACAGTCACGGCCAGACTTCATCTTATAGCGGCCATGTCAATACTTAAAATCCCAATGTATTTTAAGGAAACAGTTACAGTAGCTGTTTCCCGAGAGAGGGCGCTACTCAACCTCCTCAAATCCTGCGATTTTAGACATAAAGATACGTTTGTTTATGTTATTCCTGTCACAATTTATTTAAAAAAACAGCACTTTTTAGCGCTTTTCAGGGAATACTGAAATATAGGTAGTTACTGATACTGCATTAGTTATTTACCTAACACTTGTAACCCCCCCCCTTCCCAATGTGTCAATAATTTAATAAATGTAATTCTTTGAAATTTAGTATTTTAAACTTCTATCTAAAATAATTAAAATATTGATCTCGTGATAATGACAATAATTAATTTTAACAGTGAACTATTCTCATAAATATATTTTATTAATTATTTATATCCTAATTGATAAATTTATTTGAAAATGATTATTTTATTTCATTAATATGTTTTCCTTAAATTCCGGTTTTAAATACAATCATAATATCAATTATCTATTACTTTTTGTGGGGTGTCTATTTCTGGAACAGAGAGTGTCCCATTACTGGAACAGAGGGTGTCCATAACTGGAATTTAGGGTCTTTTGATTTATTTCTGTTATTTACAATTAAATTTTGATTCACATTGGGAAATGTGACTATAAGCATGATTAAATATTGTTGGTAGATTAACATAATATTAAAAAAAGTGAAATATAATAATTATAACTATTAATTAAAAAATAATTTTTAAAGAAATTTCTTAAGGGCACATCTACCCTATATTGCAGATTTCTTTTTGGCAATTAAAACATTTCAATTAAGGTTATATACATTCAGTTTAACCACATATCACTACAGTTTTAAAGTTTATATTTAATTCTGCATTAATTATAAATGTTTTTCATTTTAATTGATTGTTGGCTTACATCAATTTACTGCAGGTAAATAATTATTATAACAGATAAATAATTGTTAATTTAGAAATTTGATCATGATTCAACATTTTAATTGTCTCAGTTATCTGAAGCAAGCTGTACTTTTTTTTTTTCAATTTGCTTTTAAAAATATTAATAAATTTATATTTACAATCACAATGGATCTTTTCACTGTGTCTCTACCATAATATTTTATTTTATATTGTTTTCTCCCATCGAGTTTAGTTTCTGAATGAAAGAGGTAAGAAAAAGATGCAATTTAATTTAAGAATAAGGTTTAGTGTATGTTTATGAGCTATAACAATAATGGTTGAATAGTTTTTGTCCTAAATGTACATATTTATTCCTATTTCCCCACCGAATTAAAATTAAAAAAAACTATCCTTTGAATATTAAGTGTTTTATTTTATAATGATTCGTTGTTACCGTAAACAATCCCCACGGCCATTACCAAATCCCGTTTATTTCGTAAAACATTATTTGTATGTAAATAAAGATATTTTACGCTGATTTCTTACTACCCATTGTCAGTTTTTAAGTTATTTCCTATTAAAAAATAATCTATAATCTTGCAATACTGGGCATGATAGCGGTTTCTGCTGCGTTCTAGCACGCGTACTGTACAAAATTTGAGGAGGGTATGTGGCGCCCTCTCACGAGTTCCTGAATTAAGAAGTGTTTCCCTGAAATCCTTGCAATTGAATAGGCCGCTAAGCGAGAGCGCATGAAGTCTGGCCGTGTTACAGTCAAAACCGCTTTAGTACTAAATTAAGTACATAAAATACAGCATTCTGATTTCTGAGCGTAAATATGGATTATTTAGCGCTCCAGAAAAATTAAAGACAATCAGTGATAATATATATATATATATATATATATTCTCATTCTTAAAAAATCGTTCATATATGAAATCAACACGTACAAAATTGCACACATTAAATATCTCTTGCTGAATACATATGGATTTTCCTGCAGACCAGCAAAACGTATTGGAAATCAATAACAAAAACAAATGATTTTTTTTCTCATACTATATTTAAATGATAAACATATACCATATACATCATTATAAATATCTATTCAAGACATGAAAAAAGGAAATTTCTTATTTAAAACAGTTTAATAAAATGTTTCAGGAAAAAATAATATTAATGTCAGCATTGGTTCATGTCTTTTATTATGTTATTTTTGTGAAAATGGTATCGAACGCTAATAACATGCTTTTGTTATTGATTTGAATTATTTTTTTCAAGCATATTATTTTATTACTGATTAAATCTGTCAAAAGGACGCTTAGATGAGACGCATAAAAAGTAGAATTTCTTATGCATAATTAATAGTCTGATGAGACATTTCTTCAAGATGTAACATTAGCTCAATGTTGACAGGAAATTTTCTGTGAAATCATGGTTTTGAAACAATAGAAGCCCGCCCTTTTGGAAGTCATTGGAACACTGGTTGACTATATTTTCTTTTTCAATTTCATTTCATATTACAAAGCAAAAAATTAATATAAAATATTTTACAAGCTAACAAAATATGGCCAAATATATGATATAAATGCATATCATTTCTACTATATCCCTATTAACATTTTTCTTAAACACTCAATTGCATAGTTGGAACGAACTGTTCAGAACATGCCCTTGACAATGACGTTTACGAGGTAAACACGAGTATACGAGTAAACTCGTAACCTAACAGCAAGAGTATTAATGTAAATCTTGGATCTATGTCTTTATGGTATTTTATTAAAAAAAAAACGCCAGCAAATGTTAAATGATGCATTTCTAGTATTAATTTGAATTATGTTTTCTTATAGTTCATTTTAATATTAAATACATTGATCCTTAAGGATGTCTTTTTTAAATACATAAAAAACAGAACTTCTTATTTAGAGCAAATTAATAAGGTATACTAAAGACAATGCAAATGCCACATGATAAAAATTCCGTTTTTTGCCTATACAATTTCCGTATTTTTTTGGAAATTTTTTGTTTTGTTTGGAATTTTTTGTTTTGTTTTGTTTGGAAATTTTTCCTTACTTTTTTTTAGATCAGTAAGTTTGGTTAATAATAAGTCGCTGCGCGAATTTGTACCATGATTTCCGCAATTTTTTTTCCAATATGTTGATTTTTTTAGTTTTTGTTTATCACATACACGAATTTTGCAAAGCGGTGCAATTTTTTAGATTTTTTATCAATACAGAGTGTTTTCAATATGTTTATGACAACTGAAGTTTCTCAAATGAAAGTCAACATTTTTAAAAATTAAATTTGAAACAAAATTTGAAGTCTTTTAAGGGTGGATGTTCTGGTCTTATGTCCAGAATGCACAACCATACATGAGGTCATGAGACCAGCTACATAGCATCAGCCCCATCTTCCATATGTCTGGCCCTGAAAACAGCAATTTTAATGTTAAAATTGGCTTTTGCATCCCTACATACAATAAAAATATTAATTTTTGTGAAGTTCATTTTTATTTTTAAGGAAAGAAACATCCTTTTTTGAATAAACATATTTGAAAAAATTCTTTAGTTGAATCATTTTATTGTGATTTGAAAGTGCAATTTGGCTAGAAGAGATAAACATTTATTGTTTAACCACCTTTGTACACCTTTGTTGTTGATTTTGTATTTTGAAACTTCTCGTCGGACACTTTTCCAGCAGAAAATTTGAACAGAAATTTTCGCCTTATTTTAACATCCTATTCACGCAGAATTTTTATCATAAATAGAAAAAATCTATTTTTTTTTTACTGGAGGAAGTTTGTCCCGACGGTAATCAGGTTCTGGTTATTTTAAATTTAACTTAACCTTTTGATTATGAGTTAGGATAGGTGACTACTTTCATATTCAATCATACCACAATTTACAACAGAATTTCTTTGTTGTAGATATCTTTTGAAAATATCCTAATATAAGTGTATGGCAGAGATTGTTATTCGCAAGTTGGTACGAATATAATAAGAAAAATCCCTGACTGCTCGGCCTACAGGCACAGGTAGATTTCGAAGACGCAGACTGTGGGGCGCCTGTTTATTAGAAATTGCAGAAGAAGGATCTTTTCGCCATGATGCGGCAGTATAGGTACCGCCCACTTCGAAATATACCTCCCATATAGCACCAAAGCTCCTGAAAACCTCCCCAGGAGCTCCATTTCATCCCAAATTCCTCCTGAAACTGCAATGACGCTATCAGGCGTTCCTAGGGAAGATACTTTAATCACTTCCCCAGGACTGACCTCCCAGATTCTTCCCAGGCAGCAATCTGCTGGGATGATATTCCTGGGGAAGTACCTAGGAAGAGACAGTACTGGTGCCATCTCATGGGTAATTTTGACACTAAAATAACTTATAACTTTTTATTTAAAAAAATTGATTTGATGTGGTGCGATTTTTTAATTAATAAAGTTTATATTGTTATTTCATTTATTTTATTTCCTAAGCACATCTGGTTATTGTTTAACTTTTAATTATTGTTATAATATTTAATTATCCTTATTTATATATATTTTTAATTTATAAAATGCAATCAAAATGTAGTTAAATAAATTGAATACAGAAAATTAAATTTAATATTCCACATCATATATTAATAATTAAAATAAATTAATCTTTAAATATAAATTGAAAATTTATTATTTATTTTATTTCTGATCTTTTAAAAATTAATTTATATATTAATTCATTTTATTATTACACTAGCAAGCTACGCCCGCTACGCTGGTCAATTTTTTATAACAAACTTTTAATCCAACAAAATATTGACATTTCATAATTCACTTTTATATTTTAACACAATAATAAGGCTACTATAATTTGTGACTCGTGCTATAGCCAATATACACGCCAGGACACGACGCCCTTATCAATATCTTTTTACGCATGAAGGTTTCGCTATGGTACTCCATTGTGAAATTTGGTAATTTTTCAAATTCAATATTTGAAAAATGGCATAATCATTAGATTCGAAATTAATATCAAGAAAAATACAATTTTTTACCTTTCAAACGCAGTTTGTCTAACAATTTTCGGACAAATATTTTTCGAGCTACTATTTTTTTTCAGTAACTTCAAATGTTTCATTTTCCGAGATTAATCTGTGGCAACAATTAGCGAAAAACCCAGTCGTCAGAAACGCATAGTTTTTTATTAAAGAGGCTATTGGAGCAGGGATTGTCACTACCAATATGCCACCATCACTTTTGAAATCGGTTCGGTAGTTCTAGAGATTCTATAGAAATTGTAATTTAGAATGTTTTCAGAACGCTTTTCGCTCATTTCACCCTTTTAAATTTCGAATTTTTTTATTTTGTTTTTAGAGAGCATTTACATCTTATAAGTAACTACAATGCCAAATTTCAAATTTCTAGCTCCTTCAGTATAAACAAAATCGCAATTTTAGAACGTTTTTCGCTCCTGCACCCCCCTGGAGTTAGTGACACCGACATAAAATATAGCCTATGTTGGAGCAGGGGTTGTCACCATCAATTTGCCACCATCATTTTTTAAATCGGTTCGGTAGTTCCAGAGATTCCATAGAAATTGTAATTTAGAATGTTTTTAGAACGCTTTTCGCTCATTTCACCTTTTTAAATTTCGATTTTTTTTTTAAATTTTATTCTTAGAGAGCATTTACATCTTATAAGTAACTACAATGCCAAATTTCAAATTTCTAGCTCCTTCAGTATAAAAAAGATCTCAATTTTAGAACGTTTTTCGCTCCTGCACGCCCCTGGGGTAGTGGTACCGACATAAAATATAGCCTATGTTGGAGCAGGGGTTGTCACCATCACTTTTGAAATCCGTTCGGTAGTTCCGGAGATTACCCCCTACAAACAAACAAACAAACAAAGAAAAAAACAATCTTTACTCCTTTATAATATTAGTATAGATTAATTAATTATTTTTTCTGAACTTTCAACAATTACTTATACATTTATATATTTTTACTATTACTTTTTCATCTAACTAATAATTTTACATTGATTTCACTTATATACGTTATTAGTTTCTATAGAAATAATTTAATTTTAAATATAAAATTCATTTACTTTCTCCTAATAAATTATTTTTATTTTCAATTATAAGAAATCAGAATTATTTTTTTCGAAACACGAAATTTATCAAAAGTTTAGCATATATTTATATATTTGTATATAACCATATTTTATAAATTAAGGATTAGAAATACCTAGTTAAAATTATTTCTTCTGATTTTTTAAATATAGTCTTATATATTAAATTATTATTATTATTTGTATTAAATAATTAATAATTTCATATTAATTTGAATTATATATATAAATAATTTTTGGATCAATATTTAATTTTAAAATATAAATTCAATTTATTATTTTTTTTTGCTGACCATTTTAAATTATCATATATATATATATATATATATATATATATATATATATATATATATATCCTCAGGGATGCCTGGAGGATGAATGTCAATCTTCCTGGGGATGTCCTAGGTAAGCACATGTGCTATATGGGCTGTGTCTGTAGGCGGAGCCGGCAGGAATTTTATTTATTTATTTATTTATTTTGCTGTAAGAGTTGGTCCTATAAAAAACTTTTTTATGTAAAAGTTGTAGATAATATTAAGAAGATTTATAATAAATTTAAGCAGATTTGATATCTTGTGAATTGACGAAGTTATGAATTTTTTTCATGTAAAACATCTTCCTGCCCCCCCCCCCCCTTAAGGCCATTTTTAATTATATCAAAATTCTGTCATACATAAATTTTTGGCCCCTTCCTAGAACTATTAATAATTTTAAACGGATTCGATAAGTATCATAATTTAGAAGATATGGGATTTTTTTCTGCTTTCACCCCCCCTCCCCCCGCCCCCTCTGTCCGATTTAGCCCATTGACGAGCTTGGCCGATATTGTATACGCTTTGATTTTATGTATCAGTTTGAAAGCGATTTGTGCAGAATTATGGAAGTTATCGTGTCCATAAAAAAGTGATATAGATAGATAGATAGATAGATAGATAAAGTTTTGAACTGGGAGTGCTTTTGAGTTCTAGTAGTCATGATCGGCGTAGATCTGCAAAACATTTTCAGAAATTCCAACATAGGGAAGAATGTAATAGGTAGTATTTCTTACGAAATCTACCTAATAATCGCTGGGACGTATGGTGTCCCAACTGTGTAATCAAAAGGTTAAAACATATAGTTTAAAATATCCTAAAATTAAAGGTCTTTTAAATTTGTGGTGATCGTGATGAAAAAAGATTCACTTATCTTTTCAACAATTGTTTTTATTTTTTTACTGGTTATTCATATTACCCGCCTGGCTAATTGCCAAATGATTTTATGAAAGAAAGCAATTTTATCAAGAAAACGAAAATTCAGAAAATTTTCTAAATAATGTTAGAGAAAATTTTAAAACTCTGCTTTCTCTTGTGATACCGTTATTTTTAATTTAACTTAGATATACCTTCAAAAAACTTAAAATCAAAATTCTTCCAAATTTAATGGGGATCGTGTATAGAGATTTCTCCTTCATTAAGACCAGTTTCATCCCGTTCAAACAACATTTATTTAATACTTCTTTTTGTGTATTTTGTGAGTTTTTGTTGAATTTTAACAGAGAAAATGCATTAGAGTAACTGATGTTTAATCTAAAAAATATTTACGCGCCTTATTTATTTAATTAACTAATGAATGTAGCCAGTTGGGAAACATTGTAAATATAATTAAAAACAATGATACGTTTTATCTTATTACATATAATTATTAAAAATGCTTTTTTTTTTATCTTTTTGTTTATGAATAAAATTAAGAAATAAGAAACAGATGAAGGAAAAAAGCACAAAATTGATTCAAGAAATTCCCACTTGAATTGCGCCGTCACACTGTAAAATTTGCTTTGCAACAGTATTTAGGGAACGCGCATGTACGTTTTTTATTAGTTCGCTCGATCGTTTTTATCAGTTCTACAGAAGCTTTATTATTCGCGTATTAACATTATTTTTCGATGAGTTTTGTTAAGTTTCAGAGCTATCGTTAGCCGGAGCAGATAGCTTACGACATGACTTATTGCTGTAACGTCGCTGAAAGCAAATGATTGATTACGGTAAAACAAATTGAATAAAATTTTCCCCAATATTTCCGGTGTGAATATTTTTTTTCTGGCAATTTTAATAAACTGAATTCTATGTAAAAAATTTATTTATGGGAAAAATAGTTAATGCCGCTTTTATGCACAATGAAAATTTTGCATGTAATTTAAAATTGATTATAAGTAAATATGTCATCTACATTCATCTAACTTTAACTTATACATTCTGGGTATGAAAGTAGTGACGTCAGATGCTTTGAATTTGATAGGTCTCAATTTCAATTTTTAGCACTTACCGATATAGTTGAAAAGTGTTTATGAATTCGATCCGATTGCCTGTCTTTGTTTTTGATCACTTGAACAGGATTTTGAATGACGCTGGCAACACACGTGAATACTGAAAAAATGAAGTTTTGAGTATACTCACGGGTTGGGGCGTAGGGAAGGGCTGATTCCCTCCTTTGAATATTTAAGAACAGTAAGATATAGCTTGATTTACAAATTCACATGGGTTCCGGCAGAAAGAAATGGTGGGAAGGGCACGATTTTCAAACAAAAGTGCCTATGTTCCTCGGCCTAGTTCCGCATTTTTAAAAAGCAGAATATAAATATGGAATAAGCTAAACTAAGATTTTTCTTCTTATTTTGTCACAACTCCTTCATGAAAGATATTTTTTAGAAAAAAAAAATTAGATACAATTAAGAGATATTAAATATTCTAAAATAATTTTCTTTCAACCTTCTTCAAAATGTAGAAATTAAGAAGTTCATATTTTTATCTCTGCCCTTCCTTGTTTAAGATAAATTTGAAGCACACGCATGGCAAAGGTAAAAGAAAAACAAGAACGAAAAATCATGCGTCAAGCATAGATTATATAGCACTTTCCAACGCTTCCAAAATAATTTTACAAATCATACCGTTTAATAAGCTAAAAGCTAACATCTAAGTAAACAATTTAGAAAACGCATAACATATTTAAAAACATAATTTCAGGAATTTCCAACATATACAATATTCGGAAAAATATCCGAATACTTTTATTCAGCCCTGTATCGGATCTATAGATTTGTATATATACTACATAGGATGATAATTTTAGTTCACTTAGGAAACGCGTAGCACAGTTTAAAATTCTCCGTCTGGAGTTTGTCAATAAACAGAAATGTGTTCGCGAACTTTTGTGCTGCCCTGTATAGGATCTACAGAATTTATACACACCACGTAATAGACAAAAAGCCAGTTAAAATTAAAATCGCGTTCAATAACTTAAAACGCACTTCCAGGAATTATTGTTAACAGACAGTAGAGAATTCTTTTGCATGTCCCTGTAAATGAACGATGACTGCTATACACACAATATTCCGTAGTAAGCCTCTTGTAATGCACCTTAGTGATCTATATAAATTTCAATGCGTTTAAAATAGTGAAACATTATTTAAATAAACCGCAGACGATTTTTCTCCATAGACGTAATGTAACGGAATTATTTTTACTGTCCCTGTAAAGTAACTATAAGTGCTATGCACACCCTGTTCCATATTAAGCTTCTTCTAATGCACCTTAGTAATATATATAAATTACAATGCGTTTAAAATAGTGAAACATTATTTAAATAAACCGCAAATGATTTTTCCCCATAGACCGCAATGTAACGGAATTCTTTTGAGTGTCCCTGTAAAAAAAGTATAAGTGCTACACACTTCCGTTGAAATAGGGAACATGCTATAGATAACGACAATAACATATAAAAATTGCAGAGCAATCCGAGCATATTTACGGGAGTTAGAGCACGGACAGACGGCAGACGACCAGACGGCCAGGCGGCCAGACGGCAGACGGCCAGACGGCAGACGGCCAGACGGCCAGACGGCAGACGGCCAGACAAACCGAAGTCATAAGCACTTTTCAACTAGGTTGGAAAGTGCTAATTAAAATCGTCATCCACGAGGGTTTCAGGAGTACAGTGCCATGAATTGACATCATGGCAATCTCTTCTTGTCGAAACAAGATTAGTTTCTCTTTCTCTGCACTGTAAAAAATTATTGTAAAATTACAGCAAAAATCAAGCAAGTCTTGCTGTAAAGAAATAAAACACGCGCGCAGTAAAATATTTTCAAGCAAATCGTGCAGTATTTTCCATTTTCAAGCTGACGTTCAGCTATCACATGACATTAATGAGCCAATGAGATAAAAAGAGAATTACATTTAATCACCCTCACTGTTGTCTTCTGGCCGCCATTTTATCGGATACGGATAGATATGGATAATAAAACGATTCAAGGTAAGTCAAATTAGATTTTAATTTTATATTTGATTCATTTTTTCATTATCTGAATGTAGGTTATATATCTTTAGTGTATTTTAATTTATAAAATATAAGATCACATATTTCGCTTTACTGGTTCTTGTACTTCGTAAATGAACGTTAGAATAATAAATCCTTTTTCTATCTCATTCAACATAACCATTGAAGAAAAGTTATTCCATAAACGATTTAACTTACCATTGTGATTCAAGTTTAGTTTATGTACAAACTTTTTATTCTAAAAGAGAATGACAAGACATTCAAAACATTAGGAAGTACTTTAGCAAATGTAGGAAATATTTAAAATATCATTTCATTCACAAAAAAAAAAAAAATGGTTTTACATGAATTAATGTACCAATTCTTACAATTTTTTTTTCTCGATTTAAACCAAATCTATACAATATATATATATATAAAAAGGGGGGGGGGATTCTTTCGAATGCGTTTTTCTATATTGATATGTCTGAATTTTGTCGTAACTAACAGCACGTCAAGGATAGTAATTTCAGATTTATTTTCGAGGGGATTTTTTTTTTTTTTTTTGGGGGGGGGGGGGGCATAATTCTAGATTTTCTTTCTTTCTTTTTTATTATTATTATTATTATTAGTTTTTCATGCATTTTTTAAAAGAAATATTTTTAGTGTTACAGTTTATTTATATGGAATTATTAATATGTTGGCAAAAATAAGCGAAAGTGTTCAACAAATAAAAAAATAAAGCAATTATTAATGAATAAAGTGAAAAAAGTCTGCAATTCAGAACCGAATAGCCCTATTCACTAAAATACTGCGGCACTGTGCCAGTGTTAATCTTAATTCTTTCGTTTCGGTTAGGTGACACAGAGCTGAAAAAGATCACTTGCTTTTGCCGCCTGATTTAACGATGTAACACAATTCCTTTCTTGTCCGCAACGCTTCTTAAGGCTAGTAACTCAGTTTCGGAATGTGATACCCTCTACTTGTGAAATTTTCCTCCAGATAACTTTTCGTTCGGACAGGACACCCTCTGAAAATCTCGCTTTCTGGTAAACAGGACGCAGGTGGCTTACAAAAGCAAATCAAGCAAAGTTACACTTTCCACTTAAAACAAAATAAAGAAAATAGATTCCAAAGCCAATAACACATTGATATCCGCCCACAAGAAATATCAGGATCTTTAGATTGGGCAAAATTTGTTAAAACGTAGGCAAAAAGGGACCAAGGTGGGGGGGGGGGGGAGTTGTTTACCATGCTATAACAATCCAGGCCCAGAATTCATTCTCACTTATTTTTCAGAAGTGACTGTCATCAGGAACCATCTACTTTCTACTGTAAATCCAAGTCAGAAGTTAAAGGTAAAAATTTTTCAAAGATGACTCATCTTTATATATTTTATTCAATAAAATAATTTAAACTTTTTTAATGCTTTTTACAAATTGCCTTTTATAAATAAATAAATATATTACTATACAATTAAAATTTAAAATGCAACAATTGGTACCTAAAACTTTTTATTTCATTGAAAAATGATCTTATTTAATAATAATAATAAATAACTTTTTCTATAGTAAAAAAAAAATATTTATGAATTTTCTATTTCTCTAAGAAGTACCATACTTATTTTAACTTTTAACATAAATTAATTTTTAGTACTTTACATTTATTATTGTCATTATCAGAAGATCAATATCTTAATTAATTTAGGTATAAGCAGGGCTTAATTTGTGCCGGAGACCACCGGAGCTCAGCTCCGGCACTTCTTTGTTTTTAATAAATATTTAAATATTAGCCAGAATTCACCGGAGCTCATAAACATTGCGCTCCGGAACCCAGTGCAATAACGCTTCCGAAAAACGAATCCTAAATGACCCTTTCCCTCCCATCTCCGATCTTTTGCCTTCTTTTGTATCAAAACACTTCTAAATGACGTAATGTGCCACTCACGTAAGAGATGGAGATGAAACAGGCTCGATTTTTATATCAGTCTTCGGGTTTGGACAGGCTAGAGCTCAATCTGTCTTAAATTCAAAATTTTATTTATTTCTATTTCAAATCAATTTAATGTTATTTGGAACAGATAGTTGTATTTAAAATTTTTATATATTAAAAAAAAACAATGCTTTAAATTTTGAAAAAAATATGTATGAAATATAAATATGCAGATTGGAGTAACGGCGTAGGGGGGGGGGGGGGGGGTACGCTACGGCTGTTAGTACTGCAGAATATTAGGATTCCGGTACTTTTTTTTCATAGAAATTAAGCCCTGGGTAGAAGATTTGAAATACTAAATTTCAAGAAATTAGATTTATCAAATTATTGAGGGGTTTAAAAGGATTAATAAAAAGATCTGAAAAAAAAAGGAGTATTCTAATATCCTGTTATTCTTTACAGCTAAATTTCCTGAAGGTGATTGATTTATTTCTTTTAGTAAATAATATTATAAATATGAAATATATTATACAGTAGATTGAATGTTTTCAATACTAAATAAAATGATAAAAAAAAGAAGTTAATAACTTTTTTTTTTTTTTTTAAGCGGACTTACCTTTGTATATTTTATTCAATAAAATAATTAAAAATTTTGTAATGCTTTTTTATAAAATATATAAATGTATTAAAATTTAATGTGAAATAACTGGTACAAATTATTATTTATATATTTTATGTATCAAATTATCATTTATATATTTTATGTATCAAATTATCATTTATATATTATTATTTAATACAAATTATTATGTAAGTAAATTTAAATTTACTTGCAATAACTAATAATACAAATATGAAAGAAATGAAACTCCTGGTTGAATGTTTTAAATGCTAAATAAAATTGTCAAAATAAAACTACAGAAATTTCAGTTAAGTGCCACTGAACTGCAGATTTTCTAGTTTCATTACTATTTTAATTGTAATTTATATTTCTAGTATTTTCTATTTATTTATTTATTTATTTATTTATTTGTCAGAGTTGAATAATAAAACTTTGAAATTGTAAAGTAATAGATTTTTAACAAATTGCCTGACTTAAAAATATGTCTTCATTTAAAGGAAAGGGCTTGGGCCCCCTACGCCCCTTCTTTTTCTATCCCTTTGAACATTATTCCTTGATTCCTGATTGGTTTTGATCGATTGCAAAATTATAAAATATGCACGGCATGGTATTAAAAAATAATTAATCAGATTTATTAATAAAAATTTTAATAATCACATTAAAATAATTAAAAGCATCTAATTTTACAAATTTCTTTCTTACATTATGGTAACTTCAATTTAAAAATTAAATGTGATTAATTAGCTTTTCATTTAGATCAAAATATTTTATACACTATGACCATTATTAAAATTACACTTTTTATAATGGCGACCTGACCATTATTGGAAATTGCTAACAATGCCAGTAATAAAAACTGATCCTAAAACTATATAATTAAGTACATTTTTGTAAATGACTACTAATGTATAACATTTAATATTTTCTTTTGGTATAAAATCAAACACATACAATTTATGCAAGAAATTAAAGAAGATATAAATAAATTAAAACCAGTTCAGTAAAATTTTCACTCAAAGGCTGTGGAACTGTGAAACATTATTTTCTATGTCCTGACTGGTTTGATTAAGATAATTAAAATAACCCAAATTAATAAACATGCAAGGGAATCTTATGTTAAAAAATAATATCTCCGGAAATTTTCTTGGTTATTATTATTATTTTTTTTAAACAAAAAGTTTGGAGGGTGTCTATTTATAGCTCATAATTAGTTAGAGAAAAGGAAACTATGTGAAAATTTTTTTAGGTGGATATTTTTTTTTTTACTTATAAAATTGCTACTGCGCATTAAAAATTAATTGTTTTTTTAAACATGTTAAACTAATTCAATTTTTTTATAAAGTCTGCTAATAATTATTAGTTTTATTTTGTCATATTTATTTTGAAACTACTAATAATTTTTTTAAAAAATTACAAAATATATAACAAATAATTGAATTTATTGTAATTCTATTTAATTATATTAAAAAATTATATTAAAAATACAACTACTGAAATAATTTTTCTAGAAAGGCTATATTTCCTTTTAAAGTAAGGAACTCACAGATTAAAAAGAAAAAAGTATTTTATTTTTAACATTACGTGGAAACTTAAGCCATAATAAAACTTTAGATCCCGCCTCTAACAAAAGACATCTATTATTAATAAAAATGAATTTAAATTTATTTAGAAATGTTAGATTAAAAAGAAATAGATTTTACTAAATATATAAAGTTGTCTATTAAGCATATATATCCTGCATATATATATACATACATACATACAGGCCAGATGAACCTAATGGATACCCTTAAGGATTTTCTTCAAAAAGGACTTTTTAATTAATAGTAACAATTATTATATTCCAGGTTTTTTAAACGTTATATTAATCTATCAACAATATTTAATAATTCTCATAGAAATTAAAGAAGATATAAATTAATTAATTAAAACTAGTTCAGTAAAATTTTCACTCAAAGACAGTGGAACTGTGAAGAATATTTTCTGTGTCCTGACTGGTTTGATTAAGATTGTCAAAATAACCCAAATTATTAAATATACAAGGGAATCTTATATAATAAAAAATAATAACTCCTATAATTTTCTTGGTTATTTTTTTAAAACAAAAAATTTGGAGTGTGTCTATCTAACCCTCATAATTAATTAGAAAAAAGTGAAATATATGAGATTTTTTAGGTGAACTTATTTTTAACTTTTAAAATTACTATTTCACATTAAATTTAATTGCTTTTTATGAAACATCTTATGCTAATTCAAATTTTTATAAGTTTGCTAAACATTAGTAGTTATTATTTTGTCATATTTATTTTCAAACTACTAGTAATGAAAAAAATACAAATATTTAACAAATAATTGAGGTTATTATAGTTTTTTTTAATAATATTAAACAATTATATTGAAAATGAAACTGCTGAAATAATCTTTTTAATAAAGGCTATATTTGCTTTTAAAGTAATGAACAGATAAATTAATTTATATGAATGCAGATAACAGCTTATTCGCTGATTTTTTTTTCTTTTTTTTTTTTTTTTTTTAAGTAATAGATTTTTAACGTTACATGACAACTTAAGCCATACTAAATCTTAAAATACTGCCTCAAAAAAAAAAAAAAAACCTATTATTAATGAAAATGAATTTGAATTTATTAAGAAATGTTAGATTAAAAAGCAATAGGTTTTACTATACATATGTAAAGTTGTCATGGGTACATCTAGCCTGTAAAACAAAATAAAATAAAATATTCTTGTAGTATTTCTTCATGAAATCTTATTTGCCATTACAATTCTTTAAATTTAAATTTCGTGAAACTACTTTATATTTTACTTATATAATTAGTAATACAAATATCAAAGAAATGAAACTACTGGTTGAATGCTTTAAATACTAAACAAAAGGCTGTCAAACTAAAACTACAGGCCTTTCAGTTCACCCTCCTGATCTGCAGATTTACTAGTTTCATTGCTATTTTAAATTTAATTTATATTTATATATTTATATTATTGTTTTTTTTTTTTTAGTTGTTGTTGTTGTTGTCAGTAGTGAGTAATCAAACTTTGAAGATGGAAAGTAATAGATTTTTAACAAGTTGTCTGACTTAAAAATTGTCTTTATTTAAAGGTTGGAGGCTTGAGCCCCATACGCCCCTCCTTTTTCTATTTCTTTGAACATTATTCTCGGCTTCCTGATTAGTGTGATAGATTGTAAGATTATACAATATGCATGGCGTGATATTAAAAAATAATTAATCAGGTTTATTAATAAAAATTTTCATAACCACATTAAAAGAATTAAAAGCATCTAATTTTACAAATTTTGTTCTTACATCATGGTATG